>CM034535.1:67166928-67378765 GCA_020002185.1 Paraescarpia echinospica | reverse complement strand
TACCATCACTAGCTTGTGAGAATGTCTGTCAGGGTAGTGTAGTCAACTACCACCACTAGCTTGTGGGGATGTCTGTCAGGGTAGTGTAGTCTACTACCATCACTAGCTTGTGAGGATGTCTGTCAGGGTAGTGTAGTCAACTACCACCACTAGCTTATGAGTATGTCTGCCAGGGTAGTGTAGTCAACTACCACCACTAGCTTGTGAGGATGTCTGCCAGGGTAGTGTAGTCAACTACCAGCACTAGCTTGTGGGGATGTCTGCCAGGATAGTGTAGTCAACTACCACCACTAGCTTGTGAGGATGTCTGCCAGGATAGTGTAGTCAACTACCACCACTAGCTTGTTAGGATGTATGTCAGTGTAGTGTAGTCAACTTACCACCACTAGCTTGTGAGGATGTCTGTCAGGGTAGTGTAGTCAACTACCACCACTAGCTTGTGAGGATGTATGCCAGGGTAGTGTAGTCAACTACCACCACTAGCTTGTGAGGATGTCTGCAAAGGTGGTGTAGTCAACTACCACCACTAGCTTGTGAGGATGTCTTTCAAGGTAGTGTAGGCAACTTACCACCACTAGCTTGTGTGGATGTCTGTCAGGGTAGTGTAGTCAACTTACCACCACTAGCTTGTGATGATGTCTGTCAGGGTAGTGTAGTCAACTAACACCACTAGCTTGTGTGGATGTCTGTCAGGGTAGTGTAATAGTTCGGTCGGTGGGATAGGCGTGTACCACGATCCATTGCTTCCTCTTCTTAAGAACGGAGACACGAGGCTGGTGTCGTCATCGAAGTCATCGGCGTCGTGGCTGATAGGTGGTGGTGGTGGTGGTGGTAGAGTGATTGGGCGAGAGGGGTCACTCCGTGATATGGGAGCGCCCGAGCATACCGGCTTTGCTGCTGCTGCTGCTGACAGGGCCGTTCTTGTAGGCAGTTGGATCTTCAGTACTCTATGAAATAAACCACAATACATGTACGCGTGCGTGCTTACAACACTTTTCAAAATAAGGCGCATGCGCACTTAACACATACTGCCTAGTCTACCGTTATTCTACAACATATCGCGCACAGACAGTGGAGGGAGTAGACAATGGGCAGTAGTGGAGTGAGTAGACAGTGGGCAGTAGGTAGTAGACAGTGGAGTGAGTAGACAGCGGGCAGTAGGTAGTAGGCAGTGGAGTGAGTGGGCAGTAGGTTTAGTAGACAGTGGAGTGAGTGGACAGTGGTGGTGGGCGGTGGGGTGGTGAACGGTGGGCGGTGGTGAAGTAGACGGTGGGTGGGTGGACTGTGGGCGGTGGGTAGTAGGCGGTGGGTGGAGTGGACGGTGGGCGGTGGGTAGTGAACGGTGGGTGGTGGACGGTGGGCGGTGGGTGGTGGGCGGTGGGTGGTGGGCATTGGTAATGGGTAGTAGACGGTGGGTGGTGATGTCAGGGTAGTGTAGTCAACTACCATCACTAGCTTGTGAGAATGTCTGTCAGGGTAGTGTAGTCAACTACCACCACTAGCTTGTGAGGATGTCTGTCAGGGTAGTGTAGTCTACTACCATCACTAGCTTGTGAGGATGTCTGTCAGGGTAGTGTAGTCAACTACCACCACTAGCTTATGAGTATGTCTGCCAGGGTAGTGTAGTCAACTACCACCACTAGCTTATGAGTATGTCTGCCAGGGTAGTGTAGTCAACTACCACCACTAGCTTGTGAGGATGTCTGCCAGGGTAGTGTAGTCAACTACCACCACTAGCTTGTGAGGATGTCTGCCAGGGTAGTGTAGTCAACTACCACCACTAGCTTGTGGGGATGTCTGCCAGGATAGTGTAGTCAACTACCACCACTAGCTTGTGAGGATGTCTGCCAGGATAGTGTAGTCAACTACCACCACTAGCTTGTTAGGATGTATGTCAGTGTAGTGTAGTCAACTTACCACCACTAGCTTGTGAGGATGTCTGTCAGGGTAGTGTAGTCAACTACCACCACTAGCTTGTGAGGATGTATGCCAGGGTAGTGTAGTCAACTACCACCACTAGCTTGTGAGGATGTCTGCAAAGGTGGTGTAGTCAACTACCACCACTAGCTTGTGAGGATGTCTTTCAAGGTAGTGTAGGCAACTTACCACCACTAGGTGTGGAGTGTAGTCAACTTACCACCACTAGCTTGTGATGATGTCTGTCAGGGTAGTGTAGTCAACTAACACCACTAGCTTGTGTGGATGTCTGTCAGGGTAGTGTAATAGTTCGGTCGGTGGGATAGGCGTGTACCACGATCCATTGCTTCCTCTTCTTAAGAACGGAGACACGAGGCTGGTGTCGTCATCGAAGTCATCGGCGTCGTGGCTGATAGGTGGTGGTGGTGGTGGTGGTGGAGTGATTGGGCGAGAGGGGTCACTCCGTGATATGGGAGCGCCCGAGCATACCGGCTTTGCTGCTGCTGCTGCTGACAGGGCCGTTCTTGTAGGCAGTTGGATCTTCAGTACTCTATGAAATAAACCACAATACATGTACGCGTGCTTGCTTACAACACTTTTCAAAATAAGGCGCATGCGCACTTAACACATACTGCCTAGTCTACCGTTATTCTACAACATATCGCGCATGCGCACTTCACACTAATACCGTTATCTTACTCAATTACGCGCATGCATACTTAACACATCCGAGGCATTTGTTTTCGGAAAAAAATTACCGGTCACGTCAGTACATTCATCGTCAAATGTGTCTGTACATCAAATTTCTCTAATATCACTTCACCGCACGATTCCCTACCCCACACTGAACATATACAACGTTTATTTTCATGCTTTCAGCTTTTCGTTTATTGTTTTTGAAAATGCATTGTTCTCCGTTGACATTCCAATCGCGATAAGTCACGCGCTACAGATTACAAAATTACGCGCATGCGCACTTAATACATACTGCCTAGTCTACCGAGGTATTTGTTTTAGGAAAAAAGTTTCCGGTCATCTTAGTACATTCATCGACAAATGTCTCTTTACATCGAATTTCTCTAATATCACTGCACCGTACGATTCCTGACCCCACACTGATCATATAGAACGTTTATTGTCATGCTTTCAGCTTTTCGTTTATTGTTTTTGAAAATGCATTGTTCTCCGTTCACATTCCGATCACGATAAGCCGTAGTGTCATGCGCCACCGCTGTTTTTGACGCTGCGCGCGAGCGCGCGCTCATTGCCCATTCACCATTTTCCAGTCAGACACTCGTGATCGTTTCTCAATGTCTCATCGGTTTGTCACAATGGACAACACAACATCATCATCGTCTCATCGTACGCCAACACATCGGTAAGACTGCTTTTATGTATGCATGCATGTGTGCGTGCATGCGTGCGTGTGCGCGTTCATGCATTGTCACCCTTTGTTTAAACAGTTGTAAGCACGTAAGCCTGCTTTTACGCATGTCACAATAGATAAAACATCGTCTCCTCACACGTCAACACACTGCTTTTATGCATGCATGCATGCATGTGCGCGTGCGTACATGCCACCCTTTGTTTAAACAGTTGTAAGCACGTAAGCCTGCTTCGTACATGTATTGTGGTTTATTTCATAGAGAGATCCAACTGCCTACACGTACGGCCGCCCTGTCAACAGCAGCAACAAAGCCAGTATGCACGGTCGCCCCAACATCACGGAGTGACCGCCCTCGCCATGCATGCATGCGTGCATGTATGCATGGTTCTCATTTTATTTTGGCGCCCCTTGTTTAAACACGCGTACATGTATTGTGGTTTATTTCAGTAAGCCTGCTTTTATGCATGCATAGTTCTCATTTTATTTTGGCGCCCTTTGTTTAAACACACCTACATGTATTGTGGTTTATTTTCATAGAGAGATCCGACTGCCTACAACCGCCCTGTCAACAGCAGCAGCGACAAAGCCCAATTCGACGACGAACGCTGGAATAAGTGTCACCGTGATGAATATACCATGCACACAGCAGTCTATAATAAATACTCTCTCTACTACTCACGTTTCCACTCGTCTGTATCCACTGCATAAACACCCTACGTACAGTGCCACCAACCTATTCACTGAACGATAGTGTATTTATGCATTGGTTTCGATTTAATCGTACTACTAGATTTATTTACTTATTTAAACGCACAACGCATTGGTTTCGTTTTGATCGCACCACTAGAACGCACAGCTCTAGCCAGCTATGCTGTCGTGCCGGGGCCAAAGTCCACTCCAACGGCAGCAGCGCTTATCGCAACGTCACTGCTGTAAACATAGGGTACAGTGGGGCATCCACATAGGGCTGACGGGGGGGGGAGTCTGCACACAGTGGTTTTATCGTGGTTATATAGTTGCGTCATATAGTGCTTAGGTCAGCACACGCTTGACAATCTGCTTAGGTTAGCACGCGCTAGGTAACTGTCCTCACCGCTAGGTGTTTTATTGCGGTTATATAACCGCGTCATATAGTGCTTAGGTCAGCACGCACTAACGTTGATCGCTAGGAGACAATCTGCTTAGGTCAGCACACTGTCCTCGCCGCTATATAGCCGCACAATCAGGCTACTTTGAGAGGTACTTTGAGAGGTCTACTCTGCGGTAGGTCTACTCTGCGGTCCGTGCTTGTGTACATTCTACTCAGCTTATGCAGTGGTTTCATGCTAGGGGACAATCTGCTTAGGTCAGCACGCGCTAATCCGTGCTTGTGTACATTCTACTCAGCAGGTACGACGTTGATCGCTAGGGGACAATCTGCTTAGGTCAGCGCGCACTAGGTACGATGTTGATCGCTAGGGGACAATCTGCTTAGGTCAGCACGCGCTAGGTACGGCGTTGGTCGCTAGGGGACAAACAAACTGATCTCTACACTCACCGCTAGGTGGCAGCAATGCTGTCATGCCGGGGCCATAGTCCACTCCAGAAGCAGCAGTGTTTTATCGTGGTTATATTGTTGCGTCATATAGTGCTTACGTCAGCACGCCCTAGGTACGGCGTTGGTCGCTACGGGGACAAACAAAATGATCTCTACACTCACCGCTAAGTGGTAGCTCAAATGTACTTAGAGGGGGTAATCAATCACGTTTTTTATAAGTAGGTTCCCGAACTTTCGATGATGGGGGGAGTCTGCACACAGTGGTTTTATCGTGGTTATATTGTTGCGTCATATAGTGCTTACGTCAGCACGCGCTAGGTACGGCGTTGGTCACTAGGGCACAAACAAAATGATCTCTACACTCACCGTTAGGTGGCACCTCAAATGTACTTAGAGGGGGTAATCCATCAAACGTTTTTTATTAGTAAAGTTTTGCCCAAAGGTCACCAAAGGTGACAGGGTAATCAATCACGTTTTTTATAAGTAGGTGCCCGAAAACGATTATTGTCAAAAAAGCCTTTGATCTTTTTTTATAAGTAGGTGCCCGAAAACGTTTAGGGGTCATGAAAACGTTTTTTATTAGTAAAGTTTTGCCTATAGGTCACCAAAGGTGACGTGCACGGGGACACTCAGGCCCTCTATACTACTCACCCGATTACACTTTGAGTTAATGTTCAGCAACTCGCCGACATTGATGCACTGAACATTTCGAGCTAGAGCAACGACAGCGGCGTACTTGAGGATCTCTTGAACGACAACGCTCCACTGATAACGGACTTTGCCACAAAGAATGTGTATATTCCAAGTTTAGCTTACTTTCTTGTGACCATCCAGGGCTTGCCGGGCAATTTATTCGTAGTGGCGGTGTATATCCAACAGATGACTACGTCGGTAAAGGTGTACATGTTTGCGTTGGCTGTTGGTGACACGGGAATATGTATATGTGGAATATGTTTAACCCGTGTGCGTCTTGATTGACTTTGAGACGGTGTATATCATCCCTTCTTCAGAGACGTGGCAATCCTCTTCTCTCTGTTATACGGGCGGTCAAAAACGAGAAATGTCCTCAGAAAAAAATGTTTGTTACAAGCGGCCAACCATGTTAGATACTCTCTGTATACGTCACTGATTACGGTATGGGTTGTTGGACATTCTGATTTTTTTATTTTCAGGTCAGAAAACGTGTTTTTTGTGTGTAAAATTTGACACAAAATTGATCAAAACCGTATTATGGCTATATAAGACATTATAACGATGTTACATGTTTCCAAATCGGATTAATGTTTCTCTACATAGGCCACCCATTACATAATAGCAGTTTTAGCTGGTCTAATTTGCGGTTTTGTCCAGATATGGGTAATTTTTGTCCTGAAAAATGCAAAATTTGAACAAAATGTAGTTAAGCAGCCGTGTTTACGATTTTTTTAAGAATGTAATCAGTGGGTTACAACTTTCTAACCACTTTACGTTTGGCCATATATATCAACGGTTATGGTACGTGGCGTTTGCTAAACACAGTTTAGATTGTTGGATAATTATAGGTTATTTTTTGCTTAACATCAAATTTCACAAAACATTAATCTAACAACTTTTTTTTATATGAGGCCTACTACCTATGTCAAAATCGCCAACTAGGCATTGGTTCTGTACATGGATCACTGGTTTCACAGTAAGTGATCAGGTTTTGGATTTTTGTAAAGATGGGTTATTCTATCAAATAACCACAATTGTGGTTATATGACTAATTATTAATTATATTTCATGGTGTAAGTGTTTTGGTGCATCTTGCCAATCATAGCATATGGTTGGCCACATGTTTAAACGTTTACGTTGCGGGAAGCAAAATTGCCTCAGCAGAGGGGTGCGTGCACCCTCTCACATCCTACGGGCGTGCTTTGGTCTACTCCAACTGCAGGATAGAGTTCTGCATTTGAATTCGCATCTCCATGTTACAAGCTCAATAAAGATATCTGGAATTGCAAGAGATGTTTACGAAGCACCCGCCCACCCTCTGTATATGATAGTTCAACTGTTTACATTGTTGTATCTGCCTCAACCCACCGTTCTGGATAGCCGGACTTCACGTCTCACATCTTTTTACGCCGCAGATTTCTCCCCTTCCCAAAAACCAATCAGCGTAGTTTGTTTAGATACGATGTCTGCACTACGGATGGCGTCTCGCTTTGAATTACCAAAATTATATTACATCACCTTTACTTACGTCCTGGGCCATTTATTAAAGATATAATTGAGTAAACATGCGCACTTCGTGAGCGCCGCTTTTTGCGATAACATTTCAGGGTAATCACTTTTTGTCAAGAGTTTGGTTCTTATAACGGCCAGTTTTGACGATTAGCTGGGATGATACTGTTGTAAATGTGTTATTTCCCCAAAATGTAGACACTCACACGGACCTGTAACTCAATAAAGTTACTAACCCGGCGGTAACATAGCTGGTCAGTGGGTCAGCCTACAGTTCAAACACTACTACAGCCACCACATTGCCTAGAAATGTGGACGAGCTAAGTGTAATCCCAATGCACATTTTGTTGGTGGTAGCCTTTCCAGCTCCTGTGCCCCTTTCAAACATTACCATATCGGGCTTGATTGAGACCTCGGAGTGAATATGGACAACAACATACAACCTGCAGATAAAATTAGATTTTTTGTCCATCATGAGCCTTTTTGCGGAATATCAAATATGACACATAATTGGGCAAAAGCCTACGTGCGGTCTACCTCATATGTTACCAACCTGTAAAAAAATCAAACCAAAACAAATGTATTTAGACAAAGGAAAAATTGAGATTCATTCTCCTATTCACGTTATACCACGTGTACCAAAATTTAACACGGTGACCTATGATTTCGTGTTCATATTCCAGGAACGCATATCCATCTTTGTAATATGTCAAACTTTCAAGACGCGCGTAATGACTATTGGATACCTGTATTCAATGTTAAAAACTACTAAATAAATGTCAACAAAACTAAATAAATATCAAACAAATCTTGTTTAATTATATTTTAAACAACATAGCTAACTATTATTGTTGTCGCATTGTAGAAAAGTGGATCTTTCAAATAATTTATGGATGTCAGGTATGGACAATTTGTCTACACAAGAAGACATAGTGTTCATAGTGATTCATTCTCCGATTCACTTGATGCCCCATGCTTCGAACTTTTGTACGTATGATTTTTTTCGATTTCAGTAACACATAATAATAATAATGACAAACTCCTACAGCGCCTAAATCCCCAGGAATCTGAGCTCATACATACAAGAATCATTGGGCAAAATCGTTAATAGGGACAAGCAAGAGTCGTCATTAGAACAAGGGACCGCCGAAGGTTAGGGTGGGAATGCACTTTTAAATAAATAAGTATTTAGTTTTTTTAGTTTAGGTATTTATAGTCTCAGATGATTTTAAAGCGATAGGGAGTTGATTCCAGATTTTGGATGCAGCTACAAAAAAAACACGTTTGCCGATATTAAGCTTGGTTTTCGGAACAACAAGTCGTTGGGAAACAGATGATCTGAGATTCCTGGGGATATCGGAAAAACAAAGGAGACTAAACAAATAGGATGGGTGTTGCATAGAAAGGGTACAATATGTGATAATGGCTAATTTGAATTGTATTCGATATGTAACTGGAAGCCAATGCAACTGTCTATGCAGGGGCATCTTTATAACATGTGAACATTTCAAGAGGGTTAATGACTTTTTAATTTTCATCGAATACTGTAGATTTTCTTTAAATTGTTTCAATTCAAATTCATCTGATACTCAGTCACTCCAATGGTAATATTATCTGGTCCAGCAGCTTTCATTTTTGATTGATCTGACGGTTTTTCAAACCTCATCCTTCAATATTGGAGGGCTGTCAAAGTTCTTCTTAGTTGACGTTTTTTCGCTCCTTTCGGCATTGTGAAGTTCACCAATATATTCTAACAATATCTCGAGTATTTTGCCTTTGTTAATTATAGTGATTCCTTCTTTGGAGTTCAAACAACCTGTAGCTGAGCACGTTCTTCCACCTGATATTTCCTTATTCTCGATAGCATCAGTTTTGTGTCTTGCTTATGTTTCTATACAATTTCTTCGCACTGTTCTTTAATCCACTTCTATTTCGCTAAATTGTATATGTTGTTATATTTCTGTTCATTGTTACATAAGCGTTATGATTTTGCATAATTTCCTCCTTTCGGCCATCAAATTTAGGATCTCGTCGTTCAATCGCTTTTCTATATTGCCTGGTGATAGTTTCTTCTGCAGTCTGTGTAATTGATTCCTTTAGTTAGTCCTTTAGTTGTTCCCATTGTTCGTCCATTTCGTGATTGTCATTTAGAACAGTTAATCTAGTTTGTGCTGCTTCGTTCAATTTCTCTATCGTCGAAATTACGATTCCTACACCAGATTTCTACGAAAATGTGTTCTGGCGCGATCACATCACCAAACAGGAATTGTAAGGCAATCTACCACGGTTATCCACCACGGTGAGGCATTGTTTGGTAGATCACGTGATTCACAACTACGAAATAGCAAACAAATTCTTCCATGGAAACCCGATGACCCTCGGAGAAGAAATCACTGTATCACGACTCTGACTTACAACACTGAGAGGAAGAGCGTGCTCAGTGGGACATGCTTCGTTGACGCAATATCACACAGGGAACACTGGAAATACCTCACTGACACGTTAAGTGTGTGACATACTAAGTAAGGAATACAATTGTCGTCTCAGCATTACATTCATAGCGAACAAACATATGTGTAGATGTTAAGGCAATTCAGATTAATCCTCCATATGCTTACATCAGAGTCAATCTATCCGCTAACCAATCGACTATTTCCTGCTGTGCCTGCTTCATGGAGGCGGGGTCCAAACGATGATCAACGGTGTACCAATAGGTGAGAAGTGATGATATCACTTATTCACTGAACGAATGCGATGTTCGACATTGTCAGCGCGCATACGTCGTAACAAGAGCGATTAATTAATATTTCCGACTGTAGGACAAGCGCAGTGTTGTTTGCTCCTTCCGAATGTCTCCAACATAGCACCGATCAATTGCACTTCTGCGACACCTGATGAACTATAATACAGATCTGACCTTGGCGCTAATGGTAGTCAACACAAAAGCATTCGACAGTGCATAACTGAATACGGGAATAGTTGGGATTAACTTCTGTGAAGTGTACATTGACGCCTGTACAACTCTTGCAAGGTTCTTTAACAAATATAGCTCATCAGTTTACCATTTGCGCTAGTTGACTGGAACTCTGCAGTATGGATATACAGAACAGTTCAAGCTGGGGCAACGATAGCGGCCTGTTTAAGGATCTTCTGAATGGCAGTGCTCATAATACAATTGACAGACCGGTGGACTTTGTGCCACACTACATCACTCTTCTGTTGGGCGTGCTAGGCCTGCCGGGAAACTTGTTCGTGATTGCGGTGTACATTGGACACATGACGACGTCTACAAAGGTATACATGTTTGCGTTGGCCATAGCTGACTCGGCAATTTGTGTATGCGCCATTGTTCTAATCAACGCCACGATTGCGTATATGACTTTAAATATCGTCCTGTTTTTAACTGACTTAGCAATCAGCTTCTCTATATATCTCTTGGCGTTTGTGTCGATCGAACGCTTTGTGGCCATATACTGGCCTCACAAGTTTAACCTGAGCGCGATTCGAGCAAAAGTAGCGCTAGCTATCATTGCTGTGGCAGCCGCTGTCTGCGGAGTCGTTCTAGCAGTGGCGCGACATCGCAAATATGAACTGTTATCTCGAATCGTTCCGATGCTGATTATTCTAGTGTGCGTCACAGTCATGACTGTTTGCTACATGATGATAGCAGTCAAGCTGCTAAACGACGCAAGAGTTGCTCGCCAGAAAGTCGGGGTCCTAGTTCGGTCATTGACACTTGCGCAAGGCCCTCAAGCGGAGTTGGACAGCGTTGTCGTCGCGGCAGCAGCAAAGCAAGTCAAGACATATAAAGGCATTTTTCTGTTGTTCGTCGTTACCGTTGTCTTTATAGCGTTTTGGCTGCCGCAGTGGTTGGCGTATGTCGGTGTGTCCGTCTCTGTTGGCATGACGCGTGTATTTGTGTTCAACTCCACTGTGAATCCTTTCATATACAGCGTCGCTAGCTCCATGTTTCGCGACGATGTCAGGCAATTCTGCAATAAGGCACTATCCAAATTGACAGCATGTTACCGTTAGTCATTTAAATAGAAATACAGAAACTGACATGACTTACTTAGGAAGAAGCCGGGAAAAACTATTTATATTTACCGCTTTTTAAAAACCCGAGGGTGGTTCGTTTAGTTGTTAAAGAGGCAACTGCATTATATTAGCAGACACCTGCACGTGGCACACGTCAAAGGTACACAGCGAGGTATCAAGCCGGCTGAATAGCTTACACGAGATAGTAGTATCGGAACTAAACATTCACTGTAACCATGTGTACAGATTTGGATATGTGAATGTGTTGTTTGCGTATGTTTTTGTAGAAAAGTACAGTATAGTAGATGGTTTCTACGAGAACGACAACTATGTCTTTATGGGAGTCAATGACCCGTTTTTTTAAAAATTACATTGCATTTGTATTGCCAATGTGAAAATGAGCTTATTCATTGTTTACGCTAATCGATAGTATTAGTAATACATACATGGTTACAATAAAATGTAAAATTTTAGTAGAATGTGCAAAAAGGCACAACTATGGAGAATGTTATTAAACGGTGTACACGGCGCAATGATTGTATGTAATGTGGTTTTAATTAATACCTATTATTTTATGGTTTATCGAGATACATGCCGTAACTTCAAACCAAGCGGCATGTATTATTCGCTAAGTGTATGTAGTTATGCAGGATATAATCATTTGAAGATGGTTTAACCTATAGCGAACATATGAAAGTGGACAACACAGTGTATATCAGGTTCGTGTGTATAATAGATTGTCTTGTTAGGTGTTGTCGAGGGCTAACGTTGCATTAGCTTGCACCACCTTTCCGGATATCAAACTGTGGTCCTTGAATATAGGATATCCACCAGAAATGATCGCGATAGAGAGTATAGAGGCAGGAAGAGTACAAAGTGGGTAAACGTAGATGGCTAACGTATGTGTCATCGAAGACGCAGAGCGATGGACTGAGAGTGAGAAAAACAACAGATGAAACAGGAAGAGGAAGACATCGAGATACTGAGGAACACGTAAAAATTCGCAGAGAGGAAGTACCAGGAAAGGCACGATAGCATAATATATTATCATGTGAGTGACGTTGCACTTTAAAAGGCTACGTTTTAGCGAATAGAAACATGATTGATATGTGCGAAATACTGCAGATTGAGAGCGCGCTTTTGTTTGATGCCTTCAGCAAGTACGTAGTTCCTAGAACAACTACTGGCTGGGAACCCTCAACCGAATACGGTGCCAACGGATGATGGCGTATTTGTTTAAACTGGCGGACGTGAAACATATATCTTGTTTGCAACGCACACATGGCATATCATAAAATGTAGCCAGAAAACGAAAAATTTGTGAATTGCAAGCTACCTGGTGTGATTTGTTTGTGATGAAAGCAGACGGAAGCATTTAGTTTTTGATTGTTATCAACACACTCAAAACATGTTTACTCTTGTTGACAAAGCGCACGACGTGTTGATTAGAACAATAGATGAGCCAACTCAAACGCGAGTGGATTGCGCATAGTACGCTTCAGAGACATAACTAGTTGTCAAGGGAATTGGTGAGATTTACTTGAGGTATAAACTTACAAGAATCGGGAAGTTGTACTTTCGTCTTGCTTGCATGTACATTTATAAATAAACTGTTCTAATATGTTTTGCAAGTGTTCATTATCAGATGTGACGGAGAGGGCCGGATGGATGGAAGTAGAATGGGAAATAAATATAACACGACAGATAATGACATAAGATAGGTATGAGTTTGCGAGAAGCACCAGACGAGATCTAAAGAAAAAACAAATCGAAATAATAGGAATGTGTGAGGACATAGGACGGTATATAGTGTGTAGTAGAATAGTGTAGCAGAATGGGAAATTGATATAGTTCAACATGTAAATTGTGTTGATTTGAAACTACTGGTAATTCAGGAAGTGTACTTATTGCATTACCAGGCGCGCGCACATACGTATACACATGCGCGCGCGAGCACACACTCGCACACACACAAATATACGTGCCCATGTGTGCATGCGTGCGTATTTGTGTGTACGCCTGTGTGTGTGTGCGTGTGTGTATGTGTATGTGTGTGTGTGTGTGTGTGTGTGTGTGTGTGAGTGTGTGTGTGTGAGTGTGTGTGTGTGTGTGTGTATGTGTATGTGTGTGTGGGTGTGTGTGTATGTGTGTGTGTGTGTGTGTGTGTGTGTGTGTGTGTGTGTGTGTGTGTGTGAGTGTGTGTGTGTGAGTGTGTGTGTGTGTATATGTATGTGTGTGTGGGTGTGGTATATGTTGTTTGTGTGTATGTTTGTGTGTATGTTTGTGTGTGTGTGTGTGTGTGTGTGTGTGTGTGTGTGTGTGTGTGTGTGTGTGTGTGTGTGTGTGTGTGTGTGTGTGTGTGTGTGTGTGTGTGTGTGTGTGTGTGTGTGTGTGTGTTTGTGTGGGTGTGTGTATTCGGTATCGTGTAATTATTATAGATTTTATACAATTATACGTCTACGATGTTGTTTGAGTATATATATCGCTCGATACATGTATATGAATTTTTTTGAGTTTCCATCAGTACATTATTTATAAACACAAGGTTTTCAGTGAATGACGAATATGTGTAGATATTCTGTACGCACTGAAGCCTCACTAATAAAGTACACCCTCGGGACTGGGCTGTAGTGATCCGAATTGCGAGGTGATCTTATTAGCGAGATAATTTTTTCTATTTTTTACTGTTACATAAATAATGGTGGGATATCCAACGTTGACCTTTATTGCGATGTGGCTGTATTACTGAGGTGACCGTAAAGCACGGTTCAACTGTACATATGCACATAAACGATAACAACATCTTTTTACTAACAAATTGGTCAAATAAACTGGTATTTGGACATGTGTACCAATATCAAGACTAAATGACAGCATTCTCATAATTAGTTTCTCAGCGTATGCCTAAATTTGTATAATATAATAGTGAAAAACACGGCTATCTATCATTTAAATTATTAGGAAATTTAAAAGTGTTACCTGGTTGCTACCTCGTAGTCTCCAGTTCATCTACAAAACACCACCCAATTGGCAACATAAACATGATCACCAACATCGGACAGGCATCACTCGAAAGTAATTCTGTGCAGATGACCTCTTCTTGGCGTCTCGCACTTAAAACCTGATATAGAGGAAAATAAGCAACGCGGAGCAAAAAAAAACAATTCGACTGGTCTGGTCATTAATCTAAAGAAGACAAACATGTTAACAACAGCACCTTAACACAACCATGATCATCGGCTGGAGTACGTCATCAAGTTAATTTTCAAGCATTGTCAATCGCTAAGGAGGTGCAGAAACACAAAAGTAGGTAGGCCGCAAATAACATGGCGAAGAACGATGCCTGGCGAACTAGACGCAGCTGGGAGAGAGCCCCAGACAGGGGGGATTGGCGAGATTTTGTGCGAACCTTGTGTTCCACACGACACGAAGAGGATATGTAGGTATGTACACATGTATGGTGTGTATGGTATGTGTGTGTGTGTGTGTGTGTGTGTGTATGTGTGTATGTGTGTATGTGTGTATGTGTGTATGTGTATGTGTGTACGTGTGTATGTGTGTACGTGTCTATGTGTGTACGTGTGTGTACGTATGCATGTATGTATGTGTATATGTATGTATGTATGTGTGCGTGTATGTAAGAAATAAAATATCGGGGTGTGTTCATAATTGGTCATTAATTGGGAACTACTCACTGCCATAACGTCTACCCCCAATAGCTCTGTCATGTGCCAAATGACAAGATGCAATCACGGCATTCTGGCTTCAGATATGTGGCGGTTTGCCAGTAGGAACGTATTGATCGGTTCAGTAATATAATATGCTGAACGCGTTCCCGTGGAGATAAAAGCTAATTTTCGTTTCTGTCAATGAAGCCGTCAAATGTTGAATGAATGCCTATGATCGATATTGTAGCAGATTGGCAACAACACAGGGAAATTGAGTGCAATGTGTAGACAATTGTCAAGTCTTTTCACAGCAAACTTCAGCGACGGTTTGTGACGACAATGAACGAAGTATTCTAATGACCATCACCTGTTCTCAGAGGAGATGTCCATCGCAAATCTGGCGGTGGACACGCTATGATTGAATGGCAACTGGCAGTGGATTGTGGCTCATTGTCGTCGGTGGCCTCTCAAGTAGTTATACGGAAATCAAAACTATGCATACGCATACACGCATGCACGATCGCGAGCGCGCGCGCACACACACACGCAATCTTTCTCTCTCCCCCCTCTTTGTCTCTCTCTCTCTCTCTCTCTCTCTCTCTCTCTCTCTCTCTCTCTCTCTCTCTCTCTCTCTCTCTCTCTCTCTCTCTCTCTCTCTCTCTCTCTTTCTCCTCTCTAGGACGAACACTGTTACATTTTGTTGGTCTTTTAACATAGTTAGGCAGCTATAATCAGAGAAAACCAGAAACATAGCGGTATTGAATACCAGCGTGAATACACTGTACACGTAAAGGTAAGTTGAAATATAGTGCTGTATCCAGTCCTTAGGATTGTTCAAAGCGCGGTACACTTAATCCCTGGCAGACCTGTTCAACTGAACCATCTAAGACGTCTCTATGAAATATTCAACCAACCAACATTTACTGCGCGTAGATTATTCGTACACAATATCCACCACTGTATGTAGCCAGACACTCAATCATACAGCTGAGTGAACTCGAGCAACATAGAGTTAAAGAACATGAAGGTTCGAAAAGGCAACTAGAGGATTCGAACCCGGAATCTCTCGATTGAGAGTCCAAAGCTGTAACCTGTACACCACCGCTCTACACCCACAAAGAAGACACAATGGAGAGGATCTGTAATAATAATAATAATAACAATTATGATTATAAAAATTATAATCTTAGTACGGTCAGCTGAGGCGTTATGTCACACCCATAGACGTCGACTCGAGTAATCGTACGTGGAACTTTAGTGTTAGGTGCGTAGAAGGTAACTGCCTTGGTCTTTGCCTCATTCAATAACAGTTGATGGTCGGCCACCAATGTTTACGTCGATGTTGCATTTTTCGAATCGGCGGGTACCGTTGTCTGCGTCACAGGGCTGATCACGTGGGAAGTCGACGTAGAGTTGAGTGTCATCGGTGTGCCTGTGGTATTTCAGGTGGTGCTTAGCAAATATGGCAGTGATTGGCATGTAGTATATCGTGAACAGTAAGCGACCGAGAACGGATCGCTGAGGCTCACCATAACTTGGTTGTTGTCTGCGAGAAATGGCATCGCAGATATTATCACCAGTATTCTGTTCAACAAGTAAGACGCTACCCACACCAGCGCCGAGTCACGGATGCAGGTGGATTTCATTTGCCTGTGTAGTATTACTACGTATAGCGTGGTGCCCAGTGTTAAAAGCAGCCGTAAGATTAAGATGGACGAGTATTACTCCTTTTCGACGTTCTAGTGCTAACTTGGGGGACTTCCGGTGGTGAATTGATTTGAATTTGGTGCAGCAAACTTGCGAAAATATAAGGATATTTGATCAAGATAAGTGATATTATTGAGCGTATAGCATACATAACGTAATTATAGATATATATTAAGCAATATTTTTTGTTAAAAGTTAGCTAGAGGGAGTAATCTAGGGTAGATTAAAAGTAGGCGATTTGCGAGCGATAATTGGGGACGTTAATGTAATCGGAACGTTGTTTACAAAGTAGGTCACTGGCGAAGTTAGCGTACCGTGAACGACAATAGAATAGCGTTATTTGAGATAATCGATGTAGTTAGATGAGTAATTAAAACCTGAAATAACAATCTTTTAAAGTGTATAATAGTACACAGGAAACAATCTTTGTAAAGACTACCTTGTATATAAGCCTAACTTGAATACATTGTCATCGACATCGTAACTAGGTAAGGCACGGTGTGTCACTGTGTGTTAACAAATATAACTAACTATAACCTAAACAATCTGGTTTGAACATAAATAAATTCTGATATGGCACCTTGCAAGCGGCAACTCAGGGCAAAACGACACCTAGTTTGCAACGACTGCCAGAGCTGGGTGGATTTTGCGTTGTCTGGCTGTCCAAAATCATGGGCAGAGACCAAAGATGACGGATTCACATTTCGGTGTATGGGGTGTTTGAGGGTGGAATGTCTGACGAAGGAGGTGTGTAAGTTGACTGATATAGTGAAGGAGATGGAGGTGAGACTCAACATAGAAATAGATGGAGCAGAGAGGGATGACGCGGAGAGAGTTGATAATTCTACAACACAGAAGGAGCAGAGTTGTGACACGGAGACTTGAAGAAAGGAGACTGAGAGGAAGGAAGGTGACCGGTGTGAAGGAACAAGACATTGAGAAAACAGAGGGACGGAGGAAAAGTGTTCGGCAGAGGAAAAGAAAACGGGCCAGTGGGGATAGATCAGCAGGTAGTCAGACTGTAGAGAACGAGGAGAGACACGACAGCGATACAGGTGGTGAAGAGGTAGATACCACAGGGGCAGTTGGTAAGACTGTGAGACAGAAGACTGATGGAAGAAGACAGAGTGTTCAGGAAAAAACAGAAAACATGACAGGCGTGAAGGTGACAGGGGAGAAAGTGACCGTAGTGAAGGAGGTAGCCGGGGAAAAGGGACGGGAAAGGAGAGAAGAAAATGTGATGGGAGGAAAGAAGAAGGGACGAAAGGAGGTGAGAGTAAATGTGCTAGAAGAGAAGATGACAGGAGGAAAGGGGAGAAGAGAAAACGCGACAGGAAAGAATGGAATGGAAGAGAATGTGACAGGAGAGAAGACGACAAGAGGAAAAGACAACAACCAGACATATGCAAACCGGAGGAGCTACTCCGAGGCAGTGATTGAGGGGGCAAGGAGAAAAGAGAGAGTGTTTATGGGCGATTCAATTCTGAGAAAAACAGACAAGACTATATGCGAGGGGAAGGACGTTGTTGTATGTCTACCGGGGGCTAGGATAGAGCATGTGACCGAAAGGGTAGAGAAGGTATTGGGGCATGGCAAGGGAGGGTCTATACTAGTACACGTTGGGACAAACAATGCAGACAAGGAGGGAACAACTGGGATAGTTCAGAAGTACAGGCATCTAGTGAGGAAGCTAAAGAAGACAAGAGTGGAACAGGTTATTCTCTCAGGAATTTTGCCAGTAATGGGAGGAAGGGGGGCAAGATACAGAAACTGTAAGAGGATGGCGATCAACGCACTAGTTGAGCAGATGTGTGAGGAAGAGGGCGTGGGATTCATAGATTTATGGGGGTACTTTGTTGGGAGAGAAGATATGTACATGAGAGATGGCCTCCATCTAAGTGGAAAGGGGGCAGCAGTATTCTCAGAGAATCTGCTGCGATCTGTTGACAGTGGGACAGGTTGCATCTATTTAAACTAAATTCGCAGGGGGGACTCGCAGAGAAGCCTGAAACTGGAGGCATAGATAAAGGCAGCAAAAATAATTCAGCAAAGAACAGTCTGGAAAACTGTTCTGAAGCTGGGTATAAATGTGTTTGTTTAAATGCAAGGAGTATAGTAAACAAAAGAAATGAACTAAACATTATGGTAGAAGATATTGACCTCACATAATAGGTATAACCGAATCATGGGCAACCACCGATATATCAGATGCCGAATTGGGACTGACAGGATATGTAATGTTTAGGAAAGATAGAATAGGAAGAAGGGGAGGTGGAGTTATTTTATATATTAAAGAATCTATCCAGGCTTATGAAATAAAATTAGACAGAGAAGCAGATTGCGAAGAAGCTGTTTGGTGTAACATAGTTACAGGAAACTCAACGTTAACGGTTGGATTAGTTTATCGAAGTCCAAACATAAGCATAGAAGAGAATGAAAAAATACAAAACGCTATAAGGGAAGTGAGCAAACGGGACTGTGTTATTATGGGGGATTTTAACCATGGGCATATAAAATGGAAATCTCTACAGAGTATGGGTAGTGAGGACCACAAGTTTTTAGTTTTAGTACAAGATAGTTTCCTTTCTCAACATGTGCTAGAACCAACCAGGGGAGAGAATGTGTTAGACTTAGTTTTGTCCTCACAGAATGAATTAGTTGACAATGTTAAATTATGTGAGCCTCTGGGAAGTAGTGATCACAACCACATACATTTTACCATCAAAGTAAAATCAGAAAGAAATAATAAAAAGCAGTTCAGGAGAAATTTCCACAAAGGAAGATATAAGGAAATGAGGAAATATTTAGCAAAGATAGACTGGAATAATACACTGAAGAATAAGATAGCAACAGAATGCTGGAATATCTTAAAGAATGAAATAGAGTGCATCGTAGATAAATTTGTTCCATTCAAAAAACAAGGGAAACGGACCAGAAAGAAATACTTATCGAAAGAAGCCATTAGAAAAATTAAGTATAAACAAATGATGTGGAAGTCATATAGACGTACTGGAAATGACGAAGACTACAACATTTATAAAGAAGCACTAAACCAAGCTACAGCTGAAATTAGAAATTCAAAGAGAAGCTATGAACATAAATTAGCTTGTAATATAAAACATGACAGCAAGAGTTTTTATGCGTATGTTCGAAGCAAACAGAAAGTTCAGGATAAGGTCGGTCCTCTAGAAGATGGTGCTTGAAATATAATATCAGAAGGATTCTTAATGGCAGAAGAACTAAATGAGTATTTTAGTTCAGTGTTTACCAGAGAAGACACTAGTTCACTGCCAGTACCAGAGGCTAAGTTCAAGGGGGCAGAATCAGACTATTTAAGACAGTTAATTGTAACCCCAGAAATGGTAGCTACGAAAATTAGGGCTATGAAGGAAAATAAATCACCTGGAATGGATGGTATTCCACCCAAACTACTAGTGGAAATTGTAGAACAAATTAGCATACCGCTTGCAACAGTTTTCAACTTGTCATTAGAAGAGGGAGTGGTTCCTTTAGAATGGAAAGAAGCAAACATTATACCGTTATTAAAAAAAGGTTCGAGAAACAAGTCAAATAATTATAGACCAGTTAGTTTAACATCGGTGATTTGTAAATTATTAGAAAGACTAATTAAAGATCACATGGTGGATTTTCTTGTTAAACATAACTTGATAAACCCATCTCAACATGGGTTTCTAAAAGCGAGGTCATGCTTAACAAATATGTTATGTTTTTTGGAAGATATCACTAAGTGGGTAGATGATGGATCACCAGTAGATATCATCTACTTAGATTTTCAAAAAGCTTTCGACAAAGTGCCACATCAGAGATTACTGCTTAAACTAAAAGCCCATGGCATAGGAAATGGTATAATTAACTGGATAGAAAAATGGCTGATTGACAGAAGACAACGGGTAGTTGTTGATGGGGAGGCTTCAAACTGGAAATCAGTTTTGAGTGGGGTTCCACAGGGATCAGTACTGGGACCTATATTATTCTTAATATATATAAACGATTTGGACGATGATATAGCTAGCAAGGTGTTGAAATTTGCAGATGATACAAAAGTGTTTAGAAGGATTAAAAGTGATGGGGATAGACAGCATTTACAAGATGATCTTGACAGGTTGATCAAATGGTCTGAAAAGTGGCAAATGTTGTTCAATTTTGGGAAATGTAAATGCCTTCACACAGGACATGGGAACGAATATGTAGAATATACAATGGGGGGAACTGTACTAAGTACTACTGTAAAAGAAAAAGACTTAGGGCTGACAATTAGTGCTGACATGAAGGTTTCAGAGCAGTGTGGAATTGCAGCTTCAAAGGGAAATCAAATCCTTGGATTGATTAGGCGAAATATAGCATATAAAGAAAAAGAACTAATAATACCGCTGTACAAAACAATAGTTAGGCCTCATTTAGAATATTGTATACAAGCGTGGAGGCCATACCGCAAGAAGGACATAGATATGCTAGAAAGAGTACAGAGGAGAGCGACTAAAATGATACCAAAACTGAGGGATCTTAGTTATGAAAAACGCCTAAAAGAATGTGGTTTAACAACACTAGAGACCAGGAGATTGAGAGGAGATCAGATAGAAGTGTTTAAAATATTGAATGGTTATGAAAATATTGATAGAAATATGTTTTTTTCAGTTAAGAAAGATAGAAAGACTAGAGGACATGAAGTTACATTAGTAAAGGAGCAGTGTAGATTAGACGTGAGAAAGTTCTCATTTTCACAAAGGACTGTGAATGAATGGAACAGATTATCTGATGATTGTGTGGGTGCTAGTAGTGTGAATATGTTTAAAAATAAAATCGACACATACCTCAGAAGGGCTGGATATATGTAGATAAAAGGGTTGGACTCTCGATAAGCCAAAGGGCTTCCTTGTCCACCTGCCATCTAGAGTTAATTCTCTGGATGGCAATCTTGTTAAATCTTGTTAAACTCTCCCGGAATTTCTGGGTGTCTCCTTGAACTTGGTGTATCTTCCGGTATCCTGGAATACAGGCAAATATCCCAAACGTTTGCTTAAAATGTCCAACAGCATCCCCCATCTTCCGTTGTCATTATCCGAGACAGCGCTACAACTCAAGAGACTTGTTGAAACGTGCTGAACCGCTGAAGTTTCGACGATAAATTTCTAACAGTACACCACTCGTCTTCCTATGTCAAGGTCCCGTTGTAGTAGGTAGGGCGAGGTGAGAAATGTTGTGATATAAAGACTGGATAGCCACTGCCCAGACCTTCCACAGCCAAAAAAATAACGCACTGGGTTTGCACCTCTGGCGTTAAACCTTCAGGGGTGTTTTACCGGTTTTACGGTTCGCACAGGACAAGAGGAAATATTGAGAGGATTGCAGAGAACGTCAGAAAATAACACTAATAGATAATATGTCGACATGGTTTGAAAGGAGTGTATCAGAACTGCTACAAAATATAAACCACCGAGCGGCTTAGAGTGCTATTAAGACAATAGTTACCAACATTGTACAAAATAACATGCGTAATGGCAATAGTAAAACATTAACATAAGAAATTACCTTGGATTGTATCGGCGTCACTTACATGAACTTACACGAACATTGCGGAAAGAACGTGCAACGGTTGTTCCGCTTCGAGAAAGACTGTCACTGTTGATACTCTTCTATTCGAATAGCTTTGTCATGTGCCAAATGACAAGATGCAATCACGGTATTCTGGCTTCAGCTAAGTGACGACTCATTGATCGGTTCAGTAATGTAATATGCAGAACGGGTTCCCGTGGATTTGCAAACTAATTTTCGTTTCTGTCAATGAAGCCATCAAGTATTGAATGAATGTTCCACAACAATACGTAACGCCTATTAACGAACCGATCAGTAGTAATTTCTACTCGGCCGTCGACAAGTCTAAAGCCAGAATACGTCTGTCTAATAATCTTAACTTTCCTATCCGGTTTCACTGTACATTAGGAGCTGGAACAACGATAGCCTGCTTCTTAGTGCTTCGGTCTTCATCAAATACACCTCGTTTTTATAAACGCTCAAGTGGCGGCGCCAACGAGTGGAACTTGTATTCATGCATAATGATGCTGTTTTATTCACTCGTCAAAGTAGTGACATTACCGATACATCACATATTAATACATCACCATATCGCTTCACCTGTCATACTGCATCGAAATCTAAGAAGGAAAATAGCACCAATGGTTAGGACAGAGACAACAACAGAATGAAAACAAATGTGGATAAGAAAACCAACAACGTTGATGAACGGAGACGGCTCAGAAAAATGTGTTGCACCATACTCCCCACACCATATAAGGGCTGATTTCAAAAAGGTGAAGTTGTTCTTCCTTTCTTTCCCTGTATGTGCGGGCTGAGATTGGCCTCGATACTGGTAGTCGATTTCGCTTTTCAACTGATCTCCCAATACATCCGAAACTCCTAAATATAATTAGCTATAAAAACATTTGCATTGAATTGTATAATCAAATATGTATTCCAAACATATTTTCAAAAATTTGCAATCGTTCGTTGAGGCCACGTTTTCCCAGTGACACACGAAAGTCATCTTTTCAACATTAAACAAATTGCAGTTGTACTTGTGATGACGTTTACGATGTTTGCAGCGTGTTTACATTACAAAGCCAAATACGATAATGGTGAATGGACAATGGGACACGGTAATAATATTATTATGAATGGCAGGGACCACATTCTCACATTGAAATGTAGGGAACACGCTATGTATTAGTGTAATTTATTTTTATGTGTGATTCATACAAACAACATCGCCATCGGAACGTGATGAATGTTCTGGAGGCTTAGGCTTACCAAAAAAGCTCCAATTGCATCCTCTCTTGAGGTTCTCCAAAAACCTTCAATCGTACAACCCACCCATCTTCTAAACATGTTTGCAAATAATCGCAATTGACTGTGTTTATGATACACTTCTTACCTTAATATTAATGGCAATACTTTACCAACGATACACGTCACCTCTATATTATGCTCAATAAATAATGTGAGTTACGTGTATCGCCGTAAATTACAGTGAGACCTTCGGCCACTTATCAACATGTGAATAATGACGATGAGAACTGGCAATATTAGCATGTACTAGAAACTACAAATAACACCAAACGTACGATTACAATTTGTTTGAGGTTGAACCACAAAGGAACTGGACTACGTGGGTCCCACTTAGCCGATCCCTGCGCCATACGTAAACGCCGAAACATAATTATGCACTAATCCGCCTTATGATTAAGGTAGGTTTCCTCTGGCTACTTGCTACTACTGCGCCATCTGGCGAATGACGTGATATCAATGGACCACACTCCAACAAATTTTGCTCCCGCCAGGCGACCATGTCAACCGACAGTTATCACTCACTGAAAGCTGTCTCGTCGGTTGGTTCTTTTATGTCCAAATTTATATTTAGTGAATAGCTTGAGTAATGTGCGCAGTCTGTATAATAAAATAATGCGTACTCAATTTTAGTCGTCAAACGAAATAAACGTTGTCGTTACTTACATAGGTTTCCTTAGGCAGTTCCTGACCGTAGGCGGTGACCAGTAAATACACTACAACTTCCTGGAAAGGTGGCTTTGTAATCGTAGAATTTTTTTTATGTGCTCCAGTGTTTGTCTATGCGGTTTTTAAATGAGTTAATGCCTGGTGCAGTTACAACTTGTTCTGGTAAATTATTCCATAGTTGTGTTAGTGGGATTAAAAAGGTTTCTGGTATTTGGCCGTGCTCGTTCTTGATATAATTTCAAGCTCTGGCCCTTTGTACCTTCCTTTATATCACAGTCTTTGTATAACACCAGCATGTTAGAACATACATTAATATCATACTTCCCATTGAACAGTTTATATACCTATCTCAGATCTCCCCTTGTTCTTCTATAGGCTAATGTTGGTAGGTTCCATCTTTCTAGTCTCTTCTGGTAAGGAATATCCTTCATTCCGGGAAGATGCTTCGTAGATCGCCTCTGCACATTTTCTATAGCATCCTTATATCTGCGTTTATAAGGGGCCCATTGGAATGGTTTAATTCCTCTTAATGTTGAATCTCGTATACAGCATATGATTCTAGTTTGCCTAGCAATATTCTATGTTGGACTGTATCAAATGCTTTCAGAAAATCTAAATACACTGTGTCTATAGTGTCACCTCTATCTAACCCTTTGGTCCATGATTCCATAGCATTTAGCAGCTGGAGTACTGCCGAATGCCCTTTAATAAAACCATACTGTTGTTTACTGAAAAGGTCATTACTTATCATATGATTGACAGCATGATCTTCTTTTGCATAGTATACTTGTTATACTTACAGGTCTGTAATTTGCTGCCATTTTATGAATTCCCTTTTTATATATTGCCGAGATCCTTCCCTGTTTCCATTCATTTGGTAGCTCATCCATAACTAGAGTATTAAGTGGCCTAGCTAATGGATTACATAATTGTATAGCTAATTCTTTTAGGAATTTAGGATGAATACCATGTGGTCCTACTGATTTGCCCTCATTAAGATTATTTATTTTTCTTTAACCATTTCCTCATCAATAATACAAATTTCCTTGTTTTGTTTTAATTCCACCTGCGGAATACGGGGATATCTCCGTCTGGTTCTACAGTGAAAACACTTGAGAACATTTTTTCTAAGACATCTGCCTTTTCCATATCAGAGTTTGTTAGTTTGGATTTACGGTCATTAGGATCTATGTTCAAATCTGAAACACCTTCCCTACTTTTATTTCTGTAATTCATATATTTCCATACTGCTTTTGGGTTAGTCTTAGTTTCCGATGCTAACTTTGTTTCACATTCTTTTGGATCTTCATTGCTAATTTACGGACTTGATTTCTAGCCCTACCATATTAATTACAATATTTTCCTTCTTTGGTTTCCACGTAACGCTTCCATAAAGTGTGTTTCTTTTAATTGCTTTTACTGATTTCTTGATTAGGGGCACTTTCCCTTTGTGCCTGTATTACTGACTAGTCGATGCGGTATGAATTCATCCTGTATTTTTTTAATATGTTCCTTTAAAGCGTGTCCATTAGTTATCTATTGTATAATTATGTATTGCAAATCAATGTTTTCAAAATGTTCCGTTATACCTTTAAAATCGCCTTGTTCATAATAATATTTTATCCATTTACGACTTGCTATATCAGCATGACACCTGAATGTTACCATAAGAACGGAGTGATCATTTTTCCGAGAGGACTCTCGTGTACTATGTCATCAATCATACCTTTCTCGTTTGTTGAAACTAAACCAAGGACGGATGACTTGACTACCCTTGTGGGCAGCGTAACATTTTGGAAGAGAAAAATATTTCATGTGTTTTCTATAAATTAAATTAAATTCTGAATTATCAACCTTATCTGATTGCTTACTCCAATTCTGCCAGTCTATATTTAGATAGTTAAAGTCTCCAAGCAGCAGAAAGTGTGAGTGGTGATAATTCATTGCCTCATTAATCATTTTATTCTAGCATTCATTGTCAGTGCCCGAGCTCCCTGGACTTCTATCAACACATCTTATTAGAAGATTATCATTTTTGTCTAATATGATTTCCACCCAAACCAACACCTGAAAATGTGTTTCTAAGGATAGGAAGGGTGTTGGCTTATGTGATTTATCAATGTATATGACTACTCATCTTCCTTGTTTATCTTCAATGTTATAACATAAATTGTATTAATCTAATGCCAGTTTTTTTCTGGGTTTAATAAATATTTAAGATTTTTTGTTTAATCTCTGTGATCACCATGCATTTATTTTCATTGACTCTAGGGTTTTTAGTAAACTGTCAGCATTTGTATACATTTAGTTGCTTGTGTGTATAGTTTGAGTTATTTACATTATATATTTGTTGTGGTGATCTTACTATCTTTCTTTCTCGTCCCGTGTGGGTCTGATTTTGTCTATTTTCCTGGCCCATGGTGAGCCTCTCACCCGGTATAACTATATCCCCTCATCTCTTGTCTCCATTGCCCTGGTCTCTTCCAGTATCGGTCTCCCCCTCTCTCTCTGTCTCTCTCAGTCTCTCTCTGTCTCTCTCTGTTTCGCTCTGTCTCTCTCTCTGTCTCTCTCTGTCTCTCTGTCTCTCTCTGTCTCTCTCTGTCTCTCTCTGTCTCTCTCTGTCTCTCTCTGTCTCTCTCTGTCTCTCTCTGATTCTGTATCTGCGTATGTCTCTGTCTCTGTCTTTCTGTCTGTCTGTCTGTCTGTCTGTCTGTCTGTCTCTCTCTCTCTCTCTCTCTCTCTCTCTCTGTTTGTGTCAAGTCATGCAGGATGCTAAGGTATATTTTTACATAGGGTCGGCCACCTTTAGGTTTTACAGGTTTCAGAATAACTTCATTTTTGTCACTGTCCTTCATCGTTACTTTAAGTGATCTTAGTTTCTTACCATTTTCCCCGGTTGTTTTCCCTTAACCTGATGACATATGAAACCTCTGTGTTCACACGTATGTTCTGGTAGCATAATTCGTTAAACAATCCTTCCACCAACTTGAAGTCTTTTTTATACGTTCATCTTTCAATTTTGGTTGTTTCAGATTCAGGTGCGTTATATATGATAAAGTTGTTTTCTCTTGATTTGCCTTTCTGCTATTTCTTTTACCGTATCTTGCAACACCTCGCTACTGACTATGCGGGTTGTGTGGATGGCATGCTCCTCAGTTAGATGATTTGATTTCAATTCTTGTCAAATAACTTCCTGCACATATTGTTTTCACATTTTTGAGGGGGAGAGGGGGAGAGGGGGAGAGGAGAAGAATGGGGGAGAGGGCGAGAGGGGGGGAGGGGGGAGGGGAGAGGGGAGGGGAGAGGGGAGAGGGGAGAGGGGAGAAGGGAGAGGGAGAGAGGGGAGGGGAAGGGGAGAGGGGAGAGGGGGAGAGGAGGAGGGAGAGGGGAGAGGGGAGGAGAGGAGAGGGGGAGAGGAGGAGAGGGGGAGAGGGGGAGAGGGGGAGAGGGGGAGAGGGGGATGGTAATTGGATATGCTACCCCTGGTGTTCACCCCACAAATTTACGGACGTGAGTTCAAGAACAGGTCACCCTCAAAGAGAAATTCAATGAAATATGAGTAATTGCCCGTCTAACTAGTAACGAAAGGTATTGACAGTCGACATGCCATTGGTGCTGACACTGAATTAATCCCGGCTCACAAGGATGTTTCGGTGCTGCGTACACGTTTATACATTTACATTACCATTTCATGTAGATTGTCTGTGGTGACTTGCTTTCAGATAGACACTATTTTAAATACGATTCAATTGAGGACGTTTTCACCACCAAAGTCAGACTTGTTACAGTAAACATTAGAATACTTTACGTGAAACATTCATTCGACAATCGTTGATAACCAGCATTTGCACGTTTCTACATTATGCTCACTGTTCAAAATTAAAGTTAGTTTTGTGGTCGTTGTACCGTTGTCCCGGTAGGACTATACACGCTGCTACAAACTAAAATGTGAGCCATTTCACCAGATGTGTACATTCTCTTTATCCGACGCCTCATTATTAACTCCATAATACAATCTACGTGGACAACAACGTCTCCTTCATTTAACCAGTTGTCCCGTTTTATTCCGTCGAGATTGTCGTTATATTCTTCAGAAAACACCTACTGAGAAACTGTTCGATTATTGTCACATATTCGAAGCTGATACAACGACAAAAAGACTGCAATAGTAACACTTATTATTACATCATGTATGTATTATAATATTCGACTTTACTAATACGTCAAAGCCAACAGGCTACATCAGCAGTTGCAGTGTTAAGAATATAATGATAAACTAACTAATACAGCAATTATTTTGCCGTTATTCCGCCTGATACTCTCTCTCTCGCTCTCTGTCTCTGTCTCTCTCTCTCTGTGTCTGTCTGTCTGTCTGTCTGTCTGTCTCTCTCTCTCTCTCTCTCTCTCTCTCTCTCTCTCTCTCTCTCTCTCTCTCTCTCTCTCTCTCTCTCTCTCTCTCTCTCTCTCTCTCTCTCTCTCTCTCTCTCTCTCTCTCTCTCTCTCTCTCTCTCTCTCTCTCACTCTCTCACTCTCTCTGTCTCTATCTCTCTCACACACACACTCTCTCTGTGTCTCTCACTCACTCATTCACTCACTCACTCACTCACTCACTCACTCACTCACTCACTCACTCACTCACTCACTCACTCACTCACTCACTCACTCACTCACTCACTCACTCACTCACTCACTCACCCACCCACTCACCCACACACTCACTCTCGCACTCACTCACTCATTCACTCACTCACACACTCACTCACTCGCTAACTCTCTCTCTCTCTCTCACTCTCTCTTTCTCTGTCTATCTGTCTGTCTCACTCTCTCACACAATGAATGTAAAGGTGACTAATATAAATAGCTATATATATATATATATATACATATATATAATATATATATAGCTATTTATATATATATATAGAATTATTATATATAATATATATATTATATATATATATATATAAAGGAAGGAAACAGATAACAGGATGGTCGTATATAAAAATATAGCAGTGTAAAAGAACGAAGAAGCAGGAAACATGTTTATAGAACATAATGAGAATGAACAGCCGACCAACTAAAATACACAGACAAATAACACGCGGATCTGTTCGACTTTGTTATAACTGGAGTACATTATTGTGATGACTTCGTGGATGCTTGTATGGTGAACACTCAGTGATAATCTGGTCACACACAGACACTCTAAAACGAGATTTTATGTACAGCTACTAGAAGTTTCATTGAAGAGAGTGAGACACCCGGTGATACTTCGAGTTAATGTTCAGCCAATCGCCGACATTGATGCACTGAACATTTCGAGCTGGAGCAACGACAGCGGCGTACTTGAGGATCTCTTGAACGACAGCGCTCCACTGATAACGGACTTTCAATTCGTGTCAAATAACTTCCTGCACGTATTGTTTTCATATTTGTCCTATAGTTTTTACTACAGCCTCTAGTCGTGCATTCATTATTTCAAAGTACAGTTCACATCTTTCGAGGATTAAATTATCGTCTTTTTAAATTTGGGTTTTACATTCGGTACAAACCACATGCATCCTGGTTTTCTCATGGCTTCGTACTCTCCTGCTTTGCATTTTAAACACTTGATACAGCAATGGTTGTTCAGTATACTCACACTCTAGCACTTTGTCTTTTTTTAATTTTTTGAAGATTTTTTCACAAATTTTACATTTCTATGCCTCACTTGATTCCGCGTTTTTTTGTCCCCCTCTTGGCACCCTTACTTGTGAGTTTTGTGGCTAAGGCTTGGGGACATCCTCCACTATCCTGAATGTCACTGGTATTTTCTTGTCATTTCTTGGCTACTGTGTTGAATGAATCCAATCCAGATTTGTAGTTTAAATCCAAACTTGTAGTAATCTCTACATATGTAGAGTTCAAACTGAAGATTGTTATAATTTAAATCTCCATCATAACAAAACTAATGACACAAAACTAAGTAAAAGTTAATCTTACCGTGCTTTTGTACAGGGCGCATGTGCTATGGTTTCCAAGTCGTTTGTGCCTGTCGATGAGGAAAACTTAAATTTATATCCTCCAACCCATGGCTACTCTAGGTATCAAACCGCCTTGGTGAAATTGAGCCTGTTAGTATTCAGACATATGAGGGTAATGCAGATTATCGTATGTTGACTTAGTATTTGTTTATATTTGGCGCACCTATCGGAAGTAAGATTTAACAAGAGATTTAAGATTGCCACCTAGATAATTAACTCTAGGTGGCAGGTGTACAAGGAAGCCCTTTGGCTTATCGAGAGTCCGACCCTTTTATATATATGTATCCCGCCCTTCTGAGGTATGTGTCGATTTTATTTTAAAACATATTCACGTTACTAACATCCACACAATCATACAGTTGTAAGCTAATATACATTCCAGCTATACTGCATTAAAACGTAGTTTGTCTTCAACTTATTTATTGCATGTTTATGCATAATTTGGGTGTTATCTGCGCAAAAAGCCGAAAAATCATTGTGTTTACGCGAATCATTTTGAGCTTGCTGCCACGTGGATGATTAATTCTGCTGCCAGAGTATAATGAATATTCATGGTTGCGTAGTGACCCACACAAAGACCGTTGACGTCACACACACAGCTAACATGTCAGATTCCGAGGTGAGTTGATTCAAGCAATGGCATTGTAAATAAGCAATTTGTAAACATATGTAAATTTACACCTACTTTTTATAATTGTAGGAAGTGTATGCATTGTTTATTTATCCTGCTCCCGAATGCCGTCAGCCGAGTAACGTTAGATATAAAATAGAATTACAACGTCGGTCGACGCGGACGGCTGCAGTCGGTGTCAGCTGCCACTGCCGCTAACATTACACGTCACAAGTAAACAAATACAATGTTGAATGTGGAAAGGGGGTGAACAGAAGTACAATTCTTATCAGTGGTTCACCCCCAACCATTTTAGTTGCTTGCGATGTAAATACAATATGTTTTTATAGAGTAAAGATTTACCAATCAAAAATTAGTGTACACGGTGCCTACAACATAATAAGTTTATATTAAATTTTGGTTTTTGACATTCTTATAGGTCTTCATTTCTCCATATAGTACCACGATTACAATAGTGCTGTATATCTGTCAATTATGAATGATTTGTACTTTTTTTTAAACATACAAATATGCTGACACTTTCTTAAATCTTCAGGTAAACTATTCCACTGTTTGACTCCAATATTAGACACACACATATCCTTCAGGGTTGTACGAACATACAATTGTTTAAATACACCTCTCTGTCTTGTTACATACCAACATTCGTTATTCGAGTGAAAACAGCTTAGAATGTTTTTCGGAAGTAAATGATATTTCACCTTGTACATTGTGATAGCCGTTATATACTCAATATAATCAAAAAACTTCATAACTTCAAGATCGACAAACAAGTTGTTTGTGTGATCTTGAGCATTTGCTCCATATATAATACGAATCACTCTTTTTTGCAAAATAAATATCGGCCATAAGTTGGAACGATACGTGTTGCCCCATATCTCAGAGCAGTAGTCAATATACGGTATAAAAAGTATAACAAGGATAATGACTTGACATTTACTAAGCTTCGTGCTTTGTAAATTATTGATGTTATTTTTGCTAGTTTAGATTTAACCAATTGAATCTGTGTTTTCCAGGATGGCTTCTCATCAATTATTACACCCAGGAATTTTGTTTGGTACACTCTTTCTATGTTTTTATGATTTATGGTTATATTGATGCCTGGAGCATTTATCTTTTTTCCAAATATTATGAAACTGGTTTTATCGACATTAAGGGATAGTTTGTTTAATTCGAACCAATATTGTAATTTCACCAACTCCCGGTTGACTACTGCGCTAAGCATATTTGGATCATCAGCACAATAGAATATGTTGGTGTCATCTGCAAGTAAAATGAATTTTAATATATCAGAAACTTTGCATAAGTCATTGATATAAATCAAAAATAATTTTGGACCAAGTATTGATCCTTGCGGTACTCCACATAATATGTTTAAAACATTAGATTTTACATTATCAATACATACAAATTGTTTCCTCTTTTCAAGGTAACTGCTCAACCAATTATTTACAACCCCACGATATTTTTTGTAGAGATTGTTTTTCTTTTTACATGCATTTGCTAATCCTTTTGTAAACCATGGCTTATATGAGTTGTGAATCTTATTATACACCTTTCTTAACGGACAATGGGTATTGTATAGATCGAAGAAAATTTTAACAAATTCACTATATGCCGTGTTAATATCCTCCGGTTGCATAATCAAGTCCCAATTACAGTTGGCCAATGCCGTGCTAAATGACTGTATACAATGCTCGTTTCTACACCTGACACATTTAAAACTTTGTCCTTTAGGTCTATCAATGTTACTTCTACTCAATGCGAAAACAGGTATATGGTCACTAACATCTGTAATTAATAACCCACTGCAAACCTCCTTTGTCAATTCGTTAGTGAAAATATTATCAATCAAAGTGGCGCTGAATTCAGAGATTCTACTTGGCTTTGTAATCAATGGGTATAATCCGTAACTGTACATGACGTCTAGAAACTGTTTAGTTCCGTAGTGAGTATTATGTTTTAAAAGATCAAGATTATAATTATCACACCAGTACATAGTCTTATTGGTGTTTCTTGTCTTCTCAAACATATGCTGTAAAGTTTCATTAAATGTGTCCACATTTGATCCAGGAGTTCTGTATATACATCCTATGTTAATATTCTTCCTACTATTTAGTTGTAATTCTACTGTGACACATTCCATGATGTTGTCTACTGCCAATGACATACAACAGATTTCCTTAAAGTCAATGCATTTTTTAACGTAAATTACTACACCACCTCCTTTTTTATTTTTGCGACTGACTTGTACGGATTCAAACCCTTGTAAAATAAAACTGTTTTCATTCCCTTCGTGACTCCACGATTCACTTAGAACAACTACATCAAAGGGGTCATGCAATGTATATAAAAAATCTTTGATATTCTGAAAGTTTGCATTTAAGCTTCTTGCGTTAAAGTGTATTATTGATAAATCATTGCTGTGTTTTGTTTTATGTTCAAATTTAGCTTCTGTATAATACGAACAGTCTACTATTAAGCCGTTGTACAAGTTATTATCTGGATCGATATAGTCGCCATAATTATGATGTAAATAGTCGGTGTATTCATAACCTTTAAAATCAAACTTGGAAGTTTTATCATAAATGTTAAAAAATGATTCATTTATGTCACTTTCGCTTGTAATATATCTAAATTCTTCGTCAATTATATTGTGATAAGGAAAACAAATAACAGCCATCAACCTTCAATCACGTCGACGAGGACTCGACAAGCCGAGCGCAGTCAGTTTCGTCATGCAACACATATGTCTTGGCCACCTCAGGTGACCCCAGTGTTCTTATGAATACTTTTCCATTCCTCACCCACGTTGAGGCGATCTTGAGGTTTTTCTTCAACTTCCTGGCTTCCCAGGCGATGCTGTTGTTTTTCTTTGTCAAATGTTCGTTGATGTACACATTGCTTCTGAGTTTGTAGGCATTGCGCAGCACCAGTGTTTTTGTTTTTCGATTCACAAATCTCACAATGATGTCTGGCTTGACATTTCGTTGGTTTCGTTGATTTCCATTTGTGATAGATCGTTTGCGCATCGTATGGCATGCTGAGATGTCTGATTTTTCGATGGTCAGTTGCAGTTTGTTGGCGAAGAACCGGATCATGCTGTCTTCCAGACTGTCTTGCTCGCCGTCATCGTCTCGTCGTTTTTCGCCTGGTGGAGTTGCTGCCGAACTGTAGGATGGTTGCTTTGTTTTCAGATCGGAGATGACGATATTTTCTAGTCTGGAATATTGATCCATATCGTTTAGGCGTGACTCTAACTCTTTAATTTGTTTGTCCTTTTCTGCATTTTCACTTTCTAGTTTTTTTAACGCTTTCAGTAACGATGTTATCTCTTGTCGTATGGGCAACAGTTCATCCAGTTTATCACTTATGAACGATAGGTTTTATGTTATAGGCTAATTTTTGTTCATCTCGTTGGATTTCTCATTTCAGTTGTAGCTTGGTTTAGTGCTTCTTTATAAATGTTGTAGTCTTCGTCATTTTCAGTACGTCTATATGATTTCCACATAATCTTCAACCTACAACCATTACACATTTTTCAATTGTTTTTCGTTGGGACAATATTTATATATATATTAGTTGTTACAACGTGTCAGAAGGAAAAGTACATATGTGTCACAGTTTTTTTAGGGTTTCAATTTGAATCTTAAAAATAGTTGATATATTTTTAGACTTTAAATATAAATTACATAAAATTATAAATAAAACATCCTTCTGGCACGTTGCATATATACATGTCTCTACTATGCATCAGTTATTATTATATATAATATTATTGTTATAATATTTATGTTTGCGAATAGGCACTAAAAAGGCACTAAAGCAAGATGGCCACCATTTCCAAGGCACCCATTTGACCAACAAATTTATTTCCTTGTGATTTATTAAAATTGCACCCATACACACATTTTCAGAATGTTTTGGGATTGTTGTAAACAAATTAGCGAAAATATGTATTCCGCAGCCTGTTCCCCTTAATGTTTATCCTGATTTTAGCTTAAAATATGCGGTGCACAGGCCGCTGCACCACAATACAACTGCATATGCATCTCGATGCTAAATTAGCTCGAACAGCCCAGTCCTTTGAATAGAGGAAGAAGGAAGAAACATTATATTTATTGTCCGGTTCGCTAGAAATCATAATCTTTCTACACGACGTCGCCTGAAATGACGCCGCAACTACGCGAGAGGTGTCGCCGTAGTGTGTGGCGTAGTTTCCCAGATGTCGCCATCACAACGCCGCACCGCAGAGCGCTGGCGAGAGACGCTTTTTTCTTTGGATTCATTTATACAGCTTCGTTGTATTAATGAATTTCCCATTTTACAGTGACTGAAAACCTAAACAAGTGGGATCAACCATGTGTGTGTGTGTGTGTGTGTGTGTGTGTGTGTGTGTGTGTGTGTGTGTGTGTGTGTGTGTGTGTGTGTGTGTGTGTGTGTGTGTGTGTGTGTGTGTACGTGCATGGGTTTGTGCATGCGTGCGTGTGTATTATTTGGGAACATACGTTGCCTCCGCCATCACACCGTCGCATCAATGTGATGTTACCGTGCGATGTCTAATAGAATAGTGGGCCTAATGATAGTTGTTTCTGTTGATTTAATGCGAAACGGAACTAATTAACTGGAAATCGGCAATTGTTTTCTGCATGATTATCTTAAATCAAAGTAGTCCATCAAAACAGAGAGTCACAATGCTTTCGCTAGTAGCTATAGTCCGTCGAAATAGCACAATTAAACCGCGGATGTTGTGAACGTAAAACTCAATAGTTGATGCCAGTGGGTTTTAAAGGTCCCGGGCTTTAAGATCTTGTTTGTTTTACGGTCATTATTTGTGTAACATTGCGGACTTTCGTTTTTGCGAATGAGGCAATGAGCTGAACCTTTCAAACGACTCCGTATCGCTATCTTAAAGACTGTTTTGGAATGCTCAGACATGATGTAACAAATACCTTTCCCTTTGTAGCTATCAATATTCGAAAACCCGGATAATCTCAATATCCTGCCAATGTAACATATATATTTTCAATGCCACTATTACTATGACAAGGGCACTTAAACATATTGACGTAAAAAGCACAAGCTCCTAACTGCAGACTTCTTAGTGAAAAAACTCCGCGAGGAAAGACCTATGTTACACGATGACGAAACGATATCACCAGGATGTTTAACCTCAGGACCTCAGTACCATATCCTGTATATGGATCTCACATGGCGTTATGCCATATGTAGCCTATCTCGCCGTGATTTTCGGGCTTTGATTTGTCAGTGCACCTATCCCATAAACATACATTTCACATCTTTTGGAATTTAAAACTGTGGGGCAAGATGATTTTAGTTCTGTATAACTTTAATGTAGCAACCCCCTCGTGCGTTAGCTGCATCTCAGACCATGTCTGAACTGGGCCGATACACAGTGGAGACAAACCAGGCATCTCTATTCCCGACCAATATCTCTAATAGTATAATGTGTCAACGTTGTCGTGTCGGATGCTCAGGTTATTAACGTATTAATGACATACCACATCAGGAACATGTTTCCATCTGAGGTGCTAGTTACCTCGAATCATCCAGGTCTTGTCACTGCTAATGTAATAATAATAATAATAATAATAACACTACAACAATAATAATAATACACATAACGTTCCCGTCGAGATATGTACGCCCTATATTATGATTATTATTATTATTCTGAGAGAAAATCCTCTTGCATCACGTAATGTCAGTTTAAGCGTTTTGGTCCCCTTGGTATGATGCTTGTTTTGTTGTCATCCCTTACTGCAAAACGGGAAGTCAGATGCACATTCGAACAGGACGCTAGTTTTTCACATCAAGGCAGGTTTCTTTTAAATTACTGTACCCACATTGTAGCAACTGACAGTAAACAATGTGGTGCTTCTGTCACACTAATGCGACTCGCGATGGGATGGATTAGTTGTTTCATTAAACCGAGTTACGATGTCAATTGGGGGATTTCTACAAGGTGATGTATCGATGCAACATATGCATAGTCATCGTGTGATGATAAACAACGACTGAGATTATTAGCCAGACACAAATACTCGATTTATCATCCCTTCCCATCACTTCTCGTGTATAGCACAACATAACAATCACCACAAAATAATACACAAATAGTTATTTACGGAGACACATGAAATATTATGATGAACGATGACACGATAATAGTAATGAAGACCGTGTTTTGTTTTCCGTAAAGGCCGGGATACACTGGCATTTTTCGCCCGATCAGATCAGGCCACACCAGAACAATCCATATTTCCCCGACTGCAGTGTATCTGGTGTGATCTGATAGGTATGGTCGGGCGAAAAGTGCTAGTTGCCAGTATTTCCCGGCTTTAACACGTTCCGCTACTGTTCATAGCTCTGCGAGAAAGGAGATACAGTTGACATATATATACCGACAATGGCAACAGTGGTCTCCTTCGCCAATTCTCAGCGTTGATCAGTGCCACTAATGCCCAGACCAGACATTGCTGATTTCTGGGGCGTGATGAGATGCGCATTCTTTAGTTTTGACAGCTTTAGACATACTATATTTTACCATAGCAGCACTGACTGATCTGTGTCAGTGGCATGCTCTTTGAACTCTTCCTGCCAAGCCTCAAGAGGTTTATAATAACCGTAACTATCTCTCTCCTCATCGGACCTATTGGTGCACTTTCTCCTGCACATTCTGACTTTGGCCTCCTGTTTATTTATATTCTACGACTTCCAGTTATCGCTGGTCTTTTCCAGTTTATTGCCACGTTGTGGTATTTGTGCAACGTATTTTCCGTCAGGCAACTACTATGTTCCAACACACGCACGCGGGAGTCGCGTAGGTTAGTTGACACTGTATCGCCTATGACGTCAAACAATCAGTCTTTTCCCGGGTTATATTTGAAATACGATTGGATGAGACTAACTGTTCTTTGCCGATTTCCTGGATCATATTTGTAACTCACCAATCATCGAAAGTTGAACAAACGAACTGCCAGAATGATCAGACCTCTTCGTAATGAACGATTTCAAAATAACAATAATAGTAATACACGTAATATATAACATGCAAAATAACAACATCAATAATATTCGGAAAATGTTTTTTAATCTTCACAAATGTCATTGCTCAACAAATGACGGAGGTGTTAATCTTCGGACTATGGGCTATGTTGAAATAACGTAGATTCCATAAGAATGACGGAGAGCCTAAAAAGTAGAACCGACAGCAGTAGAACCGAAGTCACCCGCATGGTTCTAGTGCAGATCGTCTTATGTGTAAATAGCACGTCAACGTTTGGCCTTTTGATTCCGACCAAACCAAAAGTATGCCACACATGGATATGTGCTACGTCTCTTGCCCGTTTGCCTCGATGTGTCTCCGTTGCCTCTTTTAAAGTTTAAGTACAGTTATTTGTACAAAACGATGCTTTCGACATTTTGTACGTGTCGTGGTCTGACGTGGATGACGTAACTGACATCAGCTGCAGTCGCTACATGACATTATTTACCTCTTAATAAAGTTGTTTTTTCGTTCTGTGTATATTTCAGCCGCATCCCTCGGCCTTCTTCAGTAGAATGAAGTTACGGTTGCATCAACTATCGCAACTGCTCTTGTTACTAGTAGACTGGACTATTGCAATTTCCTTTTTCGCAATATTGCCCTTATTGGATATTAAGAATATAAATAGTTTACAACGTGTACATAATTGCTTAGCTAAGGTTGTGACTCGGTCTCCTCGGTTTTCTCACTCGGTGTCTCTTCGGAGGTCTTTGCACTGGTTTCCTGTCCGATATGGTATTATTTGTAAGATCTGTGCCGTTACCTATCAGGCACTTTCACGTAAGCAACCAGCAAATTTATATACATTGCTTAGTCCTGTAAACAGCCTGTCCAGCTTCGATCATCTTGTTCTGATTTACTTTTTTTGTTCCTGGAATCAATACTAATATTAGAACAAGGGCATCTTCTTGGTCTTGATCATTAACGCTATTAAAATATCTGTTTACCTAATTTTGTGTGACAGATGGGGGGGGGCGTACCACAATATCGACCAGCTGAACGGCGGCGTGTACCTATACGATGGTGTAATCCACGAACATCGTGGACCGCTTTCTCCAGACGTCCACACATAACATATTGAAAACTTGTGGATGCGAGCAAAGAGAAAGCTAAAAAGGCAATTCGGCACATCTCGACCTCTTTCCGGCACGTACCTACAAGAATTCCTGTGGTAACAGCAGCACAGGAACCGTCGAACGCGTCTGTCGACACTACTTGTGTGCATCCGCGACCAGTACCCCTGACAGCTGCACCGGAAGAAGAAACAAAACGGCTCTTTTCAGAGCCAAACAAAACGGTTCTTTTCAGAGCCAACCACCCTTTCACAAAAGAGTTTGCCACATTGCCAAATTGCTTGTTAATAATGCAGAACATTTTGCCACTCTGTAGTCGTACATAATGATTACATATCCGATTAAATACAGTAAATTATTTATTTTGTAATGTGCTTTAGTTAAAATGTTATTTCTGAAGAAATTACACATTTTCCGGTAATGTTTAAAAATAAAACCACCATAATTTAGTCTGTTTCATGACACTGTTGTCGAGATATTTGTCAGTGAAATGGTCTTTTAGCTGTCAATTTTTCGCATATTTTAACATGAAAATACCGATTTATATATGTTTTATCTATAAATTTTACATTTCAGTGAGACTTCAGAATACGTGCCTAAAGCAGAACTAGATATGCATTAGTGGCATCGCCTTTCCGGTTTTGATGGCACCGCGACCCGTTTGGAGTACAATATTAACAAAACACACACCTGTCAAACAGTGCTGTTTTATTGCATAAAAGTCCCCCAAAGACAATACATTAAAAAAATACAGTTCGGTTTTGTGTCTATGATGATGGGGAATGATGAAAAGAATGCTGCACTAACTCTCTGGAATATGCTCCCTCTTAGTTGAAAATATTTTACAATTTCGCTGTCATTTAAAAACTTACCTTTATAACCTATCGTATCCACCTTAGCTCCTTGGCTTGTCGATCCATCTGTTGACAACTTTAACACGGTTTATCGTTCCTGATATTGACTTACCCTTTTGTATTGGTGTGCATCTGTGCTTAGTGTCCGGGGATTTAGGCGCAACATAAATTACCTTATTATTATTATTGTTATCATCACATGATCTACGTCATGTGACCAGTGGCGGATTAACCAAGAGGCACTACAAGCACGTCCATAGGGCCCACGAAATCCGGCCCCCCGAAAATAGCTGAGCATATTTTTATGAACTGAATATTCCCGAAACCCAGCTAGCAAGAAACGATTTCGCCAATGATGGCAACTGCATAAGTTTCATTGCAACTTCATTGGCCCAATGAGTTTTGCAAGCTGGGAATAAGCGTGATGTAGGAACTAGATGTTTGAATGTTAAACAGATATTATCAAGATGTCACTACATAAATTGATATAAAGAAGACACATCTTCAACATCACCCAATCCCACCCCACCCCTTCTTCCGATATCATCAACTTACAGTGAAATTGTGTTGAAGCTCCCGCTCAGCCCACCCAATATTCATTTGGTTACGGCGCCAGTAGAAGTTTTTTGGTAAATATATAGGGGATGCAATTCGAGGTTTTGCCCCCCCCCGCAGACTACCATTTCTTGATCCGCCCCTGGGTCTACCTAGGGCTCACGAAAGTGCTGGGTGCCTAGGACCATCGAAAGCGTGAAACCGCCTCTGCGCGTGACTCGAGCTGGAGCAGGACTGATGGTAGCTCCTGGCCAAAATCTCTCTTCAGTGAAGGCTTCCCTCTGTGGATATTGATTGCTTCCTTTATCTTCCTCCTGTGGCAGTTCTCCTCGTAGTGTATAACTATAACGTCCTTCGTTGAATAGTGATGACCCGTGTTCACTTTGTGTTCATTTACAGCTGATAGAGGTTGGCGACTAGATAGATGTTGTAACACAACCGTAACTTCACTCTGTTGAAGAAGGCGCGGGTCGCGGATGAAATATACAGAAGGAAAAAAAAAAAAAGGTTTTTGAAAGGTAACTATGTCAAATAATCATAACCAAGGAACCAGATCATCCATCCATTGAAGGAGGTAGATCACACGTATGCACGAAACCATGACTAATAAGGCCCTGAAATAGGGTGAACGAAAGGATAAAACATTGTTTGATTTTGATACTTTTATAACTAACTTAGTTTGGAAGGAAACAAAAGTATTGCACTCGGTCTTTATGGGTGTATTTATGTGAAACATCAAATACTGACAGGCAATCATGATTTTCTGTGTGTTATTAACAGTAAAATTAATGTAAGAAATATATAGATATATGTATAAATGTGTTATCGGAACAATTTAACCTTTATCGCAATCGATAATCGCAGGAAGGTAGAATTTAGGACGCAAGAACGGCAAGCGCGAACCCCAGTGCAACCATTCCGGCTCGTACGATTAGGCTAAGCAAAAAACATTGTGTTTCGAGTCCTGTTATGCAATAACATAGGCTAATCATGATGTTTGTATACCACAGTGTGGATACCGTAATAGGCAACATTTTCTTTAATTTGTCTAAGGTATTAGGGGACACCCATAAAGTATGTCAAGCTTAGGCGTGGCGGGTGTATATGACGAAACGTTACATGGGATGGGAGGGGTGTCGGGGTAATTGTTACGTTACCATTTGTGAAGTGGTTATAAACGTTGTTTGTTTTTTAATTAAATATGAACGGCGGGAACAGATTAAAAAAAACGCCACAACTGACACTGATAGACAGCTGGTCAGCGCAGTTTGCTCAATAACGATTTTTTCATTAAACATTTTTTCAATCAGCTGTCTGCATCTCGTCCAGTCGGCAAAGTAAATAGGCCATAAATCTACATTTATATAAACGCCAAATGCAATGCTTAAGTTTCTGTTTAAAGATATTTATTTTTGTAGTTGCACAAAAACGTGATATGCCAACATTGCAACATAGCCAAAGACAAAGTAGACATAATGCAACCAACAACTCAACTACGTTTACAAATTAAATAAATACGCTTAGGTTATATACAGTATAGTATAGGCCCATATAACTATCTGTGTGGGCTTAATAAACATTAGATAGACATGTTTTACAATATGGTATATAGGTGCGCTTAGCCATGCATAAGCATGTGGAGTCAAATAAACAAATGTGTATTGCACTGTCATTGCGCCTCACTGCTTCGCTGCTGAAGAAAACAAGCAAGTCGTAGGTCTTTTTAGAAGTCGTCAAACATGCATACATGTCATTTATATCTCAACTTTCTTTGTAAGCTTGTGTTCGTAAAAGGTGTAGCTATTAATCTGCATAGTTACATTTGAGTTACCATAACTATTTATGTACGATATAAGTCGGCGTTTGTACTTACGCGAAATATCCATGTTTGACGTTCATACGCGAAGTCGAATTGCAGATCCCGCGTAAACCTCAGATTGGTTCGCAAAAGCTGTGACGTAGAACTCAATTAACTTTGCGGTCGGCGTATGTTTTTGGCGTCAGGCTTGTGCTTATTGCGTTAGCTAATGGTGTCTAATGTCCAACAGAAGGACTGGGGGATTGAAGTTACATTAGTAAAGGAGCAGTGTAGATTAGATATAAGAAAGTTCTCATTTTCACAAAGGACTGTAAATTATTGGAACAAATTATCTGCTGATTGTGTGGGTGCTAGTAGCGTGAATATACGTAAAAATAAAATTACCTAAGAAGGGCGGGATACACGTAGATAAAAAGGATTAGACTCTCAATAAGCCAAAAGGCTTCCTTGTCCACCGGCCATCTAGATTTAATTGTCTGGGTGGCAATCTTGTTAAATCTTATTTAAAAAACTAAAAAGAAACAAAGCAGCTATTTGTGGTAACCAATGATGGTTTTTCTATGTTAACGCAGATTGTTTGAACTGGGCCAACTGATCACACACTCCACTCAGCATGCCGCCGCACCTCGAGAGCGACAGGGAGACGTGATTTGCTACGATAGCGTTGATCTCAGATGGACAATATCACATACGTCATACTATTCTAGGAATGGTTGAAGGGGGTTGTCGTAATTAGACCTATGTCTACCTCCGTTATTAATTCCGCCATGAAACAGTACTCACATTAATCTGTCTTGCTGTTTGCTGCAAAAACACGTAGTGATACGGTCATGCAGTACTTCGTTGCACTCGCATACGCACACGTACACATGCACGGCATGCATGTGTGTGCGTTCGGGCGTGTGTGCGTACGTATGTGTGTGAGTGTACATGTGTGCATGCGTGCGCACATACTTTTCTTGGCAAGTAGATTTCCGTTGTCATGCAATACATAAGACGCACGCAGAATAAATACGTTACTAAAAACCCTGTTTTTGGAGTCTAATGCTTTCTAGGCGATCGACCCGCGGAATCGAAATGCTTACCAAAAAATAAATCCGCCATAAACCGAACGGCAGTGCAACATATTCCCAAAAACAAGGATCAACTTAGTCGTTTTTATTACATGACCGGTCGATTTCTTACATTACCGGTCGATTATTACAATAACGGTCGATTGATTACATTACCGGTCGATTATTACATTACTGGTCGATTATTACATTACCGGTTGTAACACCTGACCCCACACGTAATTTGGACTACATTTCTGGAGCACATTTTCGTTATTGTGTGTAACACGCCGTGGGACTATATCTCTAACTGCAGTCAGTCTTAATAAACCCATATGTTCTTGCGACTGGTCATGTTTGAATCATGTCCTTCGAAAACAGAGGACGCGCGTACATTAACCGGGTTCGTGATTGCCCACGTTGATTTTATTACCTGGTCTTCGTCCTACATTACGCAGAACACTACGACATACATATATAAGGTGGTTCATCACGTGACTCTAGAGCATTATTGTTGAAACAAATGATCGACAACAACCTCTGATTGAAGAATGGTCTTTCAGGTTTCCGGTACTATTGCGCGTGGACGATAAAAGGGTGTGGGTCTCTCCGTCGGGACTTTCTTTTGCAAGAATACTTCTGTAAACGATATTGCTGAAAACATTGGTGTGTACATAGCTAAGAAGCAGTAACATGTGAAAGGTATCGTTGAAAACAGGCATACATCGTAAGCAAAAACAAGACTCGTGTGAAAGATATTGAAGAAAATGCATGTGTGTGCGTAGCACGAAAAATCCCGAGAAAGATACTGAAAATAATACATGTGTGCATCTACCAAGAAGAATCCCGAGAAAGATACTGAAAATAATACATGTGTGCATCTACCAAGAAGAATCCCGAGAAAGATACTGAAAATAATACATGTGTGCATCTACCAAGAAGAATCCCGAGAAAGATACTGAAAATAATACATGTGTGCATCTACCAAGAAGAATCCCGAGAAAGATACTGAAAATAATACATGTGTGCATCTACCAAGAAGAATCCCGAGAAAGATACTGAAAATAATACATGTGTGCATCTACCAAGAAGAATCCCGAGAAAGATACTGAAAATAATACATGTGTGCATCTACCAAGAAGAATCCCGAGAAAGATACTGAAAATAATACATGTGTGCATCTACCAAGAAGAATCCCGAGAAAGATACTGAAAATAATACATGTGTGCATCTACCAAGAAGAATCCCGAGAAAGATACTGAAAATAATACATGTGTGCATCTACCAAGAAGAATCCCGAGAAAGATACTGAAAAATGGTTAGCATGCCTAGTATCGGCACCTCGTTGAGTATAACATTTCATAACAAACGACCACCTGTACATATATTTAATGATTCAAGACCGGGAGTCGATGTGATGACAATATCTCACGAGTGCGTACACTGTGAACATTTAGTTACAAGGTTCTCGAACGAACGCGAATCATCCACTGAATATTTTCGCAAGTTACAAGAAGCTCTCAACAATGGATGCACTGAACATTTCGAGCTGGAACAATGATAGCGTCCTGCTCCAGGATCTTCCGAATGACAACGTCGCTCAGCTGAGAGAACACATTGCCACAAAGATATTTATTCCCAGCTTACCTATCTTTCTAGTGGTCGTGTTGGGTTTGCCGGGCAACTTGTTCGTGATGGCGGTGTATCTCCGACAGATGACCACCTCCACAAGAGTGTATATGTTTGGCCCGGTTGTAGCTGAAACGGCCGTGTGTATGTGTGCAATAGTTCTGACCAGCGCTTTGATTGACTTCACAACCGTATACGTTATTCTGTACTTCATTGACTTGTCTGTCACAGCATCTATATATCTGCAGGTGTTTGTGTCTACGGAGCGCCTAGTGGCGGTATGACGACCTCATTCGTTTAGTCGTTGCGCTTTCTGGGCGAAGGCAGCGCTTGCTCTTATCGTTGTGGCAGCCCTTCTCTCCGTATCGGTTTTGACCATCGCACGTCTGTTTGTTACAGTCTGGTGGCAATAGAGCTGATGAAAAACGCAACAGCTGCTCACACGAACGTCGGCATGTTGTCTCCCGCGCAATCGCTGCCATCAGGACCTTCCACGGTGTCCCTTAGAGGCGTCGGAAAAGGTGACAGATAACCGGGAATGAACAAGGTACCTGTAAAGCAAGTCAATACATACAGGGGTGTGTTGCTGTTGTTGATCGTAACTGTGGTCTTTATCACGTGTTGGTTGCCCCAGTGGTTGGCGTATGTCGGTGTGTCCGTCTCGGAGGGTGTGCGGAGAATGTTCCTGCTCAACCCCGCTGTGAATCCGTTCATCTACAGCGTCGTCAGCACTATGTTTCGCGACGACGTCAAACAATTCTACCACAAGACGCTTGGCAAGTTGACAGCAAGGTGCCGTTGAACGTCGACACGGGGAGCATGCTGAACAGTTGGTGAATCTCCCGAAATAAAATAAAAGTTGACAGGTATATTTACATTATATACGGCTTCTGTACTGGTAGTTTTGAATGGCCGTTGTTGGTTTGCGTATAGCGCTCTGTAGGTCCAACAGCGCATTTATGTAGGAAACAAATGGGTGACCACAGTGTTAGAGAAAGGTGCTGTTTCGTAATGCTGTTTGTCTTCAGAAATGGTTGTGCTCATATAGTATGCAATAGGACATTATACAAATGTTAATAAACTGGTGGAAGTCGCAGAGGTTTTGTGATCAGACTTGTACCACTGGATATCAATATAACGTAATTATTCTTGTTTAGACAAAGTGATTTACGTGAATTCTTTGTTCTCGATTTTAAGGGCAAACGTTTTTATTATTTGCATTAATCGTAGCTTTACTGTTGGGATATTGGCACTGCACAGTTGTTAAAGAAATTGAGTAAGCGGGAGTGGAGAGGGAGAGAGAGTGAACGTTTATAGTGAATTATATCGCGTATGCGTCAGGTGTCGTAGTATCCTATCACGTTTTCCAAAATTTGCGTAACAACCAACTCAAAGTTTCAAACAAGATGACGAACTGGTAAACAACATACATAAAGCGCACGAAACCAAAACCACCACGAAACGACTTAACATACAGTGCATTCTCTCTGACTTAACGTGCATTACCTGTTGCCATAAACTATACTTTATTTACACAAATTAAAAGTCCGAATGATAGGCTGTCAGTAACCAGTTAAAATTCTACAGTAAACGCAATATACAATAAACTGTCTACTAACAGGCCTTTCACCAAAACGCTCTTTATCCAGTATCGCCCTGGGGCCAACAACCAGGGCAAAGACCTACATTTCAATTGCACTGCACAAAGCGTCTTGTAAACAGAATCACACGCGCTCCTTTTGTTTGTTAGATTTAAAAATACTGCAGCCTATGAAAAACACAGATACTCAACTTTTATTACAGCAATTATTATTTGTATTTCTTTTACTTTTTTTACCAACTTGATTTGTATTATATAATATTTTACAGCAGCTTTACATTTATAAGAAGTGTGATTTACATTTACTACAATGTTACATTGAACACTAATGTGACTACATTTACTGTGATTATATAATCACTGTGATTTTTTTACTTTAATATTGAGATTCTATATATATTGTGATTACCACGCTCAAATCCAAGATGAACCGTTGTGCCGTCTGTATACTACTACTATGTTGACACGTAGGATAGAACTGAAGAACTGGGAAAACCATGGTGAAAGTTCGACTAGAACTGCCAATCCTCAGCTATCTCTACTTATGTCCCCATAGTTTGATTACAATACTTACCAGCATCCACAATTACCATAACAGGATGGAAAATAAAAAAAACTATTACAAGGTAGCATCCTTAAACCAAAAACATCCAACATGCTTTGCCATCTTAATCATCATGCAAGCTGGGGGTCTTAACCCAAACCCAGGTCCATACAAGCCCAAATGCCCTTGTACCATCTGCAAAAAAAGCAGCGAGATGGGACTAGCGACCGACATGCTGTGATCATTGCAATTCATGGTACAATGTAGTTTGCTTGGGAATGTCGACATTTGCATATAATGCCCTCCAAAACAGCCAAGTCCCGTGGATTTGCTGCCAGTGTGGCATTTATAATTTCGCAAGTTCACTTTTTTCAAACTCAACCATAGAGCTAACAAACAGCTTCTCTATTTTGTCGGACAAGTCCACATCTGATTGCAGTGAACCGCTAAGACCACATGTAGCCACTTTTTTTCTTCTCCACACAAACAAAGGAATAATAACACAAGCAGTAACTCGAATAGTACCAGACCATGTAAAAACAACTAGAACTAAGTAATTCACTCAGTAAACACCTACTAAGAGAAAATCCCTGAAAACTATGGTAATAAACGTCTGTAGTATCAGGAGCAAAGTTTCGGAACTTCCCTTTTGTGCATTGAAAATTACAATCCTGACATAATTATAGGCACTGAAAAACACCTAAACAGCTCAGTTGACAGCAGTGAACTTTTCCCCTCCAGTTATTCGAAAAGACCGAGACTTTGACAACTCAAAAGGAGGAGTCCCAATAGCACTAAAGATTGACTTCATAGGAACACACAGAACATACCTCGACAGCAATTGTGAAATTATCTGGGTCACCAACAAAATACAAGGATCGAAATATATCACAATAGGAGCATTTTGTAGATCACCCCCAGTTTGGTAACACAAACGAATACATGCATGAACTACGAGAATCCATGATCAAAATTAAACTCTCAAACAAAGAACATATATGGCTAGGCGGAGACTTTAACCTTCCCGCCATAGACTGAGACCTACTCAGCGCAAAGCCAGGCGGTGCTGCTCCCAGCTTATCCAAAATGCTACTTGAAATTGCCAATGACTTTGGACTTGAACAAGTTGTACGCGAACCCACCAGAATAAACAACACCTTGGACCTGTTCTTTCACCCTTTTTGAAAGATCTACAGTAGTACCAGGAATACGCGATCACGACGGCATCCCAATAATCATAAACAGCTGCAAACTAATTTATCACCTTACTAACACATGTATGAAAAAACCTTTACGTTAGAAATATGCATAAAACTCTAGCAATTATTAAATAGGTAGCATAATCACAAACATCAATCGACATTTGAGACATTGTAAGAGGTTGCCTGGTCACTTCTATTTTGATGTACATCACATAGTTCCGATGCTAAGAGCACCTCCATCCAATGAAGTGGCTGCGGAAACCGGTAATCAAATTAGAGCGATGCATATTAGGAGTCGTAAGAACGACTAATTGTACTCTTACGACTACTGAAAGAGTTTCACATTATCACCAAGACCCGATACCTTTCGGATCAGGAAAAGTAGGAACTAAATTACCTTGCTACAAAAAAGGCATCATGTCGACCATAGATTTAGCAAAATCAACGGACAGGTATTTAACACTAACATGGAATGAAACAACTGGGTGAATACGTTCTTCCTACAAATACAATCGGAGTAGTGATGACATGAAAGGGGAAGAATAATTGTAACACTGAAATTGTTTGACCTACGGAAGGGATACAAATAAGTGAAACCTGACAGGGGGTACTAATATAATAGAGTATAAATATGTGAAGAAGACAGGTAACAGATTTATAGAACAGAATGAAACTGTTACATTTTCATTATGTTCTGTAAACATGTTTCCTGCTCCTTCGCTCTTCTACACTGTTTTATTTTTATATACGATCATCCAGTTATCTGTTTCCTTCCTTTATATATATATATATATATAATATATATATATATATATAATATACATCTATATATAATAATTATATATATATATATATATATATATATAGCTATTTAGGTAAGTCACCCATACATTCATTGTGGAGCGCAGTAGCGCAGCGGTAAGAGCTAAGGACTCTCGACTGAGAGAACGTGGGTTCAAATCCTTTGCGGTGGGGTCGAACATTGGGCAAGTTAGCTTATTCTACATTGCCTCAGTTCACTCTTCTGTATGACTGAGTGAGAGACAGTGAGAGAGAGAGAGAGAGAGAGAGAGAGAGAGAGACAGACAGACAGACAGACAGACAGACAGACAGACAGACAGATCAGTTCGGTCAGGAATCAAATCGGATCAATCAGTCGATCGATCAGTCGATCGATCAGAATCAATCAGACCAATCCGTTCACGCGTTCGAATCTGGATCGGATAGATCAGGCGGAGGAGAGATCAGCAGAGCTACAGTAACAGAAAGTGCAAGCTTTCAAATAATACCGAGATTGTCTGGATCGGATCAGCCGTGAGGATGCTAGCGATCATTGAATTGAATGGTTTCGACGTGTTTTGAGCTGATGTAGCCTGTTTACTTTGACGTATTAGTAATGTCGAATATTATAATACATGATGTAATAATAAGTGTTACTATTGCCGTCTTTTTGTCGTTGTATTAGCTTCGAATATGTGGCAATACCCGAACAGTTTCTCAGTAGGTGTTTTCTGAAGAATATAACGACAATCTCGACGGAATAAAACGGGACAACTGGTTAAATGAAGGAGACGTTGTTGTCCACGTAGATTGTATTATGGAGTTAATAATGAGGCTTCGGATAAAGAGAAATGTATACATCTGGTGAAATGGCTCACATTTTAGTTTGTAGCAGCGTGTACAGGGCTACCGGGACAACGGTACAACGACCACAAAACTATGTTATGGCATACTGGGTAACAGAAAAATGTTTACATTGTATGTCTGTATTGAAAGTAACATGACAATTATTTAAATATATTTTTCATTTTGAACAGTGAGCATAATGTAGAAACGTGCAAATGCTGGTTATCAACGATTGTCGAATGAGTGTTTCATGTAAAGTATTCTAATGTTTACTGTAACAAGTCTGACTTTGGTGGTGAAAACGTCCTCAATTGAATCGTATTTAAAATAGTGTATATCTGAAAGCAAGTCACCACAGACAATGTATATGAAATGGTAATGTAAATGTATAAACGTGTACGCAGCACCGAAACATCCTTGTGAGCCGGGATTAATTCAGTGTCAGCACCACTGGCATGTCGACTGTCAATACCTTTCGTTACTAGTTAGACGGGTAATTACACATATTTCATTGAATTTCTCTTTGAGGGTGAGCTGTTCCTGGAATCACGGCATGAAAACAAATGATTTGGCGTACATCCGTCCATTAGCAGGATGAACGCCAGAGGTAGCATAGCCAGTTACCATCCCTGGCTTGCGAGGATGCACTGAAATAAACACGTTTTAACATCCGGCGTCAGCCAAGTGATATGTTGACCGAACAGCCATATTGAACATACCTTTCTGCAACCGAGCACAGGCTGAAATGTTGCCTGAACAACGTTGCGTAGTGGTATGCCTTCGCTAAAACGAAATCGCAAACACCCAGCGGTCCATCAAAATGGTTTCATCACAAATATGTACAACATGCTTTCTAGCTCGGTGTGTGGACGGAAGATGGATAAGTTGTTGTTGTTAACTTAAAAATAATAATTTGTTCCTAGCAAAAATGGCTGGATGGTGTTTTCTCATTCATTGTCAGACTTATAGTCAGAGTTTTGCATGACGTGTTACGCGCAAGATCATCTTATTGTTTGTGTCAGTAAATACTTTGTTACACAAAATCACACGCATATATATATAAATATATATAAATATATATAAATATATATTTATATATATATGTATAGTAGGATTACGTATAGAATATATATATTATTCCTACAAAACAACTAGAATTTTCAAATTTTATATGCATATATATATACATTTAATGTAAAGCACTTTTGTTATGGAATTACGTAATATTTACGATTTTCATACATGTTCTAGCGTCATTGTCAGGATCTAGCATACATGTCCATAATTTATTTCAAAATTTGAAATTCTAAACTTCAGCGGAAGAAGAACGCGTCCGTCCTTACCTTGCCATACGATTGTGGGGACCATGGGAACGTAGTATGACGTAACCTAACCATCCAAGCGGCAAACTCGACTAGTTGCGTCATTTCATACAACATCGTTGTGCTGGTATAGAAGCGAACGTTATTAAGTAAGCACGCTCCCTCTCTCCTTCTCTCCCTCTCACCCTCTCTCCCTCCCTCCCTCCCTCCCTCCCTCTCTCCCTCTCTCCCTCTCTCCCTCTCTCCCTCTCTCCCTCTCTCCCTCTCGCTCGTGTGTGTGTGTGTATGTGTGTGCATGCGTGTGTACTGTGCGTGCGCGTGTGCGCGCTTGCTGCATGTGGGGGTTGAGGTTACACGTTTGAAATCTCCCGAACAGCGTGAGAAATAATGATGGTCGAAGTACCAAACCAATATTTTTAGGTACATAAGACAACCCACAAAACCTACCGGATCATTAGTGCTCAGACAATAACGAGCCGGAAAAAACGTATTCTAACCAGCGAGGTCGCAGTCATGTCGCTTATCACGCATTTCCCAATCTATATGTCTGTCTACCGCTCAGATGGTGTCATTTCCCAACACCGTTATGTTCAAAACTGTCTGGCATTCTAACCAAATGTGCAGTAAACATCATAGCAAGAACGATAGGCAACAACTTCTTGTCTTAGTGACACAGATCACCGGTATTATTGGACGATGTCTCACCAATTATCCGCTAAATGTCTTCTCTCACGCCGACCCGTCGTGTTATATCGCTGAATAAACACAACGGCCGTGTTGCTATTCTTTGACGCCTCGTGACATAAAAAAAACGGATCTCTAGAACCCGAGATTATTGGCTTTTCTGCGTGTACGGCACCAGCTTCTTATTTGGTACTAGCTACGTTATTCCGGCGTTGCATGGCGAGAAAGGACACGTATTAATATATTTTGGTTAAAGCCGCCACTATATCTAAGAAATTATATAAGGGGCCGGCAACCTTTAGGAATGGAGGGCCATATAAGTGATTTGGACTAGGTCAGCGGGCCACACGTTTCAAGCCCGCAAGCTGGAGGTGTGTTGGGTGCGTACGCCTCCCCGCTTGAGGCAAGAGTTCCGCTCGAGGTCCCAAGCGGTGTACTATTGGGTGTTTTGGGGAGCCACAATGGGTGTCTTGACTAGTGCCTCGTGCTCTTGCTGCAGCGCCAAATGCTCCAAGTCTAGCTGCAAACTTGTCCCCGAGAGACACTTTGCGTCATCTATGTGTCAGTCCGTTGGTTAGCAGCGTCCTCGTTTTCCATTTCATCAAGTTCATTTTCGAAAACAGATGCCAATATGCCCTTGGTGTAATTCTCCATACGAAGACACAGTTTCTGCGGCAAGTACAAGTCATAATAAGTCCGTGGCGTTTGTTCTGAATGCCATAAAGCCGCATTGCAGTTTGATGATCTGCATAGTTATTTGCTAACGACGTATCGTCCACTTCCGCATGGAATGGGTTGGATAATAAGAGCGACTCCCACTGCGAACCCTGATATCGCCAAAACTGCATGTTATAGTTCCCGTTTTATAGTTCTACGTTTGAATGTGTCCATAGTATCAGGCTATTGTTCTTGGGGTAATGAGACGTGTATGTTGTTGGCGTTCCGTAGTTGTGTCTCCTACAGTAGTATCGTGATCTCGAAAGCGGTGACGAACTGTAAAATCTAATTGATGAGATGCTTTCGCTCCTGAAGTTGATCATTCAGCAGATTCAGGTGCGTCGTGATGTCGACAAAAATGCAAAATTGTACATCAGTGTGGGGGTCAGTTAAATCTGGTATATCTGCATCCTTTCTTCCATGAACAAGCTAATCCCATATCTTACCTCGTAGGCCTACACGCGGGGCATCTCAACTTAGCCAGCGCACTTCGCAGATGTATAGATGTCTCAATATTACGCATTTATATCGGCAAGAAAGTGTGGAAACTGTCGTTGGCTTAGACACGAGCACGAGCGTACTTCACAATCTTCACGAAGACGCTCATTTCGTTTAGCATTTTCATTTACTTGCCGCAGATTATTTTGTGGGGTGATACAGCGAATCAATCTCGTTTCTAGCCCGCAGGCCGCATGAAACAGCTCCGCGGGCCATAGTTGGCCCCGGGCCGCCGGTTGCCGACCCGTGGATTATACTATAACCATGTATAGCTACACTGTTACTATATAACGCCAACTACTGTGTCACGCCATAATGTTTAGCTGCAAGTTCAATTGTTTTAGACACGCACGACAACCAACTCCGCGACAATACAGAACATAATAAATTAAAACGGTAATTTCTTATATGTTATTTAGTTTGTACATGTGTGTTATTTAGGTTTTTGGTGAAACCATCGGACAAAGCATTATATTATTTGTGACTCAGTCTGGCAAAGAAATTGGCAATTTGTAGCCAAACAGATCCGGCTGCATCAATGCAGGATACCGAGATAGTCTGGATCGGACCAGCCGTGAGGGTGCTAGCGATCATTGAATTAAATGGTTTCGACGTGTTTTGAGTTGTACATTTCTCGCTCGCTTATCTATTTTTGGAATTTTGCATTTTAAGGATGTAACATATTATTAGCCTATATGTTAATGCGGTGGCAGAGTTTGAGTGCGGTCTTGACGTCACACACATAGACCCTGATGGCGACGTTGTGATTTGGTTCGGTCTGGGCCTCACTTAGACAGAATGTGTCTGCAACGTCGCGATGTTCGGGAAATCTTGTATCAGAAGAAAAATTCGGACTACATGCTCTAAATTATTTACTGTAATTAAGCCATTGATGAAATAATTATATTGTAAGGCTGCTTCGTACGAATGGAGTAGGCTTAGTGTAATTAAATATGTGATGAGGTCTTTATATTGTATGGCTACACTATGTGGATAGAGATTAGCGTTAGGGCCTACACAATGCACGTAACTTGTAATATTAAAGATGGGCAAACAATTGAGGTTATGGCTGTACTCCATACATATTGGGCTAACGCTGAAGTTTGTGGTGTTTCCGCGCATGCGCTGTGGGTAGCTTAAATTTATTTATTTTAAAGGCAGTTAAGGTGATTGGGTGTGGTGAATTGGGAGATTCATGATGGCTGTTTGAAATGCAATGGGGCTTTCTATTTCAATGATTTGTGATGGGATTATGTTCCATGTACGAATTGCTAGGACGTAGAAAGAGAAGACAGCTGCATTAATGCGGCACCTATGGGCTACATAGTGGCCGCCGTCTCTTGATTGTGTTAGAAGGCCTGGCGAGGGTCTGATGTTGATAATGTTATTTTTAATTTTTTTTTTTAAATCGCGAATGTTAGGTAGGCCCTATAATTGTTACTGCTGCAGCATAATGGTATTTATTGACTAGTTTTTTTAATAACACTTAGAACATGTATATATATATATATATATATATGGTTTGGGTTGGAGGATTATATATATAAATATATATATATATATATATATATATATAATCCTCCAACCCAGGGCAACTCTAGGTATCAACACTTTCTTGAATGAAAAAAACAAGCATAAATTACTACGTTACGGAGCCGCCGACTGAAGATAAACAAGAGGTGTGAATAGTCATATGCATTCATAAATCACTTATGGCGACACCCTTCCTATCTCTAGAAACACATTTTCAGGAGTCGGTATGGGTAGAGATCAAATTAAACAAAAAAGATAATCTTCTAATAAGATGTGTTTATATAAGTGAAGGGAGCTCGGGCACTGCCAATGAATGCTTGAATAAAATGATTAATGAGGCAATAAATTATCACCACTAACACTGTCTACTGCAAGGTGACTTTAACTATTCAAATATAGACTGGCAGAATTAGAGAAAACCTTCAGATAATGTTGATAATTCAGAATTTAAATGTATAGAAACCATAAGAGATAATGTTCTCTTCAACATGTTACGCTACCCACAAGGGGGCGATTAGGAAATAAAAAATCGTCCTTGGTTTAGTTTTATGAAAAAGGTATGATTGATGGGAATTTGATGACATAGTATCCGAAATTCCTCTCGGAAAAAGTGATCACTCTGTTCTTATGGTAACATTCAGGTGTTATGTAGATATAGCAAGTCGTAAATGGATTTAATATTACTATGATCAAGGAGATTATAAAGGTATGATGGAAAATTTTCAAAACACTAATTTGGAAGAAATAATTGGTAATGATACAATAGAGGACCAATGAACACGTATTTAAGGAACATATTAAAACGGTAGAAGATGAATTCATCCCGCATCGATTAGTCATTAATACAAACAGGCACAAAGAGAAAGTACCCCTAGAAATCAGTAAAGACAATTAAAAAGAAACACACTTTATGGAAGCGATACGTAGAAACTACACAAAGAAAATATTATATTGAATATTGTAGGGCTTCGGAAGCTAAAACTAACTCCAAAGCAGTATGGAAATACACGAATTCCAAAACTAAAATTGGGAAAGTATTTTAGATTTGAACATATATACTAATTACCCTAAATCCAAAGTAACAAACTCTGATAGGGAAAAGGCAGATGTCTTAGGAAACTTTTTCTCAAGTGTTTTCACTGTAGAACCAGACGGAGATATCCCCCGTATTCCGCTGGTGGAATTAAAACATTGCATGGAAATTTTGATTGTTGATGAGAAAAAAAAATGTTAACGTGGGTAAATCAGTAGGACTAGATGGTATTCATCCTAGATTCCTAACAGAATTAGCTTCACAATTATGTATTCCATTAGCTAGGCTATTTAATAATACTCTAGCTTTGGGTGAGCTACCAAATGAATGGAAACAGGGAAGGATCTCGGCAATATATATAAATGGAATTCGTAAAAAGGCAGGAAATTACAGACCTGTAAGTATAACGAGTATAATACGTAAATGCATGGAACACTTTTCTTAAATCTTATTACAAGTAATGACCTTTTCAGTAAACAACAATATGGTTTTATTAAAGGGCATTCGACAGTACTCCAGCTGCTAAATGTTGTGGAATCATAGACCTAAGCGTTAGATAGAGGTGACAATATAGACACTGTGTATTTAGATTTTCTGAAAGCATTTGATGCAGTCCCTCATAGAAGATTGATAGGCAAACTAGAATCATATGGTATACGAGATTCAACATTAAGATGAATTAAAGCATTCCTGTTTGATCGATACAACAGGTCAGTTTAAACGGTACAAACTCTGATTGGACATGTGTAAACAGTGCCATCCCCCAAGTGAGTGCCATTCCACTGAATATGTCCATGATTAAAACCCACCCATTACAACACATTCCTCTTCATTTATCTCCTTTAGAGCAGTGTGCAGTTTTACATCATCAAACTAGTCATATTGTTAATGTTGAGTTGCTGGTAACTATGTTGCACCAAATGACATCCTCGCAATCTGCTTCCCTTTCCATTTGTACTTCATATGCCTATATGGATTCTTTAATATACAGACTGACTCCGCCTCCCCTTTTTTCTTGTCTGTCCTTTCTAAACATGACATACCCCGATAGAGCTAATTCAGCATCTACCATATTTTCATGTTTCTATGATTCTCTGATGCCTATTGTATCGGGGTCTATATCCGCTATTGTAATGTCTAAATAGCTTCTCTTATTTACTATGCTTCTTGCCTTTAAGCAGACACATCTATGTTCATTTCTATGGATATCTGGTGAAACTTTCCTTGTAGATTTGTTTGTACTATTTCTTTGAGGTGGTTCTACGTATCCCCTGTGCATCTAGTTTAAATACTCAACTATGCCTGTACCTTCACCTAATGAACTCGCTCCCTAGAACTGCTGCTCCTTTTCCTGTCTGATATAGCCCATCACTCATATAAACAGATCTTCTCTCCCTACAAAGCTTGCCCACATGTCTACGAATCCGACTCCTTCCTGAAGAGCGGGGGATGTTGATTGGAATTCATATACACGGACAACTATTACATGTATTATACTTTAACTGTATTATATCAGACAATAAATTGGCTGAACGGAACATAACTCGCATACACCTACATAATACCGTATACTAAGAATACCCACAGAGAAATGGCGAATCAAACTGAGATACCATACAATTTTCTAGATTTGTGGACAGAACAAACCAGTTACAATAAAGGCTTCAGGCTAATTTTATCCAATTCTACCGAATACAACCTGCTCAAACTCCTGTACAATAATAATAATATTGTGCTAGAGTACTTCAATCTTGCAACTACCTTCGTTCAAGGGATGTCACCTACTTGTAACTGGCCTTTTGGCTTGGTCGGAGTAACCCATAACGTCTTTATCTGTTAAACGTAATTCATAGGAGGATGTACATATGATGTATGTACTATGTGTTATAAGTATATATGTTACATACACACGCGCACACGCGCACACGCGCACACACGCACACACGCACACACGCACACACGCACACACGCACGCGCGCTCGTCGGTTAGGTTGATAATGGTATTGTCGCCGTGGTATTTGTATGTATATTCTTCGAATGGGCGACGTTACTATGATATTTATTTTAGTAGTTGTCCCCGATTCATGGGCACGGACGAGTGGCGAAATGTGTAGCATATGTAACGAATTTGGTGCAATCAAGGTTCCAAAAAGTAACGATAGTAACATCATCATCTGAAGAAGAAACGAATTTTCGCTGCAAAGGATTTGCGCCCATGCATCCCATAATCAGTAATTTTTTTTACAGCTGGTACATTTTTATTTATAGTAGTAGTAGCAATAGTAATAAATCGGAACATGTATGTTCAAAAAGGATGATAAACTGTACGAATGAAAGAAAACGTTTTAATAGGAAGAATTAAACTTACATTGGAGCTGTATTTGAATGTAAGATTAATTCTTGCTATTAAAATGTAATCTTGGAGTCGTGAACAATGTCTTCCATATGGAAGAAGACGTTGTTCGTTACGTAGATTAGTGTAATATGGAGGTGCCTGTTAAAGTGGAACGTGGGATTAGCTCCGTCTATCTCCGCAATATTGTCAATAGTGGGTGTGAATAACACGTGCGCGCAACATTCGGTCCTATTAAGCGAAATACAGCGGTCAGAATATCTTCAATATTCTAGGATTAAGAACATCATGTTAATAAATGAAGAATAGACAATGTCGGTTTGAGTGATGCCGGATACGGACAACATTATACGAAGTGAAACTTGTGCATGGTGTGCTTCTACTGATGGATGTTACGACATAACAATTAACGCAAACATGTAATGTGGTGTAATGGACATTGTTGAAATGGTCTTTCTTGTAGACTATTCACGTGTTCCCTCATGACATCATTCTGACATGTTCAGTCTGAGTTATGTTCTCTTGATGGCCTCACTGTAATGTAAAATATGGTTTTGAATAATAGTGTACAAACGGAAAGAAAACACACATAGGCAATGCATATGAAATGATCAAACAAGTCTACCTGTGTTAACAATTTTTTCCGTCACCCTGTTACATTTAATAGTTTGCGTTATTCCTAAAACAACGTATCCTTTTCAACGTTCGACATGCTGACGGTGTTGTTTTGTTCAAATAGTACGCATAATCTACGATCGACGTGATGCGTTTTGGTGCAATAACACGAGATAATCCGTTGTTGGGGGAGAGAGGGCGGGAGGGCGGGAGGGCGGGAGGGAGGGAGAGAGGGTGGGTGGGAGGGAGAGACGATGAGAGAGGGAGAGAGACAGAGAGAGAAGAGGAAGAAGAATTTGTTTTATCTGACTCAGACATTTTTAAATAATACATGCAATACATCCATGTCAACAAATAAAAATAATACAAATATATAACCTTATGGTAAACATGGTATAATGTATGATAAAAAACAAAAAGTAGGGTCAGGAGACTTCTCTAAGACTATGATAGTCGCTATCGAGGAGCCACCTTTTGTATTAAAATTTTAACTGAATCAATACATCGCCTAATTAAATTCTTCCAGCAAAACAAAAAAACCATACTATGTATGCATATGTGTAGTGTGAGCAAGCTTACATGATTATTGTGTTTATCGTTGAGGCACTGTTTTATACTGTATCAGGTTGACAGGTGTTTGTCGGTTCTTAATTTTGTATACATATATAACAATTTTGCCTGGTGCATGTTACTTTCAATAAAAAAAAAAAAAATTTAACATACTTGGCAAATCCTTGTGTACTGTGTGTACAAAGCCTTTCTTTGAGTATATTAAGAATGTTATTTAGTATTTAATTTTATAAGTGTATATTTTATTCTTAACTCTTGTATCATGATTATGTACCTCATAGTTAAACATTGTCCTCCCGTTTTGTAAATAAACTGGTAAGTCATTGTGTAAATATTTATAGTAAAACTGTAATTGTTGTAATTTAAGGATGTCATCTACTTTTAACAAGTTGAGTTTTTTGTGAAGCGGTTCTGTGTGGAAGTATAATTACTTAAGGTAATAACGCTCTGGGCTGTTTTTGAAGTTTTATTATTCTATTTGATTGAATGCCCCACGCCATGATGCAATAATTAATGTGTAGCACTATTAAATAATTATAATTTTTTTATAATAGTATTTTAATATGAAGAGGTAACACATGTTTCAATTTATTTAAAATGCCAATTGTTTAAAACAAGCATTTCATATTTTTTAAGTGGGCTTTTTCCACTTTAGATTTGTATTTATAATTAAACCCAACAAATTAAATTCTACAACTTGTTCAATATTTACATTGTCTATCTTCAGAGTAAGTGTCTGTATATTTTCCTTGCCTTTTGAAATGTCATGTATTTAGATTTTTAATATGTTTAGCGATAATTTATTTATTATGAGCCATTAATTTATTTTTAAAAGTTTTTCATTTATTAAAATTCTAAATTTGTGTCATGTATGTTATCGCTGAAAGGGTTTAGTGTACTTGGTAGAGTTGTATCATCAGCATACATTATGAAATTAAACATTTTACTGCCTTGTGCAAAATCATTGATATATATGATGAATAACAGGGGTCCTAAGATTAAACCTTGTGGTACACCTGTTGTCAAAAATAACATATTTTATTTTATATTGTCAATTTCCGTATATTATTTACGATTTGTTAGGTAACTACTGAATAAGTTCAGATTTGTTCCATGTATACTATAATATTTCAATTTGTCAATTAAAATTAAATGGTCAATGGTATCAAAGGCTATGGAAAGATCTACATAAATATTAATGGGTATTTCATACTTATGCAGTTGGGTTATTATTCTATCTATTAATTCTAGTGCCGTAATTACCTTAGCAATGTTTAGTTTATCAGGGAATATTCCTGTGGTTAATTCTTGATTTGTTAATAAAGTTAAAAATTTGGTTAGTGCAGGTTCAAACATTTTTAGCAGTTTGGTGGAGAGCCCATCACATCCACAGCTACTTTTGTTGGGTAGATTAATTATTGTTCTCTTTATGGTATCTTCTTCAACGTAATTAAACGTAAAATTACAGGTTACTATTTTATTTAGATAATATGAATGATCATGAATGCCTTTTGTATCTAATATCATTTGCCAGATTACTGTCTATGTTGATAAATAATGTATTAAGTTTATTTGCAATTCCTAATTTGTCTGCCACAATAGAATCGGATTCTTTAAAATATTTTGGAAATGATTTATTAATGTTATGTTTAGACAGGATTTCATTTATAGTTTTTCAAGTGTTTTTATGTCAAATTTAAATTGATTAAAACATTTGTCAAAATATGATTGCTTTGCGAAAACTTCTTTTCAAAATAATATTGTATGTTTTTAGAATAATTAATAATATGCCATATTCAGAAGATTCAGGGTTTGTGATTTGTAATTGTTTGTAAAGTTTATGTCTGTATCTTATTGAGTTTAGCAAGACTTGAGTTATCCGTGTAGACCTTTTATGTTTATATTTATAAAATTTCTTTAATTTGCTATTCACATATTTATTTTAGCTCGATTTATTTCATTGATGATAATGTTATAATTATGGTTTGGATCAGCATTTGAACTTGTATCATATGTTTTACATATTTCAGAAGAGATTATATCATTTTTGACTTTTAACATAGCCTCTTTATTTTGTATATTAACTGGTATAAATTTGGTAGGATGTTCCTCTTTTATAGCAGTGTCCATAAGCATAAAACACATGGTTGATGATCAGAAAATGTCTTAATTAATATGCCTGCTGTACTTTGCAAAATACGTTTTGTTAAATTTAAAAAAATTATCACTAAGTGTACATGTACATGTTGTGAACCTTGTAGGAAGAGTAATTTGGGGGAAGAGACTAAATGAAGTTAACATGTCAAAGAAAATGCTATTGTGGTCTTGCTCGTTTATTTTTAATATATTTATATTGTAGTCCCCTGTAAGATTAAGGTTGTTGTTTTGATGATGTTGAAGGATGATATGACCATTGTAAATTCATTGATAAATTCGTTATAGTTTTTAGTTAAGGGCCTTGGAGGTCGGTATATATTTTCCATAGTGACTGTCTGCGATAAGCCTCCTCCATTTACTTGTATTATTTGTTCCTCCTATTGTTCATACATATTTAGTGTCATCTTTACTTCATAATCAAGGTGTTTATCTATATATATATATATATTAATAATCCACCTTTAGTGCTGCAACTTTTTCCTTGGGGTATACAGTAATATTCATTTAATTGAATTAGTGATAAGTCATCATTATCAGATAACCAGCTCTCTTGGAGACACATTATGCTAAATTAAAATTTAAGGAAGATACGTCATTTACAAACGCCTCGAGTTCAATGTTTTAGACTAATAAATTAAATTCGGCGTATTGTTGGCACTTCATTATTTTCATCAACAGTATTACTGATGTTTAAAATATTATTTAGATATTTATTTGTAATACCACGTGTAAATTGGAGACAAGTTTCGTCAGTTATCATTTCAGTGTATTTTAAATGTTAATGAGATAAGCATATTTTCAACGTGGAATAATGTTTCAGTAAGAGAGTGTGCCTTTTGTGTTTGAGTTACAAGATCTTTTAAAAAAAAATTGTCTTTTGTTCATGTAAAGCTAAAGCGTTGCATGATAATTAGCTACTTACAGTGCCAGAGAAAAAATACAAGAAAAAAATGGCGATGTAATAGGACAAAGTCAGGACCATTTGACAAGATGGCCCGATTATAAAAACTTCAGAATAAAACTGTATTTCTAGAGGTAGGAACTAATGCATTCTAATGCATTATAACCAACACATTTCCAACATCTGTAAATGCACAAAAATGCAAAAAGGCAATTATATTACTACAAATAAAAAGTCATGTGTGGAAAATAAATAAACAATAAACAGAAAACGAATCACGACACAAGTGAGTGACAAATTGCACCAAGAGATTAAAACACACTGATATAAAGAATACTGCAAATAGCAAAACAAGATGTTCATAGTAAACGTTCGTTAATATAAACGCAGGTACCAAATGCAGACATTGCAATTGTTAATGCAATCTAATGTATTTTAACCAACACATTTCCAACATATATAAATGCATAGGTTATTATATATTATATTATAACAAATAAAAAAAACACGTGTGGAAAATAACTAAACATTAAACAGAAAACGAGTCACATGTCATTATACAATTCAGTGACAAATTGAACTAAGAGATTCAAACAAAAATTATATAGAGAATAATACAAATAGCAAAACAAATACTACAAATAGCAAAACAAGATATTGAAAGTACACGTACGCTAATACAAAAACAAGTACATTTTAACCAACTTATTTACATACATATAGTTCCTATGGCAGACATTGCAAACCGCAGAACTAGATTTCGTGTCAGTCAGAAATGTCATGTGAGCAACAATTAATTGTTCATATCATTATCACCGACAGAGAGAGACAGAGAGAGACAGAGAGACAGAGATACAGAGATACAGAGTTACAGAGATACAGATATGCAGAGATGCAGAGATACAGAGATACAGAGACACTGAGAGAGAGAGAGAGAGAGAGAGAGAGAGAGAGAGAGAGAGAGAGAGAGAGACAGACAGACAGACAGACAGACAGACAGACAGACAGGCAGACAGAGAGAGTGGCAAACAAAAAAGAGACAGAGAGAGAGAGACATATAGAGACAGAGAGAGAGAGAGAGACATAGAGAAAGACAGAATGACAGAGAGAGAAAGAGAGAGAGAGAGAGAGAGAGAGAGAGAGAGAGAGAGAGAGAGAGAGAGAGAGAGAGAGAGAGAGAGAGAGAGAGAGAGAGAGAGAGAGACAGAGAGAGACAGAGACAGAGACAGAGAGAGAGAGAGAGAGAGAGAGAGAGAGAGAGAGAGAGAGAGAGAGAGAGAGAGAGAGAGAGAGAGAGAGAGAGAGAGAGAGAGAGAGAGAGAGAGAGAGAGAAAGAGACAGAGAGACAGAGAGACAGAGAGACAGAGAGACAGAGAGAGCGAGAGATTATAAAATGGCTACAAGTTGCAACTTACTGTTCTCCAGAGTGAAACAAGTTATATTCATTGAATTACGTGAGGCGAAACAACTAGAAAATAATTCACGTACTAGTTAGCTTATAAGTCTATTCATGACACTGCAACTGCTAATGTAGCCTGTTGGCTTTGTCGTATTGGTAATGTCGAATGTAATAATACAGAAATGACGTAATAATAAGTGTTACTCTTGCCGTCTTTTTGTCGTTGATAAATGTATGTTGTCTTTTGAATATACCGGCAATCTCGTCGGAATAAAACGGAACACTTATGCTCAGAAGGAGCGACGAACACCTGGTAGAATGAAGGAGGCGTTGTTGTCCGTGTAGATTGTACTATGGGGCTAATAATGAGACGTCGGATAAAGAGAAATGGATACATCTGGTGAAATGGTTGACATATTAGCTTGTAGAAGCGTGCATAGGTCTACCAGGACAACGGAACAACGAACACAAAACTATATTGTGGAATACTGGGTAATAGAAAGATTGTTACATTATATGTCTGTATTGTAAGTAACATAATTATCTTAATATATTTTTCATTTTGAACAGTGAGCATAATGTGCAAACGTACAAATGCTAGTTATCGAACGTTGTCGAATGAGTGTTTCTTGTAAAGTATTATAATGTTTATTGTAACAAGTCTGACTTTGGTTATGAAGTCGTCCTCAATTGAATCGTATTTAAAATACAGTATATCTGAAAACAAGTCACCAAAGACAATGTATATGAAATGGTAATGTAAATATATAAACGTGTACGCAGCACCGAAACATCCTTGTGAGCCGGGATTAGTTCAGTGTCAGCACCACTGGCATGTCGACTATAATTATCTTTCGTCAGTAGTTGGATGGATAATTACACATATTTCATTGAGGGGGTGATCTGGAATCACGGGATGAAAACAAATGATTTGGGGTGCATCCGTACATTAGCAGGATGAACGCCAGAGGTAGCATAGCCAGTTACCATCCCTGGCTTGCGAGGATGCACTGAAGTAAATACATTTTAACATACGGCGTCAGCCAAGAGTGATGTTAACCGAACAGCCATATTGAACATACCGTTCTGCGAACGAGCAACGACTGAAATGTTGCCTGAGCAACGTTGCCTAGTGGAATAAAACAAATTAGTTAACAGCCGGCGGTCCACCAAATTTTGTTTTAACAAATATATACAACATGCTTTCTAGCTCGGTATGTGGACGGAAGATGGATCAGTTGTTGTTGTTAACTTAAAAATAATAATGTTCCTAACAAAAATAACGGTGTTTTGTCATTCAGTGTCATACTTATGAAGAATAGTCAGCGGTTTAGGATTGCTTGACGTGTAACGCGGAAGATCATCTTATTGTTTGAGTCAGTATATACTTTGTCATAAAACATCACACGCATATATATATATAGTTTAATCAAGTTTACAATAAATACTTTATTCCCACAAAACAAAAAACATTTTCTTATTTTACATGAATATAGATACATTTAATGTAAAGCGCTTTTGTTATGAAATTACGTATTATTTAAGCGAACATGATTTTCATACACGTTCTTGCGTCATTGTCAGCATATAGCATACATGTCCATGAATGATAAACAAGAGAGAGATTTAAAATCATGAGCTTCATCGGAAGAAGAACGTTTCCGTCCTTACCTTACCTTACGATTCCGGGCACCATGGTAACGTAATATGACGTTACGTAACCATCCAAAAAGCTAACTCGACTAGTTGCGTGATTTCCGACCACGTCGTTGATCTTGTATAGAAGCGAACGTTATAAAGTACGCATGCTCCTCTCTAACTCTTCCCTCCCTCTCTCTTTCCTTCTTACTCTCTTTCACTCTTTCCCTCCCTCCGTCCCTCCCTTCATCCCTCCCTGTCTTCATCCCTCCCTCCCACCACCCCCATCTCACTCTCTCCCTCATCCATTCACTCACTCACGTCCGTCCGTTCCTCCATACTTACTTCATTCCCTCCATACCTCTCTCACTCACTCCGACCCTCCGTCCCTCCGCCCGTTTGTCCCTCCTTCCATTGGTAGATTAGGCTCTCGTTTGACATAATACATTGGTAGATTATGTTTCTTCCATCTTTTCGTCACTCGCAATCTCTCCCCTCGAACACTAATTATACCCCTCCCTCCCTACGTACCTCCTTCGCTCCCTCCTTCTCTTCCGGTCTATATACCTCCCTCCCTTCCTCCCTCACTCCCTCCCTCGTTCCCTCCCTCCCTCCCTCTCTCCCTCTCTCTCTCTCTCCCTCTCTCCCTCTCTCCCTCTCTCCCTCTCTCCCTCTCTCCCTCTCTCCCTCTCTCCCTGTCTCCCTCTCTCCCTGTCTCCCTCTCTCCCTGTCTCCCTCTCTCCCTGTCTCCCTCTCTCCCTCTCTCCCTCTCTCCCTCTCTCCCTGTCTCCCTCTCTCACTTTCTCCTTCTTTCCCTCGCTCCCTCTCTCCCTCCCTCCCTTCCTTCCTCACTCTATCCCTATGTTCTTATACAACGCAGTATCTAGTCATTAGCTCAAAGTGCGTTACATTTCACCCCTGAAGTCCTGGTGTAAAGAAAGATCTAAACACTACATATGGAAAGTGTGTTTGTGTGTGTGTGTGTGTGTGTGTGTGTGTGTGTGTGTGTGTGTGTGTGTGTGTGTGTGTGTGTGTGTGTGTGTGTGTGTGTATGTGTGGTGACAGTACTATCTCAGCGGATGGATCCTTAACAGAGAAATAACGGCGAGAATCCAGAAAGCCAGTCAAGCATTTGGGAGGCTCCGTTTGAAATTTCTGAAAGATAGAAACATCTGACTCGCCACTAAATAAATGTTTATGATGCTGTTATAATCACATATCTACTCCATGGCTGTTAAACATGGACTCTGTACCGCAGGCACATCTAGAACAGTTCCATACACGTTCTCTTCGTTCCATAATGCGGATACGCTGACATGACACGATCACTGACCAGGAAGTCCTTGACAGAGCCAACACCACGGGCATCTAATACACGATCCTACGAGCCCAGCTTCATGGTATACGCATGGACGCAACCAGAATGCCTAGACAACTATTCTGCGGTGAGCTGGCACACGAAAACCGCAGACTAGGACGTCCTAAGAAGCGATATAAAGACAACCTGAAGCCGAACCAAAATGAACAAATCTTCAGCCTCGACAGCTGGAGAAAGCAGCTGCTGACATATCCAACTGGCGCGCACTGTCCATGAGGGCAACAACGAGCTCTGAGGATGACCGTCGCCAACGCCTCGCAGCAGCTCGTAAAAAAACGTCACAGAGTGAGAGAAACATCATCCCATTCCACGCATACATGTGCTCCGTGCCCTATCTGCAACAGTCTGTGTGCGTCGGACTTTGGTGAGAGAAACATCACCCCATTCCATGCCGTATCTGCAACCGTCTGCTACTATTACTAGTCTCTGTGTATGTGTGTTTGTTTGTGTGTGTACGTGCGTGCGTGTGCGCGCGCTTGCTGCGTGTGAGCGTTGAGGTTACATGTTCTGAGATTTCCCCAACAGCGTGATAAATAACAATGGTCAGATGGTCGAAGTACCAAACCAGTATATTAAAGTTCGGGCAATAACGAGCCGGACAAAAGGTATTCGAACCAGTGAGGTCGTAGTCATGTTGCTTGTCACACATCTCCCAATCTATATGTCTGTCTACCGCTCAAATGGTGTCATTTCCCAACACCGTTATGTTCAAAACTGTTCGGCATTCTAACCAAATATGCAGAAAACGTCACAGGAAGAACGAAGGGCAACAGCTCCTTGTCTTAATGACACGGGTCACCGGTGTTATTGGACGATGTCTCGCCAATTGTCCGCTAAATGTATTCTCTCACTGAAGAACCACAACGTCCGTGTTGCAATTCCTTGACACCTCCTGACATCAAAAAGCGGCTCCCAAGATCCCTAGAATGTTGGCTTTTCTGCTTGTATGGCACCAGCTTCTCGATTGGTACGAGCTGCGTTATCCCGGCGTAGCACGGCGAGAAAGGACACATTTTAATATATTCTGGTTCAAGCCGCCGCTTTATCTAAGAGATTATGCAAGGGGCCGGCAACCTTTAGGAATGGATGGCCATATAAATGAATTGGACTAGGTCAGCGGGCCACACCTTTCAAGCCCGCAGGCTGGATGTGTTTTGGGTGCGTACGCCTCCCCGCTTGAGGCAAGAGTGCCGCTCGAGGTCTCAAGCAGTGTGCTGTTAGGTGTTTTGGGGAGCCCCACTGGGTGTATTGATTAGTGTAACGCCTGGTGCTGTTGCTGCACCGCCAAGTGCCCCACGTCTGGCTGCAAATTTGTTCCTGCGGCCTTGACAAAATATAGTTCCGTTGGCAAGTACATGTCATAATAACCCATGGCGGATGTTTTGAGTGCCATACAGCCGCACTGCAGTTCGATGAGCTTCATCTGCATAGCTATTGGCTAACGACGTATCGTCTATTTCCGCGTAGAATGGGTTGGATAAAACGAGCAACTCCCACTGCGAACCCTGAAATTGCCAAAAATCCATCTTATAGTTCTTTCAGGGTATTGTTCTTTGGGGTAATGAGACGCGCATGTTGTTGTCGTTCCGTAGTTGTGTCGTGATCTTGAAAGCGGATACGAACTAGACAATTTAATTGATGAGATGCTTTCGTTCCTGGAGTTGAAAATTCCGCAGATTCAGGTTCACCTTGATATCGACAAAATGCAAAATTGTACATCAATCTGGGGGTCAGTGAATTCGGGTATATCTACATCCTTTCTTCTGTGAACAAGCTAATCCCATGTCTTACATCCTAGACCTACACGCGGTGAATCTCACCTTAGTCAGCGCACTTCGCAGATGTATAGAGGTCTCAATATTACGCATTTATATCGGCAAGAAAGTGCTGAAACTGTCGTTGCCTTAGAACACGAGCACGAGCGTTTAGCATTTTCATTTATTTGCCACAGAGTCTTTCTTGTGTTGTGAAGCAGCGAATGATGCTGCAGGTTCTTCAGCCAACTGTCACATTCCCGTGGGCCGCATTGTGTATAAATAATCTCGCTTGTAGCTTGCGAGCCGCATGAAACAGCTACGCGGGCCGCAGTTGGCCCCACGGGCCGCAGGTTGCCGACTCGTGGATTGTACCATATCCATGGATAATTACACTGTTACTATATAACGCCAACTACTGTGTCACTCTATAACGTTAACTGTAAGTTCAATTGTTTTAGACACGCACGACAACCATCTCCGCGACGATACAGAACATAATAAAGTCAAAAGGTAAGATTATATATATATATATCGTCGTTACGAAACATTGCGCTGGCGACGCTGTATATGAACGGATTCACAGCGGAGTTCAGCAGGAACATTCCCAGAACACCCTCCGAGATGGTCAGACCGACATACGCCATCCACTGCGACAGCCAACAGGCGATACAGACTACATTAACGATAAACAGCAGGAACACGCCTTTGTAAGTATTGGCTTGCTTCGTAGGTACTTTATTAACTCCTGGTGCGGCGTCACCTTTTCCTTTTCCGACCGACGGCACTGTTGGAGAGAGTTGAAGGTCCTGGTGCGAACGACTGTGCCCCGCCTAGAATGCTGTCGTTCTTGCGAGATGCTCTTAAGTTGTTTTTAGCAGCTTTACCGCCACCAGCATGTAGCACACAATCATGACTAACACACTAAGTAGTGTCACAAACATGGGAAATACGCAAGACAAATATGTGTGATGATGCAATCTTGCAAAGGTGATAAGTCCAACAGAGAGCCCCGCAGCTACAACGATAACAGCAAGCGGTGCCTTCGCCCGGAGATCGCTAACACTAAACGAGTGGGGTCGCCACACCGCCACAACGCGTTCCATAGATACATGCGCCAGCAGATAGTTCGGTGATATGATAGACAAGTCGATGAAATACAGAACAGCGTACAAGGTCATGTGATCAATCAGTGCGCTGGTCAGAGCTATTGTACACATACACACGGCCGTATCAGCTACGGCCAACGCAAACATATACCCTCTTGTGGGCATAGTCATCTGTCGGAGATACACCGCCATCACGAACAAGTTGCCTGGAAAACTTAACACGACCTAGAAAAAGAAAGTTAAATTGTTAACAAATACTATATTTGTGGCGGAGCCATTTGGACGTCCAGAAGCAGGCCGCTCCCGTTGTTCCGGCTCGATATGTTCAGGGCATCCATTCAGGAGAGTTACTTGAAACTAGCGCAATATTCAACGGATGATTGGCATTCCTCAAAAGACCGCTCAAAGAGTTACATAATGTGTACGTTTCAGTGTATCGATGTATGATAAACTACAAACACGTTTTAACTGTTCATAGTACATAGCCCGGCGCACTCTCACGACGTTTGAACTGTTCATAGTACATAGCCCGGCGCACTCTCACGACGTTTGAACTGTTCATAGTACATAGCCCGGCGCACTCTCACGGCGCACTCTCACGACGTTTTAACTGTTCATAGTACATAGCCCGGCGCACTCTCACGACGTTTGAACTGTTCATAGTACATAGCCCGGCGCACTCTCACGACGTTTGAACTGTTCATAGTACATAGCCCGGCGCACTCTCACGACGTTTGAACTGTTCATAGTACATAGCCCGGCGCACTCTCACGACGATTGAACTGTTCATAGTACATAGCCCGGCGCACTCTCACGACGTTTTCACTGTTCATAGTACATAGCCCGGCGCACTCTCACGACGTTTTCACTGTTCATAGTACATAGCCCGGCGCACTCTCACGACGTTTTCACTGTTCATAGTACATAGCCCGGCGCACTTTCACGACGTTTTCACTGTTCATAGTACATAGCCCGGCGCACTCTCACGACGTTTTCACTGTTCATAGTACATAGCCCGGCGCACTCTCACGACGTTTGAACTGTTCATAGTACATAGCCCGGCGCACTCTCACGACGATTGAAGCACGGGTTGACTCAGTAGTTGATCAATTGTCTCAGATATGCACACGAATTGTCGTGGAAGATACGAGGTCATGTTTTCCGTTGAAGAGTCCCAACATTTGAAACACGAAGACCTTGAACTGACAACGATGTGTTGAATCAGGATCCAAGTTAGACAGACTCCCGCTTCAGATGCAAGCTTCGAATACTGTCAGTATACACTCATGGCATGACGTTTATGCATTGACTCAGTGATTCCGTGACTCAATGACGTGACTGTGTTGATAATAGGTTATAAATTTGAAACCCTCCATGTTGTTGCACTTATTACTTTCCATCCAAACGTTAATTATGGGCAAATATGCATCTTACAAGCTTGGCGAAATGCCATCTATTCCACGGTCCAATACTTTTGATACTGCCGTATAACTGAAGGAGATGATGAAAGCACAATATTATTTTCTTAAATCAGAAGTACCCCGCCGACTTGAGGGGATCGGTGTCGTACTAATTGAAGTACAAGAACGTAACGGTGATTGTGGTTTATATGGGCGGGAAAACCGTCGGTCAGTTACCATGCCAACGAGTACCGAATCAACACGTCTGCTGCACTTCGACATCCATTCTTCTATTTTTGTAGATAGAAACGAGTTTCATATTTCTGTCTGAAGTCATCAATTGACTCGTTTGTCTGACTTGGATCATAAAATGAAATCAAAGTAGACCTAATGATTGTGTTGTGCTGGTTCTGGTATACTGTTGAGGCTAGCAAAATTACCAATTGCCAAACCTCCCGATGGCCCTATATACACATAGACGTAGAAGACGGCTTTCTGAAGTATTCCTACTTGACGTTTGTAATGACGTCCGGTCTTCTTTGTGCTGATTCTGTCGCAACCTTTGGCAATCATTTTAGTTTGTAAACACCCCCTGAATTTGCTTTATAGAGATATGTGGTGTATAAATAAATTTGATTTGATTTGATTTGATTTCATTCATGGCCCTCTAAACCGCTCGGTGGTTTGTATTTTGTAGCAGACCTGGAGTAATAGTAATATGTAATAGTAATAGTAACGATTACAAATATTGAAGTAATAGTAATAGAAATAGGTTGAGCAAAAACTCACCGTAATAGTAATAATAATAGGAAGCAATGTAATAGTAATTGACCTATTACTTTTATATTACTATTGAACATTTCAACCGAATTTCAACTACGTAACAATTTCATATGATTAGGTTGTAGATTCCACTAGTTTCTTCAGTCGCCACCCCTTGTCAACTTCAGCATGGCCCTGGTGAAGTTTTACTCTAATATTTTACGAGCGTTTACATAGCAAGGATTAAATTGGGCTTTCACTGCATTGAAACCAGTTCTGTCAAGTGCCAAGTTGCCAACTACATTTAAGCCTATGGGTTTAGTGACTGCCTCCATGGTGCACACAATTCAGCCTAAGCTACAATGGGTGTAAAAACATCCTGATGTATTTGTCCTTGAGCCAATAACTAACTGTCCACCAGGCACCAAGCAGCAGTAGAGCAATGTGGTTAAATTGCACTGTAATTAGTAGACTGTTATGTGGCATTGACTATTGCTTTTGTTTTTCATTCCAGTATGGTATTTAAATATAAAATGGAACATATATGTCCTATCTTTAGTCAATACAGTTAGTAGATTATACTAAATATGGTATATACTATATATCCATTCTCAAATATTATTTCAAATAATTTGAGCATGGGTATCAATAAATGACAATTTTTTTTTTAAATTCAGGTTCAGACTGTTTATTACCAAGTAGCATTTAAAATGTACGAGGAATTCTTGGCGTTGTGGCGTCAACATACATACACGCTTATCTCCTTTGCCCCCATCATGCATACGCAAAATATACCATCAGCAACATTATGAAACTATGCTAAAACTAGTATAAATTTAAACATATTTTAAGACAGTCGTACATCTATTGACATAAAGTGAACTTCGTAACATAATATTAATACCGTCTGAACATTACCTAAACAGTTAAAAAGTATACATATAGTTAAATAAATAATAAATAAATGAATAAATAAATTAGCTGACGAAAAAAAAAATAAGCTGACAGTTAAAAGTATGTACATATAGACTTAAACACGAGAACAATCATCGAAAACGTACAAACAATCATCCCCCGTCACAACGTGTCGCCACGTACCGGCGCCATCTTCATTCACCTGTGTTGTTTAACTTCTTGAGACTTTGCGTCAAACAATTATGTTTATTGTATTTATGCATACATTGCATTATACCATAAAATGTTCCGAAAAAAATGTAATAGTAATAGTAATTGCTTCAAATGTTATAGTAACAATAATAGTAATAGGAAGAATTCAGCATGTAATAGTAATAATAACAGGAAGGAAACAAAGTAATAGTTATAGATTTCATTGCAATGAAATTGACCCCAGGCCTGTTTTGTATATATAACGAATAACGCAAGTAATAGATAAGGTCAGAAGACTCCCATTAAGATATATACTATCGCTAGCACGGGAGCCACCCCATAAATATAAAAAACAATACAATTTACATGACACAAATCAGAATAGCATATGACTTGTTTTTATAGTTGATAATTACTCAATGTGTCAACATGCATACATAATACAAGGACTGATTACTTGTACTCGTGTACACATTGACGTACATATGGATACTTAGGTATACATTCTAATACTTATTACGAATTACAAATAAAACAATTATGGATACGACAAGTGGATTCATAATGTAAACTATAAACGGTTTTTGTGTATGTTGAAAAACCATATAAACTGTGGGTGTAAATTGTATTGATGATAATACTTGGTGTATTGTTAACTGTCTCAACTATGTTGTGTCTACTGCATTTTTTTTCTCGCAAATTCATGTTTGAATCTGGACGTATACTGATTATTTCTTTCACATGTGCAGTGCTGATGAATATCATAGATGTGTGTGCTTGGAAAAACATTGAAGTAGTAGGGTAAAAGATTATCAATTAATTTATAGTAAAATTTTAATTGTTGGATTTTATAAATGTCATCCAACTTTAGCAACTGAAGTTTTTTTTAAATAGGATTTGAGTGAGCATTTTTTCTGTAATTTGAAAATTCGATGTGCCTGATGACCCCATAAAAGTATGCCATGATTAATATGAGGGAGAATAAGAGCATTGTAAATAATATATAATGTATTAGGTGGTAAAATGATTTTACGTTTATATACTATGTTTTACATATTTTATTTGCTATTTTGTTTGTATGACTCTGCCAGTTTAAATGGTTATTTATTGTGATGCTTAAAAAAATTAAATCTGAGTTGTCTGGAAGGTCTGGGCTGTGGGTAACCAGTCATTATATCACAATAGATCACACCCCGTCCAACCTACTACAACCATCGACCTCATAACACAACACAGCTTTATTCATCTACATATTAACGGTACTCCCAAACACAATTTGTTTATAATGAATATTCTCTACTCTGTTCCAAAGCTGTTGGAGAGGCATGTTACCGCTGATCTTCGGGCTACATTGACGAAAACAAACTGTTTGACTATACCTGCCAATGTTTTTTTTTATTTCGGGATATTGATGAGCGGTTCAGCTCGTTTCCCGTGTCGAGCTGTCTGTGATCTTGACATCGGAAGACGAGGGGGTGCTGTTAAGAAATGTATTGTCGAAACGTCAGAGGTTCACGACGTCTCAGTACGTCTCGCGTGTTGTAGCGCTGTATCGAATGATGATATCGGAAGACAGGGGACGGGGGTGCAGTTGGACATTTAAAGCGAACGTCCGGGATATTTGCCTGTATTCCGGGATACCGGACGATACACCAAGATCAAGGAGACTCCCGGTAATTCCGGGAGAATTGGCAAGTATACTTGACTCATTCCAGAGTGCACATTGACCGTACCACACCACCGAAACAGCACTCATGCGCATGCACGGTGATATCATGCAGGCACGTCGAAAATGAGTGATACTCATCCAACTTGATCTTACGGCTGCTTTTGACACCTGTGCACCTCGTTATACTTAGTACTCAGGCAAATGAAATCTACCGGCATCCGTTACACGGCGCTGGGGTGGGTAGCGTCTTACTTGTCGAACAGAATACTGGTGATCAAATCTGCGATGCCATTTCTCGCCGGTAACAGCTAAGCTACGTTGAGCCTCAGGGATCGGTTCTCGGTCGCTTACTGTTCACAATATACTGCATGCCAATCACTGCCATATTTGCAAAGCACCATCTGAAATACCACAGGCACACCGATGACACTCAACTGTACGTCAACTTCCCACGTGATCAGCCCTGTGACGCAGACAACGCTAACCGCCGTATCGAACAATGCACCATCGACATAAACGTTTGTGGCCGACCACCAACTGTTATTGAATGAGGCAAAGACCGAGGCAGTTGTATGAATGAGTACCTGGCTACATACAGTGGTAGGTATTGTGTACGAATAATCTTCGCCCAGTAAATGTTACTCGGTTGAATATTTCACACAGACGTCTTGAATGGCTCAGTTGAATATGGCTGCCAGGGAGTAAAGTGTAACACGCTTTGAACAATCCTAAGGAATGGATACAGCACTATATTTTGAATTTTTCTTTACGTGTACAGTGTATTCACGCTGGTAAACAATACCGCTATGTTTCTGGATCTCTCAGAATACAGGTGCATAACTATGTTAAACGAACAATAAAAATGTAAGTATTCATCCCAGAGGAAGGAGAGAGAGAAAGAAACAGAGACAGAGGCAGATACAGAGACAGAGACAGAGACAGGAAGAGACAGAGACAGAGTCAGAAAGACAGAGAGAGAGAGAGAGAGGGGGGGGGGAGGGAGAGGGAGAGAGACAGATAAAGAATGTGCGTGTGTGTGTGTGTGTGCAGGCGCGCGCCCGAGCGTGCGTGCGTGTATAATAATAATAATATAATAATAACAATAGTGTTTGTTTTTCCAACATAAGAACGATACACAAAGTGTGATATATCAGAAAAAAGGGGTATACTGAAGAAAAAGTCTTATATTTGTATACCCCTGTGAATTATCTGCTTACAACACATGACAAAGATTACATAAATACACATTAATAATAGTAATTTTGTGATAATTGGTATTTTACATTGACTTGCAGCAATTTTTTTTAGCCGTGACATGTATTTTTCTTTACTTGTATTTGTAGATAATGAACTTTTTTAATGTACAAACAAATGCATGAACTGTGGGCTTCATGGCAGTCCTGGAAGGCAATTAATTCCAGCATTTTACTCCATAAATTGATAGACACTTTAACTTCACGTTTGTTCGAACACTTTGTCTGACATATTGATACTCGGGATGAGTGTGAAGAAGACGGTTTTGTAAACAAAGACTGCAAATTGACAGGTACTAGTAAATCGTTATACGATTTATACATAACTGACAAGATCTTAAAGTCTACTAGGTCTTGAAATGTTAGTACTCTACATCTATAAAATAGCATACGAGTATGATGAAGTCTATCAACACAACATACCAGTCTGATCACCCTCGTTTGTAATACAATGAACATTGGTGATATACGTAGTTCAGCAAACGCCACAACAGTAACTCATTATTGGTAAGAAGAGTGAATAATACAAAGTAAGTAAGCTATTGGTTCCTATGATATGACTTGTTTTATACTTTACTCCAGCTATTCTAGACAGCCTGGTTTTAACACTGTTTATGTGATATTTCCAAGAAAGTTTTTCATAAATGTAAACTCCAAGAAATGCTGTTATGTTGACTCTAGTAATTGTGTTATTACAGATTTTTATATTGAAGTCAATGTTTATCTTGCGATTACTATAGATAATATATTTTGTTTCTGAAATATTCATAGACAGTTTATTAACAGTAAACCATATATATGCGTGTGCATAGTTTTGTTTTCCGCATGACCACACGAGAGGCCACCGACGACAATGAGCAGCAATCCACTGCCTGGACATCTAATCTGAGAACAGGTGATGGTCATTAAACTACTTCGTTCACTGTCGTCACGAACTGTCGTTGAAGGTGGCTGTGAAAATACCTGACAATGGTTTACACAATGCACTCACTTTCCCTGTGTTGGCGCCAATCTGCTACAATATCGATCATAGGCATTCATTCAACACTTGATGGCTTCAATGACAGAAACGAAAATTAGCTTGTACCTCCACGGGAACGCGTTCTGCATATTATATTACTGAACTGATCAATACGTTCCTACTGGCAAACCGCCACATATCTGAAGCCAGAATGCCATGATTGCATCTTGTCATTTGGCACATAACAAAGCTATTGCAGTTAGAATTTCCCAATTAGTGACCAATAATGAACACACCCCGATATCGTAACGTCAAAACAACCGCAGCGTGTCATTTCAAGACGGTTTTTATGGATCACAACAAAGTCCTTCGTGGAAATAACATCACCGAGAAGTTCCTTCCTTCGCTACTTACTTTATTTCTTACATCCATGCACACACACACACACACACACACACACACACACACACACACACACACACACACACACACACACACACACACACAAACATACATACATACATGGATACATACATACTGCAAATATCCTCTTCGTGTTGTGTGCGCACAAAATCTCGCCAGTCCCCCCTGTCTGAGGCTCTCCTTGCTGCTGTGCGCCATGTCAGCCCTGCAGCTTCTAGTTCGTCATGCATCGTTCTTCGCCATGTTGTTTGCGGCCTACCTACATTTGTGTTTCCTTCTGGCGTCCAGGTTAGCGCTATTCTCGCTGAATTGTCTGTGTTCATCTTGTGACCGTGACATGGCCAAGTCCACCTTCTACTTTTCAGGATAAGGCAGATGTGTTGTTGTTTTATTTTTTGATGAAGTCTGATGGTCACAGGCTAGTACATTCTCAATATCATACTTAGACGGGTGTTGTATATGCTGGTAAGTGTATGGGTAGCCTGCTATCTCTGCCCCAGAACATGGAGCCGTAGGGAAGCACAGATAGGACATTGCTCTTGGAAATTCTGAGATTGATATGTTGTCAGAATATTTGGCGATTGTCAATTTGGAAGGACAGGCCTTGCTTGACCGAGTCGTATTTTGACGTCTTCTGCGCTTCCTTGGCGATTGACAATGCTGTCCAGGTAAATTAACTTGATGATGTACTCGAGTCGATGATCATGGTTGTGTTAAGGTGTTAAGGTCCTGTTTTTCAATATGTTTTTTTCTTTAGATTAATTGTCAGACCAGTCGAATTGTTTCTTTGCTCCGGGTTGCTTATTTTCCTGGTCTTAAGTGCGAGACGCCACGATGAGGTCATATGCACAAACTATACCTTCGAGGGAAGGTTCCAAATGAAGCCCGTCCGATGTTGGTGATAATTTTTATGTAGCCAAGTGGATGGTATTTTGTAGATGAACTGGAGACAAAGAGGAAGCTTCAACACTTTTAAATTTCCTGATAATTTAAATGATAGATAGCCGTGTTTTTCACTCTTATGTTATACACATTAGGCATACTCTGAGAAACTAATTCTGAAAATGCTGCCATTTAGTCTTGATATTGGTACAAATGTCCAATACAAGTTTATTTTATTAAACTTGTTTGTAAAAAGATGTTATTGTCGTGTATTTACATATGTACAGTTGAACCTCATTTAGCAGTCACCTCGGTAATACAGCCAACTCGCAATAAAGGTCAACCTAGGATAGAACACCATTATTTCTGTAACAGCAAAGAATAGGGAAAATTATCTCGTTAATAAGATCTCCTCGCCATTCAAATCACTACAGCCCAGTCCTGATGTTTCATTGTTTACAAAATATGTATACATATTCGTCATTGACTGACAATCTTGTGTTTATAAATAATGCACTGATGGAAACTCAATGATATGTACCGAGCGATCTTACATACGAACATGTACTCTCAAACAACATCGTAGACGTGTAATTGTATAAAATCTATAATAATTACACTATACCGAATACAAACAAACACACACACACACACACACACACACACACACACACACACACACACACACACACACACACACACACACACACACACACACACACACACACATACACACACAAACACACACAACACACACATACACACACACACACACACACACACACACACACACACACACACACACACACACACACACACACACACACACACACACACACACACACACACACACACACATGAACTCTCATACATGAACACACACAAACACACACACACACAAACACACACATACATACACACACACACACACACACACACACACACACACACACACCACAACCACCCACCCACCTGCCCACCCACACACACATGCGCACACACATACACACACACACAACCATACACACAGGCATACACACTCATACGCACGCATTCACGCACTCGCATATGTGTAACCGTGTGTGTGTGCTCTCGCGCGCGTGTGTATACGTTTGTGCGCGCGCCTGGTAATGCAATAAGTACACTTCCTGAATTACCAGTAGTTTCAATTCAACATTATTTACATGTCGAACTATATCAATTTCCCATCCTGCTACACTATTCTACTACACTATATACCGTCCTATGTCCTCACACATTCCTAGTATTTCGATTTGTTTTTTCTTCAGATCTCGTCTGGTGCTTCTCGCAAACATATATTCTGTCATTATCTGTCGTGTTATATTTATTTCCCATTCTACTTCCATCCATCCGGCTCTCTCCGTCACATCTGATAATGAACACGCTTTGCAAAACATATTTGAACAGTTTATTTACAAATGTACATGCAAGCAAGACGAAAGTACAACTTTCCGATTTGTGTAAGTTTATACGTCAATGAAATCTCACCAATCACCTTGACAACTAGTTATGTCTCTGAAGCGTACTATGCGCAAGCCAGTCGCGTTTGAGTTGGTTCATCTTTTATTCTATTCAACACGTCATGCGCTTTGTCAACAAGAGTAAACATGTTTTGATTGTTGCCTCATGAACACACGACAGAACGAACCTAGTGTGTTGATAACAATCCAAAGCTAATTGCTGTTGCAGTTTGTGATATGCATGTGTGCGTTGCAAACAAGGTATGTTTAACTTCCGCCAGTTGAAACAAATACGCCATCAACCCTTGGCACCGTATTCGGTTGAGGGTTCCCAGCCATTAGATGTCCTATGAACTACGTACTTGCTGAAGGCATCAAACAACAGCGCGCTCTCAATCCGCAGTATTTTGCACATATCAATCATGTTTCTATTCGCTAAAACGTAGCCTTTTAAAGTGCACCGTTACTCACGTGATAATACATTATGATATCTCGCCTCTCCTGCTACTTCTGCCCTGCGAATTATTTAATATATTTTTACTTGTTCCTCGTAAACAATGCTTAAGCACATTTTCACATTGGCAATACAAATACAATGCAATTAAAAAAAACGGGTCATTGACTCACATAAAAACATAGCAGTCGTTCTCGAGAAACCACCTACTATCCTGAACTTTTTTTACAAAAACATAAGCGAACAACACATTCACATATCCAAATCTGAACACATGGTTACAATGAATGTTTAATTTGAGGATTCTGATACTACTATCTCGTGTAAGCTGTTCAACCGGCAGGTTTCTGCTAACATAATGCAGTTGCTTTAAAAACAAAACGAACCAACCTCGCGTTTTTATATAACGTTAAATGTAGATAGTTTTGTCCGGCTTCTTCCTAAGCAAGCCATGCCAGTTTCTATCTGTCTATTTAAATAACTGATGGTAACATGCTGTCAATTTGGATAGTGTCTTATTGCAGAATTGCCTGACATCGTCGCGAAACATGGAGCTAGCGACGCTGTATATGAAAGGATTCACAATGGAGTTGAACACAAATACACGCGTCATACCAACAGAGACGGACACACCGACATACGCCAACCATTGCGGCAGCCAAAACGCGATAAAGAAAACGGTAACGATCAACAAAAGAAAAATGCCTTTATATGTCTTGACTTGCTTTGCTGCTGCCGCGACGACAACGCTGTCCAACGCCGCTTGAGGGCCTTGCGCAAGTGACAATGACCGAAGTAGGACCCCGACTTTCTGGCGAGCAACTCTTGCGTCGTTTAGCAGCTTGACCGCTATCATCATGTAGCAAACAGTCATGACTGTGACGCACACTAGAATAATCAGCATCGGAACGATTCGAGATAACAGTTCATATTTGCGAAGTCGCGCCACTGCTAGAACCACTCCGCAGACAGCGTCTGCCACAGCAATGACAGATAGCGCTACTTTTGCCCGCATCGCGCTCAGGTTAAACTTGTGAGGCCAGTATATGGCCACAAAGCGTTCGATCGACACAAACGCCAAGAGATATATAGAGAAGCTGATTGCTAAATCAGTTAAAAACAGGACGACATTTAAAGTCATATACGCAATCGTGGCGTTGATTAGAACAATGGCGCATACACAAATTGCCGAGTCAGCTATGGCCAACGCAAACATGTATACCTTTGTAGACGTCGTCATGTGTCCAATGTACACCGCAATCACGAACAAGTTTCCCGGCAGGCCTAGCACGCCCAACACAAGGGTGATGTAGTGTGGCACAAAATCCACCGGTCTGTCAATTGTATTATGAGCACTGCCATTCAGAAGATCCTGAAACAGGCCGCTATCGTTGCCCCAGCTTGAACTGTTCTGTGTATCCATACTGCAGAGTTCCAGTCAACTAGCGCAAATGGTCAACTGATGAGCTATATTTGTCAAAGAACCTTGCAAGAGTTGTATGCAATCTCGTTTCGCAGTATTAATAATGTGATATTTTGGGACAAAATATCTTATTTCACGGTGCTGGCGTCAATGTACACTCCTCACACATTAATCCCAACTGTTCCAATATTCAGTTGTGACAGGGTCGAATGCTTTTGTGTTGACTATCATTAGCGCAAAGGTCAGATCTGTATTATAGTTCATCATATGATCGGTGCTATGATGGAGACATTCGAAAACAGAAAACAACACTGCGCTTGTCGAATATCTGAAACATTACGACTTCTCTGATGTGTTCAAGATCTTTCTTAATAACATTCTCTGATCCGCATTATCCGAGACACACGCTTCTTCGAATACTGCCAGTCAGAGATATTAATTAATCGCTCTTGTTGCGACGTGTGCGCGCTGACAAAGTCGAGCATCGCATTCGTTCAGTGAGTAAGTGATATCATCACTTCTCACCTATCGGTACGCCGTTGATCAACGTTTGGGCACCACCTACATGAAACAGGGACATCAGGAAAGTATCGATTGGTTAGCGGATAGGTTGACTCTGATGTAAACATAAGGAGCATTAATCTTAATTGCCTAAACATGTACAAATGTACGTGTTCACTATGAATGTTATGCTGAGACGACAATTATATTCCTTACTTAGTATGGCACACATTTAACGTGTTAGTGAGGTATTTCCAGTGTTCCCTCTCTGATATTGTATGTCCTACTAAGCCCGCTCTTCCTCTCAATGGTGTAAATCAGAGTCGTGATAGGACGACCTCTTCTCCTAGGATATACGGGTTTTCATGGAAGAATTGTTTTTGCTATTTCATCGTTGTGCATCACGTAATCTTCCAAACGTTGCCTCGCGGTGGTGGATCATATATAAGGACCTGTTCAACTGGTGGTGGACATCCATGGTAGATTGGTTTACCATTCCTGGTTGGTGACGTGATCGCGTCAGGACACATTGTAGACGTCGCGTAGTTACCTGGTGTAGAAACCGTCAAGTGTTTTCTTGATTGTTTATGTCAGTGTTCAAGTTTCACAATCATATATAAGGATCTGTTCATATGGGGTCCGTAATATGGTACTTTTGGTGTATCTGGGTATTTTCGATCACCAGATTTCATGTATGATTGAATGAGAAACGCATCATTAGATGATTGTTGGAAACAGCTGGATCAAATTGGTTACATCTGAATCGCTAAAATTGTAGAAATGCCTTACTGGTAGCCAAAACACCCTTCCCAGGGACAGACTGTGATACCAATCATATGCCAGAACGAGGCACTATCCGACTGAAACGGAAGAAAAGAAAAAGAGCAAGAAGGAATATTAAATTTGGATATAAATGTACTAAAATCAGATTCAGATAGGAAAGAGAAATTCAGCGAAGCTGCACAAAATATATTCAATGGTCTAAATGACAATGAAGATATGGGTGAACAATGGGGCCAGCTAAAGGACTAACTAAAGGAATCAATTACACAGACTGCAGAAGAAACTATCACCAAGCAATATAGAAAAGCGATTGAACGACGAGATTCTAAATTTGATGGCCGAAAGGAGGAAATTATACAAAATCATAACGCTTATGTAACAATGAACAGAAATATAACAACAAATACAATTTAGCGAAAGAGAAGTGGATTAAAGAACAGTGCGAAGAAATTGAATAGAAACATAAGCAAGACACAAAATTTATGCTTGCGTGAATATAGGAAATCTCAGGTGGAAGAACGTGCTCAGCTACAGGTTGTTTGAACTCCAAAGAAGGAATCACAATAATTAACAAAGGCAAAATACTCGAGATATGGTCAGAATATATTGGTGAACTTCACAATGCCGAAAGGAGCGAAAAAACGTCAACTAAGAAGAACTTTGACAGCCCTCCAATATTGAAGGATGAGGTTTTAAAAACCGTCAGATCAATCAAAAATGAAAGCTGCTGGACCAGATAATATTACCATTGGAATGACTGTCAGATGAATTTGAAATGAAACAATTTAAAGACAAACCACAGTATTCGTTGAAAATTAAAAAGTCACCAGTCATATCAATCAAGCCGGATATGATAATGTTTGTAAGGGGCACCAGCTCGTCCACATTTCTAGGCGATGGTGTGGCTATAGTAGAGTTTGAACTATACGGTGATTCACTGACTATTTATTTTTCCGCCGGGTCAGTAACTTGTTTGAGTTACACGTTCGTGTGACCGACAACATCCGGGGAAATAACACATTTACAGCAGCATTCATCTCAGCTAATCGTCAAAACTGGCCGTTGTAAGAACCAAACTCTTAACAAAAAGTAATTACCCTGAAATGTTATCGCAAAACGCGGCGCTCACGAAGTGTGCATTTTTACTGAATTATATCGTTAATAAATGGCACTCGACGTACCTATGGGTGATGTAATGTAATTTTGGTAATTCAAAACGATGAGTAGTGTACACTGTAGACATCATATCTAAGCAAACTATGCTGATTGGATTTTTGGGAAAGGGAGGCATTTGCGGCGTAAACACTTGTTTAAAGATATGAGACGTGAGGTCCAGCTATACAGAACGTTGGGTTGGGGCAGATACAACAATGTAAACAGTTGAACCATCATATACAAGGGGTGGGCGGGTGTTTGGTAAACATCTCTTGCAATTTCAGATATCTTTATTGAGCTTGTAACATGGAGATGCGAGTTCAAATGCAGAACTGTCTCCTGCAGTTGGAGTAGACCAACGCACACCCGTATGATATGAGAGAGTGCACGCACCCCTCCGCTGAGGCAATTTTGCGTCCCGCATCGTAAACGTATAAACATGTGGCCAACCATACGATATGATTGGCAAGTTGCACCACAACATTTACACCATGAAATATAATGAATAATTAGTCATATAACCACAATTGTGCTTATTTGGTAGAATAACCCATCTTAAAACCGTGTAACCAGTGACATGTGTACAGAACAAATGCATAGTTGGCGATTTTGACATAGGTAGTAGGCCTCATGTACAAAACATTGTTAGACTCATGTTGTGTTAAATTTGATGTTAAGCAAGCATTACCCATACTTATTCAAAAATCTAAACTGTACCTAGCAAACGCAACGTACCATGCTAATTTTGCTAGAAACGCACATTTGAATTTGACGGTATTTTAGTAGATTAATGCACCATGCGGGATATTTACAATATCACAAACTTTACTATAACTAATCAATGTACAATACTGTTTTGACATTTTGCTGACCACACTTCCGGTCCTTTGGTCCTGCGTTTCAACAGTGCGTGATTTGCCCATCATTTGCAGCTCAGTAAAAGTCGTATCTACCGTGTCATCATTTCTACCAGCGGAATGGACATACTCTATCCACAAGTGCAAGGCGTTTGCAGTAACATTGTCATGGAATACTGGGTGGATCTTATTATAAACAACACTGTCAAGGCACAACATAATACTATTACCACCGTCCTAATGCTCCGGATGTCATTTTTGTTTTCAGCTATTATTTAGCAAACCTAAGTACTAACGTATGAAAGTGAGGTGTATGGTGTGATAATATAGTGTGTGAATCGAGATAACCACGGTTCTAGTACACGTGTTTCCGATTCTTACCTTGGGCAATTACGTTCATTTTTGGCTTCTCCAGTTTACGCAGCTATATACAAGAATTCTTGGCTAACGGCAATTGTGTATATACATGAAGACGTACTCTTCGCGCAATAACTGCAGCGTAGATGAATGCTCCTCGGATAAGTCAGTTTGGTTTATCGAATGATCATTACTGCGCAAGGGTGAAGGATAAAGCGCTCTGAACTGTCCTACGAATTGGACACCGTACATCATATAAGAACGTCCCTGTTTATTTAGATACAGAAGCTGCCGCGCAGAGCCTTTATAAAAGTCTGTGAATTTAATAATAACAATAATATAAATTTGGGAGTGCAGTTACCTGCCTAAATCCTGTTAGTGTCGAACGGAGATTTCGCATTCTCATGATGCCTTCAATACTGTTGTACTGAATCACCCATGTCGTTATGTGAAGTTGTGGTTCAGTACAATGCTGATGAAAGCACCAAAGGAAATTATTTTCGATTTTGGAAGGAATAAGTATAATTATGAACAAGTTATTACTAGTAGGCAAGAGGTGGAGATGGTGATGTGTAACATTAGTCCTGTCTTTGGCTGAACATAATATGATGTCTACCATGAAACAGGTCACCAAAGGCTCTACTTCTTGAGGCAGATGGAAAGTTTAAAGTAGATACTATCATGATGCTCTTTACAGATCCATCACAGAAAGCCTTCTTAGCTTTGGCATCTTGGTCTGTTTTACAGCACTCACAAAAAGAAGGAGAAGTTCCTGCACATGCTACCCTAATATATAATGCAGAGTAAACACCTGTGACCGACTGCCTTTACTGCTGAAGGTACTGCCGCACATGCAGCAGGCATAACGGGACAAAAGCTTCCGACAACTCGGTGGTGTCGACGTCTGGTTGATACTATGTTTATTTGCTGGGGCTGATGACAGCTAAGGAATTGGTTTAGTCGTTGAACTGGTTGTCGGCTGGTCGTCGGTCGTTGGTCGGGTTGATTGTATGGGCCGAGGGGGCAGCGACTGTTTGAACCATGATATACATGTCAGAGACCACGTAACCCTGTCGTTCACATTGCAAATGACCCCTATCGTCGACAATCATACGCTTCTTGCAGTATATGCACCTGATGTAGAAGGGGGAATGCTGGCGTGCTTTGTGTATAAGGAGACCTTTGACCTTGACTTACGCTTACCCTCCCTTCCGGAGTTGCCACGTCCACGACTTCTGGTTCCGACGGCGGGGAAGGGCGGTTTGTCACCGGCATGATCGGTCAGCTCGTCGGCTCGTCCTCATCGCTCGAGGCTGCTGCATCGTGAGGGCGATAATAGGGTGTCTTCAACATCGTCGTGATACGAATAACGATCCGACTGGCAGAGCGCCGCGCTTATATAATTAGTGAGCGTACCGAATAAGCACGGACTGCAGAGTAGAAAATACACGCATGGTTTGCAGAGTAGAAACTACACGTATGGAATGTAGAGTAAATGAGACTTGCACAACGAATACCAGTTCAAACCACTTTGCAACCAGGCAACCAACTGAGGTAAGCGCAACTGTCGTATGTAAAGACTATAGCATTGATAAATGTTAAAAGTTAGGGAGACCTTGATTTTGTTGATAAAAGGTGTCCCAAGAATGTTATATGTCCAGGAATCAGTTCACGTATGTTCAGCAAAAGGTTCACGTGTGCTATTAAAAACAGAACTGCTAACCGAATTACCATGCGTACTTATGTAATGACATCATTGAACAAAACTATACACAGGCGCGCAATTTCCTAATATCTGCTAACCGAATTACTACCAGTTGGACCTAATTACCACGCGTTCTTATTTAATGACGTAATTTTTACAGAATACCAGGCATTTTCACCAATGTCCCGCCATTTTCCATAAACCAATACAAACTGTATGCAAGCACATAATGTAAAAACTAAATATAGTACCTACGCAGATAGGCGCCAGTTTGACTGATTTAGCAGAGAAGTTACAACTTTATAATCATTGTAAGCTATACGTTTTAGAAATATATAGGGGTCTGTCAGCATGTGTAATGACATATTCCATGACATGATTGATCTATTTCATAATGTCTATGACCTATTTTTATAGTTCACCGCATAAAAGGCAATTGCTTTTACATCGTCCTATATGTATTCTACAGTTCGCATACAGGACTTCAGTTAAATAGGCATCCCTTGAATTTATAATGCTTTTATTATAAATTACGCCTTATTATAATACCACATTTTAGACACGTCGTCAATCAAACAAAGGCTCAGTCCTTAGGCTAAGCCTCGGCATACGGGCCAAAATTATCGATAGGTGGCAGCACACTTTATATTCTACCTTGGACTTTGACATTTTTTCAAAGTGCAGTACTGCTTAATTTCGTCTCTTATTTTTGTTATTGTAGTACTGGAGTGAACAAAATTAAATGTTAAAATATAGGAATTACAAAAAAACCTCTGGACCTAAATTCGCGGAAATTCCTATGTTAGCCCCTATATTTGTGACCGTTAGAGGTCCTAGATAAACCCTTGCATGGATGACAGGTATTTTTGGTGTCCATTTTGAGACTATTTGCTTGTCTATAAACAGACTAGTTGAGAGCTCATTGCTTATTGTTCATATATGATTATATGACAAATTACATGACAAAATACAGCATTTTAGACATTAGACATTTAATAAAATCCAACAACGTTACAACAAAGTACGATGTAAATGTTAACTGTGAACGTTCTCCCCCCTCTCTCTCTCAATTTGTTTAACAATTGTGCAGTGTCAATATTCCAACAGTAATGCTACGGCTAATGCAAATAATAAAGTAGTTTTCCCTTCAAATCGAGAACAAAACATTCACGTAAATCACTTTGTTTGAACAAGAGTAATAACATTGTATTGATACTCAGTGGTACAAGACTGATCACAAAACCTCTGCAACTTCCACTAGTTTATTAACATTTGTATAATATCGTATTGTATTCCATATAAGCACAACCATTTCTGAAGACAAACAGACATGACGTGCCTTACGAAACAACACCTTTCTCTAGCACTGTGGTCACCCATTCATTTGCTAAAGTCGCTGTTGTAACTACAGAGCGCAATAAACAAAGCAACAAGGGCCACTTAAAACTACCAGCACAGAAGCCGTATATTGTGTACATACACAAGTCATTTTTTTATTCCGGGAGATTCATCATGTGTTCAGCAAGCTCCCCATGTCGTGCTGTCTCGTCGCGCTCTCTCGGATTTTGACATCGGAAGACGGGGTTGCTATTGGAGATTTCTCGCCGGAATTTAAGCGGTTCAGCAGGACTCAGCACATCACCGGTAGTGTCGCGCGGTCTCGGATGATGACAACGGAAGTAGGGGTGCTGTTGTAGATTTTAAGCGAGAGTCCAAGAGATATGCCTGTATTCCGGGAGGCCGGGAGATACACCCAAAATCAAGGAAACTCCCGGAAATTAAACATGTTGACATGATTACCACAGTCACTTCACATTATGTATCGTGTATGTGTCCTGCCTACCGCAGGTATATGTGCAAACACCACAATCGACCTGTCATACTAGAAAATGAAGGGAATCTTTTGTCGTCTCCTCTAAATGCAGTAGATGTTCAATGGCACCTCGCTATCAACTTGCCAAGCGTCTTGTGGTAGAATTGTTTGACGTCGTCGCGAAACATGGCGCTCGCGACGCTGTAGATGAACGGATTCACAGCGGAGTTGAGCAGGAATATTCTCCGCACACCACCCGAGACGGACACACCGACATACGCCAACCACTGGGGCAACCAACACGCGATAAAGACCACAGTGACGATGAACAACAGCAACACACCCCTGTATGTATTGACTTGCTTTACAGGCATCTTGTTCATTCCCGGTGATCTCTCACCTTTTCCGACGTGTCTATGGGACACCGTGGAAGGTCCTGGTGGCAGCGATTGCGAGGGTGTCAACACGCCGACGTTCGTGTGAGCAGCCGTTGCGTTTTTTAGCAGCTTTATTGCCACCAGAGTGTAGCAAATGATCATTACTAACACACTAAATAATGTCACAAGCATAGGGAAGACAGTAGACAAACACTTATAATGATGCAGACGTGCGATGGTCAAAACCGATGCGGAGAGAAGGGCTACCACAACGATAAGAGCAAGCGCTGCCTTCGCCCTGAAAGCGCAACGACTAAACGAATGAGGTCGCCATACCGCCACTAGGCGCTCCACAGACACAAACGCCAGCAGATAAATAGATGATGTGATAGACAAGTCAATGAAGTACAGAATAACGTACAAGGTTGTATAATCAATCAAAGCGCTGGTCAGAACTACTGCACACATACACACGGCCGTATCAGCAACGGCCAGGCCAAACATATACACTCTTGTCGAGGTGGTCATCTTTCGGAGATACATCGCCATCACGAACAAGTTGCCCGGCAAACCCAACACGACCATCAGAAAGATAGGTAAGCTGGGAATAAACACCACCTTTGTGGCAATGTGTTCTCTCAGTTGAGCGACGCTGTTATTCGGAAGATCCTGGAGCAGGACGCTATCATTGTTCCAGTTCGAAATGTTCAGTGCATCCATTTTTGAGAGCTCCTTGCAACTTGCGCAAATATTCAGTGGATGATTCGCGTTCGTTCGAGAACTTTGTAACTAAATGTTCACAGTGTACGCACTCGTGAGATATTGTCATCACATCGACTCCCGGTCTAGAATCATTAAATATATCTACAGGCCGGTGTTCGTTTTCAATTAAATGTTACACTCAACGAAATGCCGATTCTAATGGTACTAACCGTTTTTTCAGTATCTTTCTCGGGATTCTTCTTGCTACATGCACACATGTATTTTCTTCAATATTGTTCACAGGATTCTTCTTGTTACGTACACAACGGTGTTTTCTTCAATATTTTTCACAGGATTCTTCTTGTTACGTGCACAACGGTGTTTTCTTCAAAATCTTTCACTGGATTCTTCTTGTTACGTACACAACGGTGTTTTCTTCAATATCTTTCACACAAGTCTTGTTTTTGCTTGCATACGATGTATGCCTGTTTTCAACAATAATTTTCACGTGTTACTGCTTCTTAGCTATGCACACACCGATGTTTTCAGCAATATCTTTTACAGGAGTATTCTTCTAAAAGAAAGTCCCTTGCACCGTCCACGCGCAATAGTACCGGAAACCTGAAAGACCACTCTTCAATCAGAGGTTGCTGTTGATCGGTTGTTGTCGATAATGCTCTAGAATCACGTGATGAGCCACCTAATGTATGTCTGTCGTATTGCTTTGCGTAATGTAGGAGGAAGACAAGGTAATAAAATCAACGTGGGCAATCACGAACCTGGTTAATGTGTATGCCGGTCCTCTGTTTTCGAAGGACGTGATTCAAACATGACCAATCGCAAGAACATATGGGTTTATTAAGACTGACTGCAGTTAGAAATATAGTCCCACGGCGTGTTACACACAATAACGAAAATGTGTTCCAGAAATGTAGTCCAAATTACGTGTGGGGTCAGGTGTTACAACCGGTAATGTAATAATCGACCAGTAATGTAATAATCGACCGGTAATGTAATTAATCGACCGTTAATGTAATAATCGACCGGTAATGTAAGAAATCGACCGGTCATGTAATAAAAACGACTAAGTTGATTACGATTACGATGATAATGAAGGTGATGATGATGATGTTAGTAATGATAACTAGGACAGTGATGACGAGGATGATAAATGATTACGATGACGATGATGGAGAAAATGAAGACAATTAAGGGGTCACTTTAGTAATGATGTTGATTCAAACAATGATGATTATGATGACGGTGGTGATGATGATGATAATCATTATGATAATGCTAATAACGACAGTGATAATGAGTGTGATAAATGATAATGACGATGAAGACGACGACAATGAAAACAACGATGGCTTTGTCTTAGTGATGAAGATGATGATGGTTGACTTTGATGACGATGATGAATAGGATGACGAAGATGAAAACGTTGAGGGTCATTACTATTACGACCATGAGGACGACGACAATGTCATCCTGAACCTCACCATTCTCCTCGACCGCATCGTCATTCCCACGTGCACCCCTATGACGGCTAGCCATGCTGATATCCTGTTGATCTTCACTAAAGTATACTTAACATGGATTCTCAGAACAAGTCAGCCATTTGTTTTCTGGGAGAACGCACGGAATGCCGTCCATACAACCTCCCAGGTAACGCAGTGACTACATGTCAGCAAGGCTTCGAGGCTATATTTGGCGGAGATAGATTGTAGAAATTGGTGGTGCAGAAAAGTTGATAAACAAGTGGAATTACTGATTGATAAGTATTATTCTTGCCTTAATATAATTCATAAAGTTGCAGTAAACATATATTGAGTAGCAGTTGTGCTTAAAGTTAATTAGTTTAAGTAGGGGGAATGAAACGATTGAACAACCACAGCCCAAACATAAGAACATACCATTTACAGTACATGATTTGACAAAGTACAGCGCCACGGTATATTTGAAATATTTTTTCAAACGTAGCTATTATCGGCATCATGCTCCAGGGGCGTGTGGTTGTACATCCGGTTTGATTGGCGAGATGTCTCCCAAAGCTGTATACAGCAATTAAATAGGCGACGCAGCATAGCTCTAAGAAAAACTGACGAAACGCATACAAACACATAAAAACAGAACAATTTATTGCACTGCGTGGCTACTGGATATACTATAAATGTTAGTAAGCAACTTTTCACGTACTTCCACAGAAGGATTCCAACAGAAAAAAACAAGTTATACATGATGAATTTGACGTGTTCGCCGGCGGCAAGATTGGCAAAAGTCTGCGGTTGTCACTTTCGAACGCCGATTGCAAGCCTAAATACGAAAGTGACGAGCATAAAAAGACATTGAACGTCAAAACATAATTCTTGGTTAAAGCCACAGGTCCATCTCCAGTCGATTTGTTTACGTATAACTGTGCACCGATTAAGTAAAATTAAGCGATATCGACCTGGAAGCTCGACATTATTGTCTTATTTCGGGGTGAAGCGGCGCGTAGGAAATGACAAGCTGTAACCAGCTTGTTGTTGCCAAGGTGACTCGGCACTCACGAGTTCCGTCAGGTATCATTACGATTACTATATAGTCCCAGTTCTATTTCAAAGTCTGCATATATACAAATATGACGTATGCGAAATTGAAATGTAATAAGAAATGTGAATGTAATAAAGTACAAATACGTGTGAATACTAAGATATAATTGGGAATAATGAGTGCTTGTAATCCGCCGATTTAGTTTACAGCAATTCGTGCACGCGTGTTGCTACGTCTGAATACCGCAACGTCTACATCTACGAGTCTATGTTATCGAATAAGTTGCTGGTGGGGGAAATAACCTTCAAAATAAATAAAATAAAAAATGTCAGCTACCGTAGCCAGTATACCGTTTTGCGAAATAATGTCTTCATATATTAGTCAACATTAGCCACAGTCCGGACCAAGCCCTGTCAATCATGTATTGCAGCCATTGCCATTGGAATGTATTAATTTAAAAGAAATAGTTAAAGACAAACATTATTGAAGTTGGACTGCTCAAATACTATAAAATGTAACCGCATTTAAATAAGTGACATTACCAGTATTTAAATCCTTAAAAATACTTGTTTACGATACAGTTAATAGCATACAACAAAACACTATAGTCATATCTGATATAATTATTTATTGGCATAGTAAGTAGGTTCACATCAGTCAACTAAAGTTAATCACCATGTAGGCCTAATACTAATTTGTGTCTCAAATATTGGCTTATAACAATGGACCTCGAACTGATGTTCCAGTTTTGAGGCGACAATTTAGCAAGCATGCTATCATACCAAGTTTTGTCCTGATATATATTGCATGACTGCAAACACCAATGTATGCTTTTAATAACAAGAACATTGTATATAATTTATTGACTTTTGAATGTAAGCCTAACAAGGAAAAAAGGAAATAACGTCACAGGAAAAAGCTACAAAGATTAATAAATATATATTTTGTATTTACAAAGTTCAAATGTTAAACACATTTGAGTGCATATGCATTTTAATAATGAAAATTAAAGATAACACACATATATCCACTAAAAAGAAAACGTTGAAAAAGTCACTTATAAATCACACTTGTGCTCCAATTTTAATGAATATTTGCAAGATTGTGTCATTTTGTTCATAATATATGACGGAAGTATCCAAACAACCATAGGGCCTAATACCGAGCACAAGCTTCGAAGGATCCAGCGAAGGATTTAGCACGCGAGATGACATCGTCACTCATGGTAATACAAATGTCACTTGTAATGCTGCCACGCCATCGACTTGTAGTGTCAAAACATAAAGGAAGCCAGTGGTCGTGTCGCCAGTGCGACACTTTGTCGATGCAGTAGTTAAAGGGGACACGCTCTCCTAAAAAAGACATTTTTTTGGATTTTTTGGTCATTTTCATATTTTGTCATGTTAATATATTATTATTACCTAACTGTCGATCTGTGTGTTTTATACATATGAATAAATTCTACAAATGCACTAAAAACGAACATTTATAACAGGCCCATTGTCTAGAGTGATAATCTTACGCAACCGCGATAGAAAAATACGACACTTTTGGCGGCCGCATACTCCGCCATCTTTGTCAACAACCCAACATATTTGGTATCCACGTGTAGCTTCACTTTCGCAGTGCATCATGGTAGCAGTGGTTCTGTAAAATCCCTGGTAGATTTGGAGCATTTTGACCTAGAAGAGGACTCTCTGTGACGCGTTAGCGTCACTACGATTGGTCAACCACGGACACTCCCCCGAGTGGGGCGCGCTGATTGGCTGTCAGCCTGGAAAGCCGTCACAAAGGAAATTCCCCTCTCTGTTCGCCGTTGCTGTTTTTGTTCGCTTCGAGTCGCTTCATAGTATTTTACGTAAGATGTCAGGAAGACACGGGAAAGCCAAGCAGCAGTTTGGTATGAAACCGATGTCAAGACGCCGACAGTTGAGTTTGGCACGGTCGCTGATCCGCAAATCGGAGAAAGGCGACAGTGAAGCTGACACGAGTACCGATGCACCCGTGCCGGGAGACAAATAGTAAATAGACAGTGCTGAGCAGATGCCCTCGTCGACAGAACTTGATGTACGTATAAGCTATCATTGTTTGCATCAGGTTATTATTCATAATATGTTCTGGCAACATAATTTGGGTACAATATCTAAGACATGTTATGTAATAGTAACGTCTTGCCAACTTGGAATGCCTGAACTAGAAGGCTGAATATTATCCAGGCACCGATATTCAAAGAAGCCATAACACTAGGCTAATTTACTAGAACTAGGTCACACTGACTGTGACTGTACGTTTACATTTTCAATTTTGCAGACGTTCACGTCTATATTATTATACTATAGTATATACTTTATTATCTATGACTATGTTGTCTGTTATATTATTGTCATTTTTGTTTGTTTTTATTGATGTCAATGATTCCTGTCCAGCTCATATGCCATGTTTATTTTTGATATTATGCTAATAATATTGTCAGATGTACAATCTAATAACAAATAATTTTCCATGCAGGTTGACTCTGAGATGGAGCCTCCTCAGCCATCAATGTCTGTAGCAACAACCCCCATCTCGGCTACCAAGCGAAAGTTTGGATACCGACAGGGACTGCCACTGTGTGAGAGAATCAGTGCTGCTGAGCAACGTCAACACCCCATTGAGACATCATTCATTCGCTGCAGCATGATGTCAACACTGGTGAACGGCCTGGCATGTCTCGAGTGCAGTGAGCCAACACTGAAGATCCGTGCCATCGACCGTCGCCTTGGCCTGGTGTGCCTGTTCGAGACATACTGCACTACGTGTGGGGCAGTGCTGAACTCAACGCTGTCGTCCGACCGGATCGACGAAGAGAAAGTCTTGTGAACAATCTTGTTGGCAGCTGTGATGGTGTTGAAATACATGTTATGTGGTTTCAATTGAACTTTGAACTATTAGAAAGACAATGAACTGGAAAAAGACAGTTTGTAGTTTTAGTCGTGTAGTACCATTGTGTAGTGATGACGGTCACATATTTATGGTCTTGTCTAATTTGTATACATATTTTCACACACCCAAATGATGAACAGTATACATCATTGGAAAGACAATGAACTGTAGAAGCTTTGTGTGAAATGTTAGCACTGCAGTTTTATTTTTGCATATGAAATTTTGTATTGAAATGTTGAGAAACTTCAATGCCATTTTTCTCAATAAAATGTTTTTGCCGACAAGCAATCTCTTATTTTGTCTAACTCGGCTATTTATCAACAGAATCCTTTGAAATTTTCAGCATTTCCCACCAAGATAATGGGCTACATTATGACAGATTTAGATTTTAGATACAGCATTTGGATTCCATGTAATATCATGACTGATTAAATATTGACTTTCGAAAAATAACAAAGATTGAAAAATTCATATAAATTTTGTTTGGAAAGTAAAACAAAATCAAAGACTGTCATAATTTGCCATTGTATGTACTCTATTGGTGTGCCAAGTTTGAATGTATTTGGTCAATCCATTTTCCAGATATGTCCATCACGGTGAATCAGCCAAAATTCAAGTTGGGGGCGACCCTACCGCCACCTGGTGGAAAAAAAAATTGTAATAAATCTGTAAAATTGTTTTTATGTATAACTAATGTTATCCTAACATTTCAGTAAGCTGGGTTGAAAAATAACGAAAATAGATTTGAGGAGATCGTGTCCCCTAATACAGACAATACTCTTGTTCCATTGAACATTCACCATGACCATGGGTATGCAAAGTTGCCATCGCAGTCCAGCAAGCCTTCTCCGACTGACCCTGACCATGGCAGTTCTGTGACACTGTAGACGACCCTTCGGATGAACCAGTCTCACTATCGCCATCTTCAGACGATTCTGTCTGTGACAGTGAGAAGAGAAACATTGAAGCGAGTGATGCAGAATATGTTGTAGCAGGTGATAGCGATATCACTGATGATGACTCAAGCGGTTCTTACACTAATGGGAAAGAGAGAACGTTTGTCATTTGTGAGAAAAACATAATTTCACTTTTCTGCACCTGCTAAAACACCAAACTGCAATAAACCACTTGTATCAAAGCCTAGCATCACAGTGACTGGATTTGCAGTGGTTGTGAACACAGAATATGTTGATGACCACTCGTTCATGTGGCACTCGCAACCTAAGATTGGTAACATTTATGAAAGTAACTTGTTGACACCAAGCGTCCTCTTCCTGACTGGACATTCATTCACTGTGTACAATTTGGTCAACCTTGTCACCCTGCCAGTGCTACAACATACAGGGGGTAATAAATACTGCCAGAGATAGAGGGCATGCCATTCAGAGGCCATCATGTCAGATCTGGTCAGACAGAGCGTGGTCGCATCAGGCGATGCAAACTATGACAATCCAGGACACAACGCTATATTTGGCATTTACTTCATCATGGACACTGACAGACAATTCATCATTGCTCAAGAAACTTTTTGGGTCACAGAGGTCAAGAACAGTTACTGGATGGAAGTGGAGGGCTTGAAACGCTGCATAGACAACCTGACTGACCATGGGGTGAAGATCACCACACTTGCCACTGACAGACATGGTGAACGGGAGAGCTTACATGCCCTCTTCCTCAAGTATGCACCCAAGTTCAGCCGTCAAGGCATCATAGCCCGACTCCACTTGGCCACCATTGACCACAACACAAATACAAGGTAAGGCTTGTGATATCAATAGTGTTGACATTTGATGTTACAAAATAATGTATCAGTTGCTTGACAAAGCAGCACACTTTAGAAATCCAGCATTGCATTAAGAAATAAACTGAAATGACTGAAAATCCCTGCCTGTACTCCATAGCAAAACAATGTTAGGAATACAGTTTTGAAAATACAATCTCATTGCACAAGAGTATGCATGCAAACAACAGATAAAATAATTATAATTGAGGACATTTGTTTACTGTTACTTGAATTGTTTAATTAATTGGAATGGTATGCTTTGGAATTGCTTATTGAAATATAAACTTATGCATATATAATATAATAAATATACAAACATCATTATATATAAATTATATATTTATGATTCAATAATAAATATTTGAATGTATTATGGAATTCCTTGGAAGTTGAAATTGAAAAGGATGGCAGAATTCGGAACCAATTAAAAAATTACATTAGCCGTTTGATTTAAAGAGGGAGAGAGAGAGAGAGAGAGAGAGAGAGAGAGAGAGAGAGAGAGAGAGAGAGAGAGAGAGAGAGAGAGAGAGAGAGAGAGAGAGAGAGAGAGAGAGAGAGAGAGAGAGCATACAAGCAAGCTGTTTGGTTTACTGTGTGCATGTTACAGCTATAGCCAGCTATTCTTCAGATATTTCTATTTTTATACTGATTTTATATTTATCATTTGTTCAATCAGCGGGAAATGGTGAAAACAAGCTACGGTATCAGCTGCAGTATTCAAAGTCTGCTGAGTATGTAGTGAAGAAAGTGATGGCGTCAAAGGACTACAGCTTCCGAGGAGAAATTCTAGAGAGCATTGCAGCTAGATGCACGAGTGGCCCAAAGCTGTGAAGTGTGTTCCAAGTTGCGACATCGAGTAAGGAGGTAACTCTAGCAGAGCATGCAGGCATCGAAAAACCAGCAAAAGAGGAGGCTGTGGCAAAGCAAAGAACCCGCTTTACGGAAAACTAGTTGTATCCGTATCAATTCGGTTTAGTGCCACCAAATTGATATGACATCCAATTTCAAATGACAATGGATTTCTATGCTTAAATAACATTGTTTGAACATCACTGGCAGAAATAGAGAAACGTTTTAGGCAAAGTGGATTCTCACTACTGTATAGGACCTCCTAAAGTAAGGAACATCCACTTGAAAGCTTGTATCCTAGTTGTGGTATACAATGTGTTTTATTAGACACTATTCGATGTAGCAAACTTTGGGTATATGTAATTTACTGGAATAGTTTAACCAAGTCCAGACATGTTACTTATAGTGAGTTTATTTCAACAGACCACCATTTCTCAAACATCACACTGAACTGTACATGTATTTGTTCATGTGACTCACTGTACACTTTCAATGTGGCTTCTAGGACGTGTGTCACAAAATGACAAGGGCCATTACCATTAAAACTGGATTGTTACCATCAAGTTTAGTAAAAGTAAAGTGCCATCTTACAACAAAATATATATTTGTTGTTTAATCTGTACGTTTTAGCCAGTATTATTAAAGTGTATTACAAACTAATGAAGCAGCAAAGGATTCAGCTATACATTTTTTATATATTCATACTTCATTGTTAGTATTACATTTGACATTATCACAAAACAACATCTCAAAAAGTACTTAATAATAACTCTTATATAGTGCCATAAATCTAGATAAATCCATTTGGAGGCACTTGCTAGATTTTGAAACTAGTACTGCAAGCTTTGAATCTGCATCTTGAATAATAAGTACTTGTTTTCTTGACAGATGCCCCTAGTGTTGAAAGTTGAAACCCACAAATATGTAAAAATGGAACTGTAATGGAATATTTTGTATGTATTAATTTTTTTATCACAATATTTGATCATAATGATGGCCCATATCATCAATAAACGTGTTACTTATTTATGTACTATATGTGCACAGGACTGACACAGACCCAAATTGTAATACAGTTAGATTAAAATGTGTCACAGTGTGAAGTGAATCAACTGAAAGAAACATTGATTGAAAACTGGTGTGTGAATATGACTAATGCATTGGCACAACTGCCATGTAGTCTTATTTATTTGTGAAGTGTTTGATTTTGTTTCTCCATATGAATAAACTGTTGATATATTTCATGTTGGCTTCGGTATTACAATTGAATTATGAACAGGGACATGCAAGACACTACAGATCACATTGTTGTTGCCAAAAATGGGATAAGAAGGCACCGAGTAATTAATTCTACCTTTTGGTCAATCTAATCTTACTTGTCCAGGGTTTTTTATTTTCACTGTACACTCACCTGTATAGTGCAATGTCCATAGCTGACATTTTCATAAACCCCATTCGCTTCTGGATACAGTGCAGTCTGTTGCCTTTTCCAAGTCTTTCCCTTGACCACAACGTGAAGTGACGATATGCGGCTAATTGAATCAATTGATATGTTCTGAAAGTTAATTTATTTGCATTAGTTGATACTAAACAACCATTACCTTCTAATTATTATTATACTGGCAAAACTGTGTTTGATCAATATCGCATCATGAATTCAGTGAATTGGTTCATTTGTTTGTGAAAGGCTGTAATAATTATGATTGCAAGACTACATTTCATGATGTGGTCTTGATAACACACACACATAATATATATATATATAATTATTATATTAAAAACTCCACTTAAATATTTTTGTATCAATAATACATTGCACAATGTCCTGATTATGCATATATTAGTGCATGGTAGTGTGCAATTTGTCTACATTTTTATATAAATTAAGCAAGTTGCTTGAACACTTTTAAATAGGGAATTAAACAACTGTATAAAAAGGATGCACACGTCCTGTCAAGAATAAAAGTAAGTTTATTAAGAAAATGATCAAAAATGGTTTAATGAAAATCATAGACATAGTATGTTACGAAGATAGAATGAACCTGAACATTTGAGGTGGGAAGAAGTATAATTGCTATATTTAAGTTTGAAATAGTTATTGCTAGAATAATTATTCGATACCTGTTGAACTACGTAGTACTTACCTACTAGCTATTGGTCGAGTGTGCACGCAAATCATACAATGACAACAGACCGACTTCCAAGTTCCAACACCGCCCTGTTGGTGCAAACCGTTTTGAAGTCGTCACTCAAACTGTGTCATAGTCGGTAATGGCTAATGCAGGCATCTGTAAGGTCTGTCATACGGTGCTGTACGGCAGCTATCTCCCTACAGCACAGCGACTCGATGTGCGTCGACATTGGGACGCAGTGTCCACACAAACACCATGCTGTAAAGTTGTCCTGTCCCCTCCGTCTTCCTTCCTTCCTTCAGTTGGGCGTACCGCAAATGGCTTAAGAAGACCGGAGCCTTACCTCGGGTATGTCGCTCGCCAAGCCGTGTGCATCATCGTGCTGTGGTGATGCAATGTCCCCTCACGGCTAAGGGTGTATTTGTTTGTCAATGAAATTGAACAAACAAGCGTTCCAGGTTCGTCACGAATATATATGTTTTATTCATCAGTAGAAACTTCAGACACGATGACCGTACAACGTTTATACATTCATGTGCGCCGACAGTATATCTCTATTTTACATTTAAAGTGTCCGTGGTTTTTGAAGATCGAATGATAAAACAATATATAAACCACCATGGTTTATGTTTGCCGAAATTTTGATAAGTCTAAACTGTGGGAAACATTTTCCTAGTTTCCCGTGGATAGCGTCAACGTGTCTCTTCGTTTGTGTTCATTGCCGCCCTCCTCCTAATTCCAAAAATAGTTCCCTTTTAAACATACTGGCTTGGCCTCAAGCCAAATCCGGGAATTGTCTTTAAACCGTAAGGTATCGAAACGCATAGTATGACATTTGTAGAATTATGGCTCTACGTATGCGTGTTTTTAATGCTGTCATACTATGGGGATGAGGGTGCTCACTCACGTGAGGGGTTCTGCGGGGGTCTGCATTTATTTGCATAATTTAATCTTTCCGTTTCGATCTTAAAACCAGGACATGGTCACGAAGTGAATCTAAGGTCAGGCCAATGTCTGCACCAAATTCCAGTTATGACTCTTAACTGTCAACTACATTCTGTTCCGGTAGACACCAAGAACTACGCCTACAGACGCGAAAATAAACAAATCGTTCAAACCTTGTTGCTTTAGAAACGCGCCCACAGTGACGGCGACCATATGCTTGCCTTGTGCAGCATTCTTTTATATAATGCTTTTATATAACATGACTCTGGTTTTTCTGTTCTAGTCTTTCTCTGATAACTAATAGTAATAGTAATTAACTAAATTAGCCACTGCAGGTCTGTTACAATGCGACATTATTAAGTCGCGTAACGTCTTCGTCGTCGATAGACCAACTGTCACTGGCAGACTCCCACAACTGAACCTGACCAGGGGCCGGACAATATCGGACCGTGGATCGCACACTGGGTGAAACCCGTATCGGCGTATGGCACAGGCCCTTTGTGTGTGTGTCAACCGTACCAACCGTAATTTCCGAGTGACAAGTCGAACTAGAGTCCTCATCTGTTTTATCGATTTTCTCCTAAAGTGATACGGAAGTTTTAAAAATCACTTTTAATAACTCGTCTCTACCAAAATCCTTCGACGTCTTTGTCAACAACAAAATAAAAATGGTCCCGGTGTACGCGCGCATCTAATATTCTGACCTTTGCTTAGAAAGCCCCGCCCCTTCTGGCAACTGAAATCTTCGTTCGGGAAGTGTGACGTTAACAACGTTTTCATTGGTTATAAATCGTTGCAAATTTGTATTTCGAACGCGTATACATATTATTTGTTCACCTATAGAACACCTATCGTGTATACTAGGGCACCATATCTTTGTTTTCGCACATAAATGTCTACTAATGAAATAAACCGAAAAAACCCGAAATTTAACATTGATTAGATAGGAGTAAATCAAACCACTCGCTTGGAACAAAGATGGCGATACGCAGTGCTCTACAGCGACGATTTAGGCATCAAACACAATCGTTTTTTCAGTTTCTCTTATAAATGAGTACGTTTCTGTTACCATTAATGTATACTTATATAGTATATAATGAAACAACTGCATTTCATTTCTCCTTTAAGTAGTTTAGAACATCTTAGTATAGTGAGTGATAATAGGGTAACTTAGCCTTCGATAAGTTGTAAACAAGATTTATAAATCTGATTATGTGGTAGAATGTATAGGAGATAAAGTAACAACCATCAAACTACTTACATAAGATAATATATGTGCTAGATATTTTGATTAGGTAGCATTGTTGTTAAAATTAAGCAAGGGCAATAGTCGGGCGGCGTAACCTAAATAAATAAAGCAGCCTAACGTAACGTAATTGATTGTATTTAAATTAGGTCACTATCGGTAATGTTAGCGTTCGTGATAGAATAAATAGTCGGCTGTGTAAATGAAATCTGTAACATAAAGTGTGCTGTAGTGCACAGGAAACAGTCTTTATAAAGACTAAGTTAGTTAAGTTATTAAATAAATTCTGATAGGGATATGGCGCCTTGCAAGCGGCAAGTCAAGGGAAAGCGACACTTGGTGTGCGATCACTGCCACAGCTGGGTAGATTTTGCATTGTCCGGCTGTGGGAAGTCATGGGCAGAAACCAAGGAGGAAGGATTCACCTTTCAGTGCATTGGATGTTGGATGGTGGAGTCTCTGCAGAAGACGATATTGTGAAGGGAATGGAGATGGGAATTAGAAATGAGAGAGGTCGAATGGAGAGAGACGACAGGGAGAGAGGTGAGAATACTGCAAGACTGAAAGAGAATAGCAGAGGCAAGCAAACTGAGGAAAGGAGATTGAGAGGAGGGAAGGTGATTGGAGGGGAAGAAATTGGAAAATCGACGACAGAAAACGTGCCAAGCGTGAATATGACAGGGGAGAAAGTGACCGTAGAGAAGAAGGGAGAGAAGATGGGACGAGAGAGGAGAGAAGAAAATGAGATGGGAGGAAAGATGGAGGGACGAAAGGAAGTGAGAGCAAATGTGATAGAAGAGAAGTCGATAAAAGGGACGCTGACAGGAGGAAAGGTGACAAGAGAAAAAGCGACAGGAAAGCATGGATCGGAAGAGAATGTGACAGGAGAAAAGACGACAGGGGGAAAAGACAACAACCAGACAGATGCAAACCGAAGAAGGAGCTACTCTAAGGCAGTGGTTGAGGGGGCAATGAGGAAAGAGAGGGTGTTTATGGGCGACTCCATTATGAGAAAGACGGACAAGACACTGAGCGAGGGGAAGGACGTCGTTGTTCGTCTACCGGGAGCTAGGATTGAACATGTGACTGACAGGGTAGAGAAGGTATTGGGACATGGCAAGGGAGGGTCTATACTGGTACATGTAGAAACAAATAATGCTGACAGGGAGGGAACAACTGGGATAGTACAGAAGTATAGACAGTTAGTGAGGAAGCTAAAGAAGACAAGAGTTGAACAGATAATTTTGTCAGGAATTTTGCCAGTAATGGGAGGAAGGGGGCAAAGTATAGAAACTGCAAGAGGATGGCGGTCATCGCACTAGTTGAGCAGATGTGTGAAGAAGAGGGGGTGGGATTCACAGATTTATGGGGATACTTTGTTGGGAGGGAAAATATATACATTTGAGATGGCCTCCATCTTAGTGGAAAGGGGCAGCAGTTTTCTCAGAGAACCTGCTGCGATCTGTTGACAGTGGGACAGGTTGCACCTATTTAAACTAGATTTGCAGGGGGGGACTCACAGAAAAGCCTGAAACTGGAGGCATAGATAACGACAACACAAATAAATCAGCTAAGAACAGTCAGGAAAACTCTTCTGAAGCTGGATATAAATGTGTTTGTTTAAACGCAAGGAGTATAGTAAACAAAAGAAATGAACTAAGCATTATGGTAGAAGATATTGACCCTCACATAATAGGTATAACCGAATCCTGGACCACCACCGATATATCAGATGCCGAATTGGGACTGACCGGATATGTAATGTTTAGGAAAGATGGAATAGGAAGAAAGGGAGGTGGAGTTATTTTATATATTAAAGAATCTATCCAGGCTTATGAAATAAAATTAGTAAGAGAAGCAGATTGCGAAGAAGCTGTTTGGTGTAACACAGTTACAGGAAACTCAACGTTAACAGTTGGGTTAGTTTATCGAAGTCCAAACATAAGCATATAAGATAATGAAAAAATACAAACCGCTATAAGGGAAGTAAGCAAACGGGACTGTATTATTATGGGGGATTTTAACCACGGTCATATACAATGGAAATCTCTACAGAGTATGGGGAGTGAGGACCACAAGTTTTTAGTTTTAGTTCAAGATACTTTCCTTTCGCAACATGTGCTAGGACCAACCAGGGGTGATAATGTGTTAGACATAGTTTTGTCCTCACAGAATGAATTAGTTGACAATGTCAAGATAATGAGCCACTGGGGAGTAGTGATCACAACCAGATACATTTTACCATCAAAGTAAAATCAGAAAGGAATAGTAAAAAGCAGTATAGGAGAAATTTCCACAAAGGAAGGTATAAGGACATGAGGAAATATTTAGCAAAGATAGACTGGAATAACACACTAGAAAATAAGACAGCAACAGAATGCTGGAATATATTAAAGAGTTAAATTAAATGCATAGTTGATAAATTTGTACCCTTCAAAAAACAAGGGAAACGGTCCAAAAAGAAACACTTATTGAAAGAAGCCATTAGAAAAATTCAGTATAAACAAATGATGTGGAAATCTTATAGATGTACTGGAAACGATGAAGACTACAACAATTATAAAGAAGCACCTAACCAAGCTACAGCTGAAATTAGAAATTCAAAGAGAAGCTATGAACCACAATTAGCAAGTAAAATAAAACATGACAGCAATAATTTTTATGCGCATGTTCGAAGCAAACAGAAAGTTCAAGATAAGGTCGGTCCTCTAGAAGATAGTGCTGGAAATATAATATCAGAGGGATTGTTAATGGCAGAAGACCTGAATGAGTAAATTAGTTCAGTGTTTACCAGGGAAGATATTAGTTCACTTCCAGTACCAGAGGCTAAGTTCAAGAGAGCAGATTCAGACTATTTAGGACAATTAATTGTAACCCCGGAAATGGTAGCTAAGAAAATAAGAGCTATGAAGAATAATAAATCACCTGGAGTGGATGGGATTCCGCCCAAACTACTATTGGAAATTGTACAACAAATTAGCGTACCGCTTCCAACAGTTTTCAAGTTGTCATTAGAAGAGGGAGTGGTTCCTTTAGAATGGAAAGAGGCAAACATTATACCGTTATTTAAACAAGGTTCGAGAAACAAGTCGGATAACTATAGACCAGTGATTTGCAAATTATTAGAAAGACTAATTAAAGATCACGTGGTGGATTTTCTTGTTAAACTTAACTTGACAAACCCTTCTCAACATGGGTTTTTTAAAGCGAGGTTATGCTTAACAAATATGTTATGTTTTTTGGAAGACATCACTAAGTGGGTAGATGAGGGATCACCAGTAGATAACGTCTACTTAGATTTTCAAAAAGCTTTCGACAAAGTACCACATCAACGGTTACTGCTTAAACTAAAGGCCCATGACATAGGAAATGGTATAATAAACTGGATAGAAAAATGGTTGATTGACAGAAGACAACGTGTAGTAGTTGATGGGGAGGCTTCAAACTGGAAATCGGTATTGAGTGGGGTACCACAGGGATCAGTACTAGGACCTATATTATTCTTAATATATATCAACAATTTGGATGATTAAATAACAAGCTAGGTGTTGACATTTGCGGATGATACAAAAGTGTTTAGAAGGATTAAAAAGTGATGGAGATAGACAACATTTACAAGATGATCTTGACAAGTTGATCAAATGGTCTGAAAAGTGGCAAATGATGTTCAATTTTGGGAAATGTAAATGCCTCCACGCAGGACATGGGAACAAAGAGGTAGAATATACAATGTACTAAGTACTACTGTAAAAGAAAAGGACTTAGGGTTAACCATTAGTGCAGATATGAAGGTTTCAGAGCAGTGCGGAATTGCAGCTTCAAAGGGAAATCAACTCCTTGGATTAATTAGGCGAAACATAACGTATAAGGAAAAAGAGCTAATAATACCGCTGTACAAAACAATAGTTAGGCCTCATTTAGAATATTGTATACAAGCGTGGAGGCCGTATAGCAAGAAAGACATAGATATGCTAGAAAGAGTACAGAGACGAGTGACTAAAATGATACAAAAACACTGAGAGTTTAGTTACGAAATACGCCTAAAAGAATGTGGTTTGACAACACAAGAGACCATTAACGAGCTGATAGTCTCAACAAATTAAATGATCATGTCGAGCCTCTACTACTAGGCAAGGGTCTCGCCTTTCTAGTTAGTAAAACTGTATTTTTCATTAGTTGACATGCCATGAACGAAAATGCACACTAAAATATAAGTATATGCAACCATAGCAAGAGGATTAACCTAGTCGTGGATGTTATGTTTGCCTAATTTTGGGACTTGGGGAATATTTCGGATTGGGTCTGTATGTCTAAGCCTGGTCCAAATTCCAGTCAGCCGTTTTTAAAAAAGTCCCCGTTTCCCCACTTATTTGAACCAAAACATGAATATGTGAGATTCGTACGTTTACAGACTGTTTCCAATGCTACAGCTACGACTGTTAGTAAACCTGGCTGTCATGTCCTCGTTCAAAATTTTATGTTTGTTAAAAAATACACAATACCGTGTTGTCACGGAATTTTGCGTTTCACGAATTTTGGATACCAACAGATCAGCACTCTAGTATACATAAGTTTTTATCCATGAATATATATATTTTTAAATCTAATAATAGATCAGATCAAGTTGCGCTGCTTCATGTGAATATCACATTTTATATTAACAGTACTCGCTAAAAACATACAAATTAAACATTTATTTTCGACATGTTACTTTATCGTTACTGTGCAGTTTTCGCGAGAATGGCCCATATGTGAATAATTACATACAACGTTAATTACTAGAGCAATAATAAAGAAAAACATACAGTGCACTCGAACCTCAAGGGAGCCATGATAATACTGATAAGTGAAATTTCTGAAAGTTATCAGAAGGTCCCTTTATTGGGACATTTGTCCAGGACCGAGAAAAAGATTGTACATGTGTGTTATTCAATGCTATTACAAATTCGAAGCCACATGTTTGCTAAAACATTGATAAAAGTGGTCTTAAACAGTGACCGGTCACAGTGCAAACTTGGAAATGTCTGTTTTCCGTAAATGTCCGAAGACGCAGATATGTGACGTCACTCGTGGAACCGCCAACACGGTCACGCTTTCTACGTCTAAATTTAATTTCATTATAATTATAATATTCAGCTGTCTTATCATTATCATGTGTGAAAAGTGAAAGGTGAGAAAGGTGAGAAAGCTGTTCTTTATCATTATCACGTATAATTGATGAAGATATTTGTTGTGGGAAACAGTGGCAATTCGGGGTTTGATTAGAACTTCGGTGCACATATTCCCCAAAGACCCAATTTGTCAGCAGAAAATGGAACATTTTGTGTGTAAATGACGGGATCCATGCTACGCATACGGCAAAAAACATCGCTTGTGCTTCAGATCTGCCGATGGATAAATCTTATGAGGTGGAAGATGGGCATCAAAATACAGTTAGATGTGAATAAATCAACAGTCCTTAGAATGACTCAAAAGAAACGTCAAAACGCGAACGATCCGATTAGTTAGATGTCAATAAAGCAACAGTCCTTAAAATGACTCAAAAGAAGCGTCAAGACGCGAACGAGTACCACAACAACACCACTGGCGATTTCACCACAACAAACTCAACTTGTCACGCACAAATGAATAAACCGTTTTAATGCACACTTCCCGGCATCAGAGACACTAGGTGTCAACGCACATACATTCACGCCTCCCCCCCACACACACACGAATGCACACATGTACACGCACACACAAACTCTCTCTCTCTCTCTCTCTCTCTCTCTCTCTCTCTCTCTCTCTCTCTCTCTCTCTCTCACACACACACACACACACACACACACACACACACGTGCACACACTCACTGACACACATGCGCGCACGCACGCACGCACGTACGCATGCATACCATGCATGTGTGAGTGTGCATGTGCGTATGCGAGTGCAACGAAGTACTGCATAACCGTATCACTGGTTGTTTTTGGACCAAACAGCAAGACAGATTAATGTGAGCACTGTTTCACGGCGGAATTACTAACTGAGGTAGACATAGGTCTAATTACGACAACCCCTTCAGCCATTCCCAGAACTGTATGACCTATGTGATAATGGCCATCCGAGATCAATGCTATCGTAGCAAATTACGTCTCCCGGTCGCCCTCGAGGTGCGTTGGTTACCACAAATAGCTGCTTTGTTTCATTTGAGTTTTTAAACAAGATTTAATAAGATTGCCACCTATAGAATTAACTCTAGATGGCAGGTGGACAAGGAAGCCTTTTGGCTTATCGAGAGTCCAACCCTTTGTATCTACGTGTATCCCGCCCTTCTGAGATACGTGTCCATTTTATTTTTAAACAGTATTCACGCTACTAGCACCCACACAATCAGCAGATAATCTGCTCCGATCATTTACCGTCCTTTGTAAAAATGATAACTTTCTTATATATAATCTACACTGCTCCTTAACTAATGTTACTACATGTCCCCCAGTCCTTCTATTAGACACTATCGCGTGTCTGGCGTCGTGAGCACCATCCCTGTGCCTGCTTCTGTCAAGTGTACGTCCTTTATCTGGGACGGAGGGCATGATTATCTGTTAGTATTCGATTTTTCATATAAATACACCATAAAGACCGAGTGAAATACTTTTGTTTCCTCCCAAATTAAGTTAGTTATAAAAGAATCAAAATCAAGCAATGTTTTATCCTTTCGGTCACCCTATTTCACGAAACCATGACTTACTAGTCATGGTTTCGTGCATACGTATGAATCACCTCCTTCAATGGATGGATGATCCGGTTTCCTGGTTATGGTTATTTGACATAGTTACCTTTAAAAAAACTTGTTTTTTTCCTTCTGTATATTTCGACCTTCTTCAACAGAGTGAAGTTACCGTTGTGTTACATCTATATAGTCGTCAACCTCTATCAGCTGTAAATGAACTCAAAGTGAACGCGGGCCATTACTATTCAACGAAGAACGTTATAATTCTAGACCACGAGGAGAACGGCCACTGGATGAAGACAAAGGAGCCAATCAACATCCACAGAGGGAAGTTTTCACTGAAGATAGATTTTGGCCAGGAGCTACCATCAGTCCTGCTCCAGCTAGAGTCACTTGCAATGGCGGATACAGGCTTTCAAGGGCCCTAGGCACCCGACACTTCCGTGGGCCCTAGGTAGACCAAGGGGCGGATCCAGAAATGGTATTCTGCGGGGGTGGGGGAAACCTCCAATTGCATCCCTTCGAGACTTGCTAAAAAAAAACTTCAACTGAAGCCGTAACCAAATGAATATTGGATGGGCTGATCCGGAGCTTCAGCACGATTTCGCTGTACGTTGATGGTATCGGAAGAAGGGTGGGGTGGAATTGGGTGCTGTTGAAGATTTGTCTTCTTTATAATAATTTATGTAGTAACATCTTTATAATGAATGTTAACATACAAACATCTAGGGCCTACATCAGGATTATTCCCAGCTTGCAAAACTCATTTGGCCAGTGAGTTCCAATGAAACTTGTGCAGTTGCCATCATTGGCGAAATCATTTCTAGCTAGCTGGGTTTCGGGAATATTCAGTTCACAAAAGATATGCTCAGATTTTTTCGGAGCCCCCGGATTTCGTGGGCCCTATGCACGTGCTTGTAGTGCTTCTTGGTTAATCCGCCACTGGTCACATGACGTAGATCATATGATGTTATTAATAATAATAATAATAAGGTAACTTCTTGTGCGCCTAAATCCTAGGAAACCACGCACAGATGCACATCAATACAAAAGAGTTAGTAAATATCAGAATCGATAAGCCATATTAAAGTCGTCAACAGATGGATCGATACGCCAGGGAGCTAAGGTGGATACGCAAGGTTATAAAGGTAAGTTTTTAAATGACGGCGATTAACATCTCCGTCATTTGATGAGCAATGACCATTCCATTTGCGAAGATTAAAACACATTTTCCGTATACTATTGATGTTTTTATTTTATATGTTAAATATTACGTGTATTATTACCACTATTGTTATTTTGAAATCGTTCATTACGAAGAGGTCTAATCATCCTATTAGTTCGTTTGTTCAACTTTCGATGATTGGTGAGTTACAAACATGATCTAGGAAATCGGCAAAGAACAGTTAGTCTCATCCAATTGTATTTCAAAGATAACCCGAGAAAAGACTGATTGTGTGACGTCATAGGCAATACAGTGTCAAATAACCTACGCGACTTTGGAATTAGGACAGCCATTATTATATTATCGGTTTACAGTTGCAGTGGCCATTGGGGTACTCTCATAGCGCAGGTTGCCACTGCATCATGTTTTACAAATGTATAACTAAAGAGATGGATGGAAAACCATCGCTTCTTATGTCTATGCCACATGTCTAATCAGCGTGTGAGTAACACTGAAACCGTACCCTAAAAACTAATGTTTGTCCGTTTCGGATTTTGTAGAGCATGGCGAGTCTGGTAGAGCGGAGCTGTTCCTCTATATAGCGTTTGTCAATGGGGCTGTTGGGGCATGTCACTGGCGCTTTTATCGGCTGCATTTGATACCGTCGACCACGAAGTGATGTTGCGCAGACACTCACATGATGTCGGAGTGGTCTAACATGCACCGGACTGGTTTAAATAATACTTGAGTGACAAGAGTCCAGTCTGTGGCGCGGGAACAAAATTCCGTGGTGGGTGTGGGTGGATTTGTAAAAAAAAAATCGCCGCCGCGCCGTCTGTTACTGGGGGGAGCAGAAAATAATATGTCTGCCCTCATGTCTTGCACCCACCTTTCACGGTCGCCAAAATACACCTTAATCTAACCGTAATCCTATCATAATACCTCGATTTCTACCCGCCATTGACGCTCGCCACAAAAACAAACATTTACGCTCACATTTACGGGGTGGACAGAACCATATGTCTGCCCTCAGAGAAATACCACGGAGCGGTTACCCCCCTTCCCGCTGTTCCTGCGCCTACGAGTCCAGTCCGTCCTCATTCACGGTGCTACAACACCTGCTCGTCCTCTTGGAGTTCCGCAGGGTTCCGTGCTCGGTCCTCAGCTGTCCATCTATGCAGCTCTAGTTGCCAAGATCATGCGTAGGAACAATTTGATGTCTCATTTCTACACGGAAGACACACGAATCTACATCCCAGTGAAGCACTGCCAATACGACATCGTTGCGGCTGCCGTAGGGTTCGAAGAATGTGTAGCGTAGATCAGAACTTGGATCAACGCAAACTTCTAAAAGCTGAATGACTCAAAAACAGAAGTCATCGTATCATGTGCATGTGAATTGTGTTTCTAAAATTAAACTTATACACAATAAGAACATAGTATGTTCTACTTGTCCACTGTGCCGACTTCAGCGACTACACACTGAATGAGTGTTATTTAACTCTACCAAGATTTATCAACATAGTTGTCAACTGTCGGTGTTACGTTAAGTGCCTTTTCATCTCTCTTAACCCGTCCTAATTGAGGTGCTTCGTCAGCGACTTTATATCAATACCATACGCTATAAAGGTGTTCCGACGTTACACTCTTTCGACGTTACAGGACTTTCCCTTTCAATTGTTTTGTCCTTCTGTGTATTCATTCCCGCTTGCATCCGACAACGTACCTATATTTCCTGACACCCATCCGAGGTAACCATTTCTCCAAGGTACGCAAAGCCATCCTCTTGCCTTTTCCTCCTTTCCTCCAGTCCGATGTCAAACACCTCTCCCTGTCGTCCAATCCCATCGTCTTGGTCTTCTCCAGTCTCACATAAACACATCTTTTCTAGCGCGTTTTGTAATTAATGTTTGCTCTCTGCTCTTATGACTAGATCATCTGCGCGCCGTGTACCATCTTAAACATAAGCTATCCATATTCATATACACATCTGGATATAAAAGAATAATATTTTCGATGGACACCCGAGCCGAGAAAGCAGCTTTAAGATTGGGTCTTTGCTTTGATGTAAGATCACGGTGCAGGTTATTTCTGAAAAAGCCACCCGAAATAACATGTGGCTCCTCTAGTGGATAATATAACACTACATTTGTCGACGAACACTCAAGCACAATTATTTTCCATAATAATAATAATACAGCTGTAAATACAAATATAAATATTTAACGAATTATGGTATCAACGCAGAATATATATCGTACCAACAATAATGCTTAATATGACTTTAAATAAATATCAATACCATCAGACCACAAACGTCGGTATGTTTGATATTTTTTAAAATCAAAATTGCACATGTAAGTAATAATTATGTATGTGTATGTGTGTGCGTGCATATGTGTTTGTCTGTGTGCGCGTGTGTGTGCCTGCGTGCGTGTGTGTGTACATACCTAGGCACTAGATCTTCTATTCCTTTTATAAATCATAATAATTATGAAAAAACGAAAATACGGTATGTTTATCGACTCATTCAATATCTAGAAACCTTCCTAGAATATACTTTCCCAGACAAATGTCGCTTTAAACACCATGTCCTGGCACATTATCATTGTCCATCTGATTTTCTCTGCCACTTTCGTATAACCGGTAAAAATGATCATTATAGGCCCATCCTTCAAATATTATTGAAATCGTAGGTCGTTCCTTTGCTATAGATTTCCATGGTGTATCGTCTTTCTACGTCGATAAACCAGTTATCGACCCTGATTTGTCATTCCTCCGTATTCAGCAAGCCATTTTTAGGGCAACGAAACTCCTAAAAACGTAAACACATGCGTGCGTGCGTGCGTGCGTGCGTACGTTCGTTCATGTGTGCGTTGTTGTCTTAACCAAAACTGTATCCTTGCCAGGGAAAATTAAATTAAAAAGCGCTCTGTAGACTATGGGGGTATGGTACAAATATCTTGGACAAACATACTGGCGAGGTCTACAGACACTGCTGACAAATGACCATCGGCTGTCATTAATTGACATTTGGGTGTATCGTTAAAACAAACAAAGGTAGTTAGTTTGAGTTTTTCAATGAGTTGTCAGTCATTCCCCAGATGGCGCCACAGGAGTTACGCTATAATCTGCTGCTATGCCGTAATAATTTACGTAATAAAAATACTGTGATGGTGACAATTACTGCCCTTGATTTGTGGCTCCACAAATGTGTGGAGGAGCGGATTCAGAGAAGGTTGCGTCTGGGGGAGGCCCAAAACCTCCCGGATTTCACGGGAAGAAGAAGAAGAATTTGTTTTTATTTGACCCAGACATTTGATTATACATACAATGCATCCATGTCAAAAATAAAATAAAAATAATACAAATATATAACCGTATGATAAACATGGTATAATGCATGGTAAATAACAAAAAAGTAGGGTCAGGAGACTCCTCTAAGACTATAATAGTCGCTATCGATGAGCCACCTTTTATAATAAAAAATTTAACTGGAATAATACATCACCTGAATCAAATTAATACATCACCTGAGCAAAAAAACAAAAACAAACGTGATATAAATATGAGCATGTATGTTACGTTAGCAATCTTACATGATTATTGTGTTTGTCGTTTACAGGTGGTTGTCGGTTCTTAATGTTGCATACATATATACATACATAGCAATTTTGTCTTGTGTATGTTACCTGATAATTTTGTAAACAATTAATGTTAACATACTTGGCAAATCCTTGTGAACTATGTGTACTAAGCTTTTCTTTGACTTTATCGGGAATGTTATTTAGTAAAAGTGACAAATTATGCCTAAGACATTTCTTTGCAAATTCATGTTTAATTTTATAAGTGAATTTTTTTGATTATGTACCTCATAGTTAAACATTATCTTCCAGTTTTGTAAATAAACTGGTAAGTCATTGTGTAAATATTTATACTAAAATTGATGCATATGTAGGTGAGGCAAAACGAGTGTAGGTTTTTGCTAAAGGTCATCTCAACAAAGCTAGCTATCGCATTTGTCACTCCCTTGCGCAACACCAGGTGTCGTTTGCTCACGCTGAAGTGTTCAAGACGCCTTTTCTGGCTAGTGCCGAATTTATGTTTGTGGGTTTTCAAAACAAAGAGAACATTGTCTTCAGCCGACACGTGTGCTCGTCGCTGTAATGCCCTGAGTGGCGACGTCTTCAAGCAACTGTTGAGTAAGCTGCCTGCCCTGCTTGGTCGATTGAACTTAACGAAGGCACATACAGAAATTATATTGCTCAGCTGCTTGTATATGTGCGATACTTCAAAAATGGCCTTTCGGAAGACTTCCTGTGTCTTATTCCATTTAAAGGCACAACGACAGCTGCGGACATTTGCAATGCATTATTGCAGTTCGGTGAAGAGAACAAGTTAACACGGAATACCTTTGTTTCAATTTGCACGGAGCTGTACTCGTTACGATGTTCCGACAACGAATCGGAAAGCCAAACCTGCTTTCTTATCATTGCATCATTCACCAGCGAGCTTTGTGTTCAAAAAGAGGTTGCGGCCTTCAGGAAACGATGCAAACTGTTGTTGAGATCGTGAACGTCATTCGCGCCCGTGCTACACTAGGTCGAGACAGACTGATTACACTTCTAGACAAGCAGGGTAGAGACATACAAGACCAAAATATGATCATGGAACGAATAGAGGAATTCTACACCGAGCTATATGACAGTGAATAGAGTACCATAATTCACACCGACCTGAAAGAGGTACCAGAGATAACACCATGGGAAGTGGAAGCTGCGCTAAGATATATGAAGAATGGGAAGACATCACGCAACGACAATGTAAGCATTGAAACAATAAAAGCAGGAGAAGATATCATCTCGAAGACACTGGCTAAGCTGTATACTAAATGTTTATCAGAAAGACCAATACCCACCACATCGAAGAACGCAAAGATGGTGATAATCTTCAAGAAGGGAAATAAGAAAGACTTAAAGAACCGATATGTATGTTATAAAACGTCTACAAATTTCTCACAAAGATATTAACGAATAAACTAAAGAAGTCACTGGACGAAAACCAACCAGGAGAGCAAGCAGGATTCAGAAGCAGGTACTCAACGACAGACCACATACACGTCGTAAACCAACTGAAAGAGAAGTGCCGAGAATATAATACCCCGCTCTGCATCGCTTTCGTCGACTACGAGAATTCTTTCAACTCTTTGCAAACTCAAGCAATACTGACCTCCCTTCAACAACAGGGGATAGAAGATTTGTACATCGGTCTCCTGAAAGATATATACACCAACAGCTCGGTGACAGTCCACCTACACAAAAAGAGCAACAAGATCAACATTAAGACAGGGAGACACCATATCGCCCAAGCTGTTCACGGCAACACTCGAAAGCATATTCCGAAGACTGACATGGGAAATCAGGGGTGTGAGGTTAGATGTAGAAAATGTCAGTCATCTTCGCTTCGCCGACAACATACTTATATGTGCTACTACACCACAAGAACTACAAAAACAGCTGCAGGAGCTAGTTGATGAAAGTGAAAAACAAGGTCTGAAAATGAACATTTCGAAGACAAAAGTGATGTTAGAAAATGACACACCAATATACACGTATATCAACACCGCGCGGGTAGAGAATGTTGAAAGCTACGTCTGTGTGGGACAGCGATATAGTATCAGAGACAAAAACCAAGACAAGGAGATTCAAAAGAAGAATCACCGCCGGTTGGACAGCATTCGCCAAACACCGCGACATCGTCAAGAGTAACTTTGGAATCTGCTTGAGGAGACAAGTCTACAACTCATGCATACTTCCAGCGACGACAAACGGCGCAAAAACATGGGCACTGACCATCCAGGTAAAGAACAAGCTAGCAGCCTCACAAACAAAGATGGAAAGAAGTATATTAAACATCACATATCGGGGAGAGAAACAAACATCTAAGTATGAGTGAAGACAAAGGTCATAGACGTGATAGAACAAATCAGAAGACAGAAGTGGACCTGGGCAGAGCACATCAGCAGACTACGATATAACCGATGGACATCGTGTATCACAGCCTGGAGACCTTACGAAGGGAAACGATCTAGAGGAAGACCGGCGAGACGGTGGAGAGACGAACTAGACGAGTACTGGAAGGGCACCATCTGACAGAGGATAGCGCAAGACAGGCAGATTTGGAAACGACATGCTGAGGCCTTCGCCCAATCACCGGATACTACGGCTGCACAATGATGATGATGATGATGATGATGATGATGATATACAAATAAGTAAAGCTGCAAAGTAGGAGGTCATCGCTAGGAGGTCATAGGCACAGTCTTTTTTGGAAACACAGTTGGTTTATTATAGCTGCACACAGTTAGGAGCAACAAAGTATACTCCAACGCAAACATATCCATGAACGTCTGAGAACACAAAACAAAATAAATCTTAGTCAAAATAATGGATAGCAAACGTCTACATAAAAGTGACATCCCTTAAAAAATCGAAAAATACACGCGCACTTGTGACTCAAAAGACGGGAGCAATCATTGACATACGTGTCGTTTCTGTAGGCTCTACAAACAGTTTCAGATCAGGATGCGATATTTAACTAGTCCGAACATTGTTTTACGATATAAAATTCGTGTTGTTCCTGCATTCTAACAGTTTGTTACCAATTTATTCCACATCCGACTGCAGCCAGCTTTAAAACATTAAGCATTTTGTAAAATAAGCTTTTAAGTGTGCCGCTTTTAGATTCTAGACATTGTTTACCGCAAAAATTGGTTCAGTCCAAAATACGAAGTGAATATAGTATTGATAGCAATACATTTGTTTTGCCCTAGTTGCAGACTACTGACAATGACAACATTTATCCAAACAAATATATCACTTCGTATATTTGTGAAAACAAAACTAAATCAATATTATTAGAAATAGCGAAATAACTAAAATCAACAGAAATCCGACACCCCTCAGAAAAATGAGATATCCGAACGACGCGGAAATTTCGAATATGTTTAACTAAATATCGACGTAAAGCAGCCTTGATTTAAACACATAAATTTTTGTGGGACTCGTGAAAGACCACAGAGGACCATATTAAAATGTTCCTAAATATACTTAATGCAAATGACTGTTCCCATTCTAAGCTAGATGCACTTAAAGCATGAGCGCCCGTGCTTCAATAACTCACAAAACTGATTAAATCAAACAAATTATTGTGTTTCAGCTACTCCATAACTAACTACTATTTACATATATGTCATTAGACATATTTCACTAACATCATGGCTAATTTAATTAATGTTTTATGTCGCCTGGAGATACTATTTGGCTATGGCATATGCGGCGAAGCGCATGCGTGGTTGGCGTCATACCTATATGTCGGGAAAGAAATGTCTGAGTGTACCGTGATGAGATCCGGAGTACCACAGGGGTCGGTTCTTGGGCCGGTGCTCTTCAACGCCTACATTGCGTCTCTAACGAACTTACTCAACCGACACGACGTACAACACCATCTGTACGCCGATGATACGCAGTTATACGTCGATTGTCCACCGTTTGAGCATACAAATGCTCTCATCAGAATGGAGACTTGCATCAGTGAAGTTAAAACGTGGCTCTATGATAACGGACTGGTTCTCAACGAGAGCAAAACGGAAGCAATTGTTATACGTTCATCGAGCTTGCGCAGACCACTACTCATTGATCATGTCGACATATGCGGACAATATGTAGCGACATCGACCATCGTCCGTGACCTTGGTGTTGCAATCGATGCTGATTTATCGATGGCGACGCAGGTTGCAAATGTATGTCGAAGTGCTTACTACCATCTCTCGAGAATTGCTCGTGTACGAGAGGCAATGACGATCAGTATCTGCAAATGTCTTGTCCATGCACTTGTGACATCCAGAATTGATTATGGAAATGCGATGCTGTTTGGTATACCTGACCGTCTGCTGCACCGTCTAGAGAGAGTCCAACGGTCAACCGCTCGTGTTGTGATGCAACTTCGACGAGGTGACCGACGATCTATCACTGCGGTCCTACAACAGCTACACCGGCTCCCAGTGAGAAAGCGCATCGAGTACAAGTTACTCATGGTTGTACACACGGCACTGTATGCAGGCACGCCAGTGTATCTCGCGTCACTGCTACATCGTCACGCACCACGCAGGACCCTACGCTCTGGTGGTGGTCTGCTTCTGGACGTTCCACGCGTGACCCTAGAACGTTATGGTCGCCGGACGTTTGCATGTGCCGGGCCGACATTGTGGAACTCTCTGCCTCTGGAACTACGCACGATTGAGAACACTAGACAATTTGGAAAATTATTGAAGACATTTCTGTTCTCAAACTAATATAATCAGACATCATTTAACCTTTGCATTATTCATGCATATAGTTTTAATAATTTTTTTGTCTTATTTATCTCAGAATCACATTTTAGTATCTAATCAAATTATTTAATGTAAATTATGCTTTTATTTTTATTTTGTTTTATTTTTTTATTATTTTTTCCAGTAGGTTCAGCTGTTCAGCACTTTTGCTAATCGTTTATTTTATCATTGCATTTACCCGTAATTTTACTATACTTAGGTTTATATATATATATACAGTATATACTAGGATATTGTTTGCTAATTTTATTTATTTTCATATTTATTTATCTTAAATGTGTTTTTATGCTTCTTAGATGATTGCCGATTTGTAAACACCCGTGAACGGGGGTCATTAGTCCCGGATTTGATGGTGTATAAATAAAGTTTATTATTATTATTATTCAAAGGAAGCATTTCGTGTTTTGTTAATAATTTTGATTTTTCTATTTAAAAAAAACACAAGGTGTGTCGTCTGGCTGCCATCAGTTTGACTCAGCGTCTAAAAATAATTCAGAGTCAATGAAAAAACGAACAGTATTATCATAGAAGTAAGGCATACCTCCGTGACTCTCTGACTAAGAAGTGCCACGCTCTCCCAACAGGTCAATGGTGCGTGACGTTACGATGACGTACATGTGTATGATTGTTTCAGCTTTATGAATAATACCATTGTACCACTTGCATTAACGGTATAATGATATGATACTCTTAACATTATATTATTAACATTTCCTCTACCCAGCTTACAGAAAATTAATCTTTGACTACAATATTTTGGTTCGCATTTGCACACAGTAAGTATTGATATCTTTAATTTAGTTAATTATAAAATAAGTTCTATGCAATTACTTAAAACGATGTGGCGATGGCAAAGATCCATTAGTCGGGACCGTTTATTGAAACATTCTAATGGGTCAGTATGTCCCTGTTGCGTTTAGCGGCAGCTGCTTAGACCTGGCAAGTTTAGACTTACCCATTGGATTTGTATTCTGTGTTAACTGCATAACCAATGACATTTTATTTTCACTCTGCATGAAATGCATGACATTTATATTTGGTTAGTAATACATGTTCAGGCCTGTAACCGAAGGGGGTTCTGGGGGTTTGTCCGAACCCCCTCTTTTACGAACCAATCTTAAAAAAACGAACCCTCTTCGAACCCTTGCCTATACCCTCATCCCACCTTCGTTTTCCCGCTAAAACAGCAGCATAGCAATCAATAAAATGTTCACTGAACAGCTGAAAGTATTTAATACTTTCAGCTGTTCAATGAAATATGTTCAGAATTAAAACAAAAACCAAATACGATAACTTCTTTGGGAGGTTTGGATTAATCCCATACAAAACGAACCCCCCCCCCACCGTTCGAACCCCTTATACCGACATCCGTTCTCCCGCTAAACTAGCTGCATAGCAATCAATGATTACTTTTAGCTGTTCAGTGAAATTTGCACAGAATTAAAACTTGTAAACTCCGAAAGCGAACCCCCTGTCGGAACCCTCATACCCACCTCCGTTTTCCCGATATGCCAGCTTCATAGCAATCAGTAATTACATTCAGCTGTTCAGTGCAATTTAAAACCTGCAAATACAATCACTTTAGGGGGGGGGGGCTTCGGAATAATCTTTTTTTGCGAACCCGCTCCGAAAACGGACCACCGTTCGAACCCTTCTTGGGACCTATGTTTGCCGCTGAACCAGCTGCATAGCAATCAATGATTACTTTTAGCTGCTCAGTGAAATATGCTAAGAATCTCAGAATAAAAACTGCAAGTGTGGTTTTTGGGGGGATTCGGACTACCCCCTCCGAAAGTGAACCCGCTCGAAACCCTATTCCACACCCCCGTTTTCCAGCGGAATATTGAGCAGCAAGACAAAGCAATTATTTTAACAGGATAATAGTTTGCATTACGTTTGTTTCGCTACACAATGAACTTGTCAACGCAGCATGACTCACTTACACCGCATGTGATGAATCTCTTAGGTCAATTATCTCGTGTAGGATGTACTAAATTATGCTGCACAATCTAACGCAACGTCTAGCCCGGTTAGTTGAGTCCTGGCACATACGTACGTACGTACGTACGTACGTACGTAAGTACGTACATACGTACATACATATATACATACGTACATACGTACATACGTACATACGTACATACGTACATACGTACATACGTACACACGTACACACGTACATACGTACGCACATACGTACATACATACGTACATACATACGTACAAACATACATACATACATAATGTGTGTTTGTGCGCGCGCGCATGCGAGTGAGTACATATCGGGTACGTTTATATGGTCATTTCTCATGAAACCATGTTTTGATTCATTACACCTTCAGTAAACCAGTTGGGTGGCTGGAATTATGTTGTACCTATGAGTCTTGCTTAGGGCTTCTATGCGCACCCAATTTTATATATGTATCGTACTCAAAGTGCTATGGCTGAAAAAGAGGTCATTTTCTCCTTTTGGGGCAACATATTCCTAATTGCGTTTATGTAAGCGCTTTTTTATTCCAGCAACTTGTGTAAGACATATTGTTAATATTGATCTATTTTGAGACATGAATGACTACCAACAAGATTAACACTTCTGGTCAAATTCTTATTCATTCCTGGCTAAAGTTTGTGTTGTGATAGTTTTGTATACTACTACAACAGCCCGGCAGTGAAATGCTGTTTTGAGGGTGAACCTTGCTGTAGGGTCCGGAAAGTGTTTTTCAGTTTCTATATCTTAGATGTATTCTTGTAAGGAACCAGAATGATGCCGCCCTGGCACTCTTGACCATTTTTCAAAATATGCAAATTAGTGTCTACATGGGTGTCTATATTCATGTTTTGTAGTGTTCATGATGTTTCCGAAACGATACGTGTCGTATTTCACTACCCAAAATATGGAAATTAGATGCCGCCATTTGCAAAAATATTGGCCCATATCGCAGTAAGAATGCCTGATAGAAGAACAAAGAAAATGTATATACCTATGTTTTGAGGATATACACTGTCGACGGACATTTACCTAGTAGTCCTGCCAACCAGTTTCCATTTAATATGTAAATTAGCAGCAGTCATTAAACAAAATGGTGTTTTATCAATGTCTTCCGAATTATTTATACCAGCATTTCAAATGAGGTGTCTCACACATGTTCAGAGAGTCAGACATTTCGATGGTCTCATCCAAAATGATAGTGGGTGCAATCAATGTAGCAAAGCATAACAGCACCACAACATGTGTTGAGATGTTGTCTTACTTCTCTGCTGCTGGCCTCTTCAGCTACGACATACATGATTTAAAACCTAAGGTAAATGGAGCCTCTAGGGGCATTCTTCACAGGTTCGTGAATTGAGAACATGTGATATGCCATAAACCAGGACTGTGGAATTGCATGTGGTCTGATGTGTTCAAAGAAACCACATTCATGATGTATGGACCTGGCCAAAGCGGATTAGTTGGAATAACTATCAAACCATCCATGTTGAACCGGTGGGCATTGAACGTGCACGTTTGCAGCAACGTTTTTCAAGACGTGGCTGGCATGGCAGTTGGGTACAGAGACACGGATGTGACCACACGTAAAGAGGTGAAGCCGTCGCGCATTCACTAAGATAGACAAGACTGAGCAAAGATCAGGGAAAACTTCAAGCATGCATCAATCCTCTTGATCCTGTTGATCACCCTGGGGTGGACATATACCATGGTGTTCTAACAAATCAAGATGATGTTTAAACAACAGATGAAGAGGCGGACACTTGATCGTAGTTCAACTAATGACACGAGTAGCCCATGCTGGAACAAATAGGATTGAACAATCATATGCGATGACACCGATGAGTTCGCCCTGCTCCTCTATTACTATGCAGAATCCGGACTTGCCTGTAGACTTACACGGGAGATCACCAATCCTGATAGATGTTGCAGCGACAATAAATAAATCGAGGTATCATTGCTGTCGTATGTTCGTGGTGCAGGTCTAGTAAAAAAGGATAATGCCAAGGTGATCACAACACCAGAACAAAAGACTCTTCAATCGACGACAGAAGCATTTGAAGAAAATGTTTGCTGGATCCACAGTTAGATAGCCCTTCATTCCTTATCCCCATCACTGGATGCCGCGAAGGATGGGCACGTGATAACGTAACTAATTCATTTACACCAGTCACATTTTTGCCTAATGCCATACTTGTCATAGCAGACACTTTTGAATTAATCAGATATTAATTTATCAGACAAACCCTGTCGTTCTGCACGTGTACTCTATTTTATGCCTGTCAATGAGAGGCTAGCTGTCAAAATGACAACACCCGAGTTCCTGCCACCAGCGTAGACAACGAAGAGAGCGATACATTTTAGTCCTGTAGTCAAACGCCCTTTTGAAGGTGTACCCTGCATTAGGGTCCGCACGATTATTTTGTGCATTTTGTGACCTTCTAACCCTCTAGGTCAATAATCCGAATGGTGTCATCCAAGGGATCTTAGTTATGAAAAACGCCTAAAAGAATGTGGTTTAACAACACTAGAGACCAGGAGATTGAGAGGAGATCAGATAGAAGTGTTTAAAATATTTAGGTTAAGGTCGGTCTTCTAGAAGATAGTGCTGGAAATATAATATCAGAGGGATTCTTATTGGAAGAAGACCTGAATGAGTATCTTAGTTCAGTGTTTACCACTGCCGGTACCAGAGCCTAAGTTCAGGGGGCAGAATCAGACTATTTAGGACAGTTAATTGTAACCCAGGAAATGGTAGCTAAGAAAATAAGGGCTATGAAGGATAGTAAATCACCTGGAGTGGATGGGATTCCTCCCAAACTACTACTGGAAATTGTAGAACAAATTAGCATACCATTTACAACAGTTTTCAACTTGTCAGTAGAAGAGGGGTGGTTCCTTTAGAATGGAAAGGAGCAAACGTTATACCGTTATTTAAAAAAGGTTCCAGAAACAAGACAGAGAACTACAGACCAGTGAGTTTAATGTCAGTGATTTGCAAATTATTAGAAACACTACTTAAAGATCACTTTGTGGATAATTTGTTAAACCCATCTAAACATGGGTCTCCAAAAGCGAGGTCATGCTTAACAAATATGTTATGTTTTTTGGAAGATATGACTAAGTGGGTAGACGAGGGATCACCAGTAGATATCATCTACTTAGATTTTCAGAAAACTTTCGACAAAGTGCCATATCAAAGATTACTGCTTAAACTAAAGGTCCGTGGTATAGGAAATGGTTTAATTAACTGGATAGAAAAATGGCTAATTGACAGAAGACAACGGGTAGTAGTTGATGGGGAGGCTTCAAATTGGAAATTATTTTTGAGTGGGGTACCACAGGGATCAGTACTGGGATCTATATTATTTTTGATATAATATATTATTGTGCACAGCACTTACTTGGGCAGGCACAATGTTGGCGTAGCCCGCAGCGGAGGCCGAAGGCCGACGGGAGCGTCTCCTCGACGAGGGGCTGCTTCACGGCGGCGGCAATACGGCTGCTGGCTATTGTGTAGCACGGGTATTGATAGGGTGTGTGTGTGTGTGTGTGTGTGTGTGTGTGTGGGTGGGTGTATTGTTAGGCTGTAATGCGGATGTGCGTCCTTATTTTTTGGGTGTGCGAACTATTCATAGTGTTGCTCCGCACTACAATATCAACGATTTGGACGATGATATAACAAGCAAGGTGTTGAAATTTGCGGATGATACAAAATTGTTTAGAAGGCTTAAACGTGATGAAGATAAACAACATTTACAAGATGATATTGACAGGTTGATCAAATGGTCTGACAAATGGCAAATGTTGTTCAATTTTGGTAAACGTAAATGCCTCCACACAGGAAATGGGAACGAAAATATACAATATACAATAGGAGGTTCTGTACTAAGTACTACTGTAAAAGAAAAGGGTTAACAATTTTTGCTGATATGAAGGTTTCAGAGCAGTGCGGTATTGCCGCTTCAAAGGGAAATCAAATCCTTGGATTAATTAGGCGAAACATAACGTATGTATAATGAAAAAAGAGCTAATAATACCGCTGTACAAAACAATAGTTAGGCCTCATTTAGAATATTGTATTCAAGCGTGGATGCCTTATCGCAGGAATTACATAGATATGCCAGAAACAGTACAGAGGAAAGCAACTAAAATGATACCAAAACTGAGGGATCTTAGTTTCGAAATACGCCTGAAAGATTGTGTCGTTTAACAACAATAGAGACAAGGAGATTGAGAGGAGATCAGATAGAAGTGTTTAAAATATTGAATGGTTATGAAAATATTGATAGAAATATGTTTTTCTCAGTTAAGAAAGATGGAAGGACCAGTGGACATGAAGTTACATTAGTAAAGGAACAGTGTGTATTAGATATAAGAAAGTTCTCATTCTCACAAAGGACTGTAAATGAATTGAACAGATTATCTCCTGATTGTGTTGGTGCTAGTATCGTGAATATGTTTAAAACTAAAATCGACACATAGCTTAAAAGGGCTGGATACACGTAAATAAAAAGTATTGGACTCTCGATAAGCCAAAAGGCTTCCTTTTCCACCTGCCATCTAGAGTTAATTTTCTGGAAGGCAATCTTGTTAAATCTTGTTAAATCTTCTTAATATGCAAATTAATTATCGCCAGTAAAATAATAATCGTGATATGATGAATATTCGAACTTTTGCAATACCGCGAACGTCACAAAGTTACAATGATTCTGTGTCTCCTTTATTTCTATGGATACATCTTACAGACTGTGAAAGACCAATTTCGTCGATTCAAAATGAGATATGACATGGAGGTGATAGATGACGGAATTTGTGTGGAGCAACGATCAAACAGTATCACCGTCTAATGATAAATGTTCGAAATTCGCCATGCAGCAAACGTTATACAATATAAATGGTGACTTATATCAACAGTACCCACATACGAAAGGCTATGTCTTACGCCATCTCCCCGTATATGCGGGACACCACGGGGAGCTATCGAATGGTACAGTAAGTGTGGAGTGAAGGTCAGGCAAGGTCATCACCAAATGATGCATGTTCAAAACTGCGTTATTCTGCCAAACGTTGTATATTAACAATGTTTGCATATCTACTTTGTGGACCTACACTAGGCCATGTTATATACCTATACATATTGCATCCCTGTTAAAATTAATTGTAAAGTGGCAGTCTGACTGTGGATTTAAAGTTGAACAAGGTCACTGTCAAAAGATGCATTTTCTAAATTTGCCATACCGTAGATTGTAAGCCAGCCAACGTATGATTTTTAACAACATTTTGTGCATCACCCATAAGATGAGAAAATATATGTAGGTGGATGCCACCAGCAATTTTGAATTTGAATATAATTTTGAGGGTCATAAACACAAACTTCTGTCAAAATATGTTTTCATTTATTAACTGATATATTATTGTGGTGGACATGTCAGCCTCTTCACATCCCTTGTCCACCCCAGCCATCTGGAGTGGGCGTCTGCTGATGAACCAGTGGACTGGTCAACTAAGTAAAAGCTTGGGATGTTACTCGCTCTGAATACTGCTACAGTGCATCGTGAGTTGTTGGAATATTTTAACGATAGCATTCCTTTTACAGAATAACACACTCATTGTCTCGATAACGGAGACCACGCACGCTGAAATTCTAGTCAGTCACAGAGGACAATGGTGATGCGTTCAATGAGTTGTCGCGAATCCAGATCCAAATTGATGTATGAATGTTCTGGCTCCTTCGTCGTGTGACGTTTAGGTTTCCCATGCTATTGGGAACTGGCAAGGACGTGGACTGGTCTTTTCCCAGAGCATGACGGATGCCGTTGTCATTAAGATGAATAACGTTTTTGCCTCTCTCAATGACTATCCAAATGTATGCAGGTGGACATGAAATTTACAAGCTCATAACCCCTAACGATCGGAAACACAGGGGTGCACGTGTCCTCATTGCGTACCACGCATGGTTCTGATCTCATTTTGCACAAGGATTAACAGTTGCGTGCCAGGTTGCTCATGGTCATGCTGGATGTCATCTCATAGTGGAGTTTTGTAAGTAGAGCTTTACAACCTTAACGGCGAGACATACATATAGCTCCTGTTTGTTGGAAACATCGCGATGGAATTATTTCCAGTTTACCTGCACCTTGTTGTCCCATGTTACCTTCCTAAGAGTTTCGTTGCCACGTTTCTCTCTTGGGAATTATTTGATCTTGTTGGCGAGGTACGTGTCCCGGACGACGCCAATGTTGTTGGAGTTAACTAAATGCTTCATTATGTGAGGAACAACAAAAGTGTCTGCATACTCATCAAACATGGTGATGTTGGTTGATGCCTCTTTTGACGGTGACCTTGTCCAACCTTCACCTTCAACTTTAACTCCACAGTTGGATTACCGCTTTACAACTCCATGCCATGCCTCTTTTTGACTGGGATACAACACACGTAGGTGTATAACATTGCCTAGTGTAGGTAGACAAAGTAGATATGCAAACATTGTATTTGTACAAAGTTTGCGGAATGGCGCAGTTTTGAACATTCATCATTTGGTGGTGACCTTGCTTGACCTTCTCTCCACACTTACTGCTTCCCGTGGTATCTTGTATGTATGCTTTCCAAAGTTTTATAACATGGCCATGTGTAGGTAGGTAACGTGGTTTTAAACTACCATTGGTATTGTATAACTTTTGCGGGATGGCGCAATTTTGAACATTTCTCACTTGACGGGGGACACTGTTTGATCGTTGCTAAACACAAACTCCAACAACTGACACCTCCAGGTGATATCTCATTTTGACGGGAACTTTCACACTCTTTATGATGTATCCATAGAAATGAAGTAGATAGAGAGTCATTGTGACTTTAAGACGTTCGCGGTATTGCAAAATTTCGAATACACCTTTCAATCATTTCAAGGTGACCTTGTTTGACATTAGCTCCACACTCACTATGCTGGTTTCCATTTTGATGGAGAGAGAATAAGCTTGCCAAAATACACTACATTGCGATTGGTTTATTAAAGAAAGTAGGTATGCAACCATTGCAATTTTAAGACGTTTGCGGAATTTCGAAAAATTATCATTTGATGGTGACCTTGTTTGACTTTGAGATCACACTGATTGCACCACTTGACTGTTCTACGACAGATCTCGTTGTGATGGAATTATATATATGCGTGTTTGTACGGGGAAAGGGGCGTTTAAGTCGGTTGGTGATGTAATGCTTAACGCTCGTCTATTGAGGAGATATTCAAACAAAAATCGTGAGGTTATATTGGTCAGAGCTAATTTGCATATTCATGCGACAAATTAGCATAATATAATTTTTTCACTAACGTAATCAAAACCAGATATTGTGAAAACACGCGATTGGACACTTCATTTTGATTGTTTGGATGTTTATAATTCAAGATAATATTTAGAAAGGTAGTATACATTTTAATGGCGATAACTAATTTGCATGTTAATGGGTTTATACAAAAAGTTCAAGCGTGCCTGGGTGACATCAGTCGGATTATTGACCTAGAGGGTTAGAAAGTCACAAAAATGCAAAAACCCCAAAGCACGCATCACATGTCAACAACTGGATTACTTGAAGACAATGCCAATTTTTAACAAAAGAAAGTTACGTATGCCTTGTTTGGGATGCTCCAGTGTATACATCAAACATTATTGAGAAAAAAACACGATATTTCGTTAAAGGCGTTGGTACAGTTATAATCGGTTATATGATGTTTAATAATGTATGACAATCAACGTACAAGTCATATTTTGGATGACAACATCAAATGTCCTGACTTTGTGAACATCGGGTCAGACACCTCATTTGAAACGCTGCCACAAATAGTTCGGAACATATTGACAAAAAAATCGATTTTTCTCAATGGCTGACGCTAATTTGTATATTATGTGGAAGATCGTTGACAGAACTAGTATATGAATGTCCTCGTCGATATTGTTTACTCTCCTGTGTTTTGCTATCTAGCATATTTACTGTGATATTAGCCAAATTAAATATTTTACAAATGGCGGCACCTAATTTGCATATGTTGGTAGTGAAGTGTTGTATCTTTTCGGAAACATTCTGAACAGTACAGCACACCTTCAAAACAGGGTGTTGTGCTGTTGTCAATAGTTACTGAGATATTAATGAACGCAGAATGTTTGATAATGGCGACACTAATTTGCATGTTTTGAAAAATGGTCAATGGTGCCATATTGGCATCACTCGGACCCTACTGCAAGGTTTTGTGATCTACTGCCAGACTACTGCTACTGCTACTGCTACTGCTACTGCTACTGCTACTACTACAGCTGCTGCTGCTGCTACTGCTCTGCTATTACTACTACTACTACTACTGCTACTGCTACTGCTGCTATTACTACTACTACTACTACTGCTACTGCTACTGCTACTGCTACTGCTACTACTACTACTGCTGCTGCTGCTGCTGCTGCTGCTACCGCTCTGGTACTATTACTACTACTATTACTACTACTACTACCATTACTATTATTACAACAATAACTACTATTACTACTACTACTACTACAACTACTACTATTTCAACAACAACTACTATTACTAGTACTACTACTATTACTACTACTACTACTAATACTACTACTATTATAACAACAATTACTATTACTACTACTACTACTACTATTACTACTACTACTACTACTACTACTACTACTACTACTACTACTACCACTACTATTACAACTAATAATAATAATAGGTGTAATAACTTAACCGAATCACATACGGAACATTAATATAAATTATATTATGGTAACAGGAATACGTCGAAACATGCTAAAATAAGTTAAAGCAGATAAATGGTCAAATAAATACTACTATAACGATATACATTAACTTGTTCATTGGACTCTTTACACATATTCGTTTTTATACTGAAATGGCAATACGTGAAACCGTACGTCTGCATTTCTAAATTTGCAATAAATTGATAGCTACAAATGCTTTGTAAATACACAATACCTTGTTTAGAAGCCTAACATATGTATTTCGCAATAAGGCATATTAACATTGAACGGTACATTTCCCTTGTGATGGCAAACTATGTCATGTATATAAACCCCGTAATCGGAAAACGCGCAAACAACATTCATCCTCCTGAAAACAATGAACGTGTATTTGTTATAAGACTTGCTAAGTTCAAAGTACAAATACCACATTGTACACGTAAAAGAAGTAAAATGTCACAAGACGTTACATATTAAATACGCGCAATGACCATTCAAATAACACGAAGCCGTGTGCATAGGTACTGTTTCAAGCATTAAACATATACAATTTTACACAGGTGTCAAATCCTCAATTTTAGGAATTAATGTTCCCAATGTTTTCTCCCGATTACAGCAATGCGTTTTCTTGATATGGCAGAATGTACAAATGTATGCGTTACTTGCGGCCAATCAGTTGTGTAGTGCAGACAGATTACGAAATAGCCAGATCAGAGAGGAGACTTTCACCTCTGAATCCATCTCAGATATCATTAGACATAGAAAACTCCGGTGGCTTGGACATGCTTGCCGTATGCCAAACGAAAACCTCATAACTAGCTTTTAAAGAAGACTTTAAATTACATAGAAAAGACGAAGGCCACGGAATAGGTTCAGTGACCAAGTTAGACAGGACACTCGACTCCCGCTTTAAGCAGCAGAACGGTGTGCTATTACTTACTTACTAACTTACTACCCGTTACGCCCCCATGACGTTTAGGGCAGCGACGAAGTCCCACCACCCACCTGTGTCTGTCACTGGCCATTCGCTGTATGGTGTCCCAGCTGTGGTTATTTCCTTCAGCTCTGCCTCCACTGTTCTCTTCCATGTTGTATTTGGATGCCCACGTTTTCGCTTCCATTCTGGTGTCCACCAGACAGCTGTTTTTTTGTGATGGCGTCTGCATCCATGAGAAGGGCATGTCCAATCCACCTCCAGCATCTTCTTTGAATGATCTTAGGCGTGTCCTCTTGCTGGCATTGGGCAAGCAACTCCTAGTTGGATATGGTTCTTGGCCAGAAGATCCTGAGGATTTTTCTGAAGCAGGTCGTGTGGAAGGTATACAGTCTAGATAGGTCTTGCTCAGTCATTCTCCAGCACTCCGCCCCATACAGCAATGTTGACAGCACGCAACTCTGGACAATTGTCTGAGTTTTGTCCTTGTGCTGTACTGTGCTGATCGCCAAATTGCAAGTTGGCTCATGAAGGCATTTCATGCCTTGTTTAGTCTGTTGCGGATGTCTTTTCCAGCTCCACCATCTTGGCTAATGACACTTCCAAGGTAAATAAATGTTTCAGTGCTGGAAAGGTCCGTGTTGTCCATCTTCACTAAGGCTGGCATGTTCATTCAGTGTCATGACTTCCGTCTTCTTCTGGCTGATTCGCAAACCAACCTGAAGGCCAAATTTGCTCAGGCGGGTTGTCTTCTCCTGAATGTGTTTGTGGGTGCGGGACAGGAGAGCAAGGTCATCGGCAAAGTCCAGATTCTCTAGTGCAGAAAAGCGAGTCCAGCGAAGACCTCTTGGTACATCTTCTGCCATTCGTTGCATGACCCAGTCGATGACAACGTTGAAAAGGACAGCTGATACAACACAGCCCTGTCTCACACCTGTCTTAACCTCAAAGTAAAGATCGCTGGTTCCAACATTGCAGGTGGAGTTGGTGTATAAAGCTTTGATGATGTTGACGATGTGTTGTGGTATTCCATATGACCTGAGAATGCACCAGAGGCAGCCTCTGTGGATGCTGTCAAAGGCTTTCTCAAAATCTATAAGGTTTATGTATAGCTGTCTTTGCCACTCTGAACACTCGATGATGTTCCTCGGCGTACAAATCTGGTCAGAGCATCCCCTTTATCTGCGAAACCCAGCCTGTTCCTTCCGTAGTGTTGCATCTATAGCCTCTGTGATCCGCTGCATAATGATCTTGCATAGGATCTTGCTTGGTTCTGACCGAAGGGTCATCCCTCGCCAGTTGATACAGTCGCTGAGGGCCACTTCTTATGTATCTTGACGATCACTCCCTTGGTCCATTCTGTTGGTACCTGCTACCCGTTCGCAAATGACTGTGAACAATGGTTCCACGATCGTAGCTGCAAGCTCGGTTTGTTCTGCTTTGAACAGTTCAGCATTGATGTTATCATGCCCAGGTGCCTTTCCATTCTTTAATGTCCTGACGGCTGCAATAATTTCTGCTCTCTGCGGAGCATCTGTAGTTATTTACAGATCTCCTTCTGCTTCTTCTATAATAGCTTCCTCTTCCGGTGGTGGCCTGTTTAGTACTTCACTAAAGTGTTCTGTCCATCTAGTTTCTTGCTCCTTCTCTGTCGTTAGGACATTTCCATGGTTGTCTTTAATTTGGGTATTTCCCGCTAATGATCTTGGTTATTTTGTACACGGATCCTTGTTCATTTCTCATACACGTCTTCCGCCCGTTTTGCCAGGTATTCCATGTAAGCTCGCCTGTCTGCTCGCCCACGTCATTTGGCCTCCTGATGTTCGTCTCTTTATTGCTCTTTCTTTTAGTTTTTCTTATTTTGCTTCCAGTAGCTTCTTCTTTGTTGCTCTTCTGTTGTTGATTGCTTCCAATGTTGTTGATGTTATCCAGTCTGTTCTCTTCCTCTGCCTATATCCTAGGCTGACTTTGCTGATCTTGGTGTAGATGGAGGCTATCTGGCTCCAGTTTGTGTCGATGTCTTCTGTGGAGTCTTTGTCTTCTTCAATGCCGCTCAAGACTCGAAATATGTTTTTTTTTTATAAAGGATGAAGCTTTTCTTCACTGTTGGGTCCCTAAGCCTCTCAACATCATATCAAGTGTGCTCTAGACAGGAAGAAGTGGGGGTGTGACATCCAGGAGGATAGCGCGGGGTCAAATTGGGCTAGGCATTTAAGTCAAGAAAGTCAAGACTAATATAAAGGAACACTCCTAAATTTACGCCTCTCGGTACCCATCTTGTTAAAACTTCGTGAGAAATGACCATTTGCGATGCAATTCAAAATCGCTGCACTGTACATGGACACCTGGTTGTGTTGTAGCCGATTGAACGCCATAATGGAGGCAAGAAGTTCCGTTGTCGTCGTTTACGGCGTGTGTCTCCTTTTCAATGCACTCCAGAGCGTTGATGGGTGTTCTAAACACCGTCCGCCTGAGCCGAATGGTAAGGTCTATTTTGACAACTTGCATGGAAACGTCTGAAATCAAGATAATGCACAGTCGCCGCCTCAACACATTAACCACGTTTCGGCAGTCCTAACTAGCCAAAATATGCCTACATTAGTCTAAAACATGATCCACCCTCCTCTGCCCTACCATATTGAACTAAGACAGACGGTTACGTTCTTGAACAATGTCCAGTAAATAAACAGTTATTATTATATTCTTCAGAAAGATTTTTCATCCTTTGACAACTGCATTTATGCTGCAAAAACATATGCTCATTTTCCGTCCTCTTTCGTTCTTTCGTTTTCTTACTCCGGCTTGCTTACTTTTTCGTCTCCGGTTTGTTTGCCGTCGAATCTTATTATGTTTCCCCGCTATCGCGTGGAATGTATGGCTATTCGTTAGACCCATTCCGTCCTTCCTTTCCATCTAACTGACTAACAGATTTGTGCACCGTTTCCCGCGTTGGTGACGCCAACTCACGTTTTGCTACATTTTTTAATAATCTCACAGATTACCGCTTTATTGCGGAAATCTTCCATCATACCGATATTTCACGGCTTAAAAATAACTAGGCGGCTCATTTGTAATCCAACAACGCCGGCTTAATCAACATTTCACGAGATATTTGTATTTTGGGATCAAATAAACATAATTGTTCATGTTCATAGTGCAACATTTGCTTAGATCGTGTTACACGTGTCCTTCCAGGGCGTTGCAAATTCCCGTTTATCGTCAGAGGCGTGTCGTTCCAAACTTGCCTACAGTACGAAACCACCTTCCGGAAATGGTGTTCGATAACTAGAAACTTCGACAAAGATCATAGATGGAAATTTTGTACAAATGATGGTGAGATGAGTGGTGGTTTTGTCGTTCTGTGCGCTCAGTTTCACTCCAGTGACTAAGTTCTGTTGTATTTATATCTTTTTTCTTGACTTACGGAAACGCATTGTCAATATGACCGCTGGACATCCGATATGGAAACGTAATATTTGACACGATGGATTAAATCACTAATATTTTCTACTTCCGATTTGGGTCGCATTTGTGTTTATCAGAAAAGTGTATCTGATTTAGGTAATCTATGTTTCTTTGTTTCTATTTAATGTTTGCCAAACCCCAGCTGGGTATCGCGCCAATGGATGTTGATTGCTCTACGAAGTTTGAACATAGCCCAGCAGTGGCTCATATGTCAACGTCAGCTGAATATATTCCAAGATACCCGTCTGTGTGTGTCAACAAGTAACGCCCTTTAGCCATTATATCAACGTCTTGTAATGCATACAATTAATACCAAACATCTTCTACAGGGTTTAATAGCAAATAAAGACGCAGTCTCGTGATCATCTTGAATTTCATTTACAAACATCGATTTTATACGAATTCAAATTGAGTTAACACATACCGAAAGCAGTGATGCTTACAGGCACCCGAAGCGGGGCTGAACCCCACCGTGTTTGGTGGGGGGTTGGACAGAAATAATTAGCCCCCAATATTTTGGCAAGGCGGGTGCAGTTTGGTTTTTTTGGTGAACATTAAGGCGGCTACAGTTGGAGATGTTTGGTCAGTCTCGAGGGGGTGTAGTTGGACGTTTTGGCAAGCTTATAAAATGTTGAACGTCACCGCGAAGATATTTCAATAGCCCTCCGTCGTCCGGTGTCATGGTCCGAGAGCGGAGTGATGCGACAGCTCAGTATTAATTTCTTTCCTCACCAATGTGATGCATTTTCAAAGTTCCCTTGGAACTTTATTTTTGTTTGACATTGATAGGCATTCAAGACCAGACACACCTTAAGAATGTTATTATTAGACATACACAACACTTTTACAAAAGTTTTTGCTTTAATCCAATGTCACAGTTTATCATTTATGCTGTGACATAAATCTCTCCATCCACCCACCCACACACAAATCCATCCATCCACCAATCCATCCACACAACTACTCACCCATCCATCTGTCCCATCCACCAATCTATCCATACAACCACCCACCCATCCATCCATCCGTCCATCCATCCATCCATCCATCCGTCCATCCATCCATCCATCCATCCATCCATCCATCCATTCATCCATTCATCCATTCATCCATCCATCCATCCATCCATCCATCCATTCATCCATCCATCCATCCATCCATCCATTCATCCATCCATCCATCCATCCATCAATCCATCCATCCATCCATCCATCAATCAATCCATCCATCCATCCATCCGTCCGTCCGTCCGTCTATTCATCCATCCATCCATCCATCTATTCATCAATCCATCCATCCATCCATCCATCAAACCATCCATCCACTCATCCATAACATTGTTGTGTTTGTAAATTGGCCCAATGTTGCTTTGCAGTTAAACATATAATGTATGTTAACATTGCAGCGAGATGGTTTCGATTAAATTGACCGACCAGGTGTGTGCACGAAAACATCGAAATCGGCCGTCCGTGATGATCTGTCTCAAAGTGAGCGGTCCGAGACGAGTCTAACGTAACACTACATCCTGGACATAAACCGGTTCTACAATAATTATCCGCATGTCTGGTTACTTCCCATTGATAAAGACAGACGCACATTGACAATACCACCGTTGTAGGCACCTGGACATAAACCGGTTCTACAACAATTCTCCGCATAATAAAGATAGACGCACTTTGACAATACCACCGCTGTAGGCAATGGAGGTGTTTCGCAATAAAGTTGATATAATATATTATCATATATGGGAGCGTTGACGTACGTGCGAATGTATTCATTTAAATTGAGTTAACTGATGTTCATTTTAGTGTGTATCCTAGCACATGATAGTTGCTATCTAAGCCGTAATTATAATATGTTCATCGTCAATTTAACACTACGCACATACAACATTAGGCGGAGTTGCAATCCAGCTACTAGGGGCGCCACCGCTCAGAAACGGGACAATGCTATTCAATAGGAGAGTCTAGCGACGGACAGGTCTTATTCTTAATACGTCTTTGACTCTAGTCACCGAGCCACTGCGCTCTACTACAATAGTAATTAATGCAGCTCAGTGAACTGAAGCAACCTGGTGTGAACGAAATTGCGAAAACTTCGAAACGGCACCAAGACGATTCGAATGTCCATTATCTGGATTGAGAGTTCGACGTTCTAAATTTCACACTATACTGTGTCCCCATGTCAGCAACCTTAGGCGTCAGTAACAGAAACAAAATAACGAGGAAATAAAATTACAAATATGGGCGTTAAGAAATGATATCTTCTGACCCATGGTTGCAGCTACATCACCAAGTCACTGATACATATTAAAATACCTTAAAATAACAGGGACACATCGCCCGAAGGATATAAGGGATAGATCGGTGATGGATAATGCAACGGAAAACATACGACGCATATATTGAAAAAAGAGGAATGTCAATGTATTTCTACTAAGTGACTTCACCGTCAGGGAGCAGTAGATCACGCTCGAAGTCGGCCGTCCGTGACGATCTGTCAAAGGCAGACGCACATTGACAATACCTCCCGTTGTAGTTGGCAATGGATATGTTTCGCAATAAAGTTTATCTACGTGCACCTCACACACGCACATTTGTGCGTGTGTATATGTGTGTTTGTGTGTGCGTACGCGCGCGTCCTTGCATGCGAGCATTTTTGTGTGAATGCATTACCAACGTCACAATAGGTATTACTTGTTGCCTTTTAACAATATACTTATAATACAAGTGACGCAATCCCTCCGACCTTTCCACCACCATAATCTCCCTGACCGTGGTTGTCTATCCAAAGAGCACAAAGCTGTGCCCGAGACGAGTAAACGAGGGAACGTCCACAGAAGGAGACGATGGTGCTCTCCACTCCACTCTCCACTTGGATGGAATTGCGCCAAGATAATAATCTACGTGTGCTTGTCCTGCGGTCATACATCAATATAAAATATGCGTATGTTCCACGGTCCACAACGTGTAAAATAAACAGCATGAATGTAGCATTACTGCGTCATGATATCGGGAAAATAACACCCTGCATTGTGATTGTTTTCTTGTCGTGAAGGTCGCAATAGCACTCCCTGTATTGTTTCACGAAAAGTGTATATTTAAAATAGAACGGACGTCATAATGGCATAAGAATGAATAAGGGTGAAACAATACAGGGAGTGCTTACTTCCTTTCTACCGTAATAAAACGGCTGCAATAAAATCGCTATTCTACACGTAGTGCCTAAGTGATTCAAGTTTCTATTGTTCGCGTGCTACGTGGCAGTTATTTATAGGATTGACACCGCTCGTTATTCTGCTCTGCTCTCCACGTATGTCTGTTCATATGAGGTCGTTGTTGATCTTGCTGTTCTCAGGGTATCACACACGTCTGTTTCTCCAGCTCTCTTAGAAAGTATATCTCTTCAACAAAATGCAATCCAATACTACAACTATTTTATTGTCTTAATTTAACATGTCACCAATGTTCTACAATGCTCTCTATTAGGTTCTGGTGAGGCGGACCAGCAACTTCCGAAACGTACAGGTCAGGCAGGAATGACATCCAGTTTATCATGTTACCAACACCAGAGTGAGCGAGCGAGCAATGAGCGAGCGCAAACGGTCTGAAAAACACACATTAATAAAGCATAAGTATTATCACCTGAATATCATACGGCATGTTGGGTAGGTGTTATTGCGATCACCAGAGTGCTATTTGAGTTGCCAGCTGACTGTTATCCTACCGGCCATCATCATCATCACTTTAATAGGGCGTAGGTAACTGGTTTCAAACGTAGGCCTACATTATTTGTTGGCTATTCATATGGTAAGTAAGTCAACTGAAACTCACTTTGACTGTCAACAAGTCCATGCGTCACGATTCGCATCGCATTGCGAGTAATGACGCATGGATTTTCATAATTTCACGGAGTATCTTTACGCACCGTTTGTTTCTTTCGGCGGATATTTTTTTCGCAACGATAATCAGGTTTATTGACAGGCGTACAGTGTAGTGTGAGTAAATCGTTTAATAAAATCATCGATGTAGTTAACTTTAGTTATTCTACAGTATAACGTGTGTCACTAGATAGTAACTTGTGAAAGTGTAAATTACCGTATGTTATATCCTAATATACATATGTTGTTGCGGGTCCCCTTTTGTGATTGTTTTCAGCTGATTTTGTGTCGTTCTGGTCAACCATTTGTCAATGATTTCATAAGATGTACACGTACGATTGTGTGGTAGATAGGTTACATTTGTTTGCAACCTGAGTCTAAAATTTGACGGGAAAAACATGATTGAGGAGGAACATTTAAGTATGAAGGCATGATGTCGTATACTGTTATTTATTTACACACCTACTACATTAAACATATTCGCTTCGTGCATGGGACAGCCTCGTGTTCTCCTTCCGAAGAAGTCCACATACACTCATCCTATGTGTTACCTGTCCATGATACTTCCACAAAGCCTAGTTAAACAGTTCGTGCACAGATAGGGACAACTCTGCTCAGAATATAGTATCAGCTAACTAAGATATTACCGTGCCACCATCCCTACCAACAGTTCGTTTTTACCCAACGAAGCAACGCAAAGGAATCTAGCCACACATCGCGAAATGATCGATTCGCCATTGAACAAGAAACCTGATAATTGATCAGACGGTCTAAGTTGATTCAAAAGTACTCTCATATCCATGACAGTTCTGTGGCCAGACTGCTTAAACATTTCTTGTACGCGCATTGTGAAATCGCAATCTCGTGTTTGATTACATATCCGACAACAGCACACCTAGTGACGACATTAGCTCTCTTTGTCTAATTAGGAAACCACTGGAATCGATTCCCCGCACCGCTGATGTTACAACAATAGACGGAGCCAGGATACGCGATACCGGCGCTAGACAGGAGCGGTCACCATCCTTGATTCTGTCAATAGAACTCGGTTGACTCATCAAAGCAGGTAGTTAGTTAGACTTCCTTGATCAGAAACAAACGTATAAAAGGCAATAGTCTGGCGACGTTTGGGAACTATTTCAGCCTGCCGTTGATGAAGCTTGCGATTGACAGCCGACTATACGACGCCGGTAAGCAGAATTACCTTAATATTACCAATTGCACAGTTTATTGAGTCTACTTATTTTGACAAAGTCTTACATATTTTAAGCATCTGAATATTTTGTACGTTTAACTTAGTTTATTGATCACGTGTTACATGTGTTTCTATAAAAGTAATATTACGTTGTCTGTTACAGAACGTTGTTTCCGTCGATCAAGAGACGTGTCAAAATGTCCGTGCTCTATACCGCCATTGCCGTGTTGCTTCTGGTCGACGTGATCACCTGTGAAAGCGTCCAATCGTGTATGTACTAAAATTAACCATGTAATACGCAGAATCGAACGTAATTTGTTTCACGATCGAATGCAGTACGGGATTGTTTAACAGTCGTGTTTCTCTTCTTTTTGGTATTGCATGACAGTCGTGTTACATGTAGAACAAAAACTATCTATTGCCGCAACATTTTCTATCTACGCATTTAATCATGTTATGTACCGTGTCTTTGTCGTGTTTATTACGATAAATATCAAAGTTATAGGAATTTGTATAGCAGTTCCACTTAAAATATAAAAGCTCTCGGGCGCTTTACATTAACTTAAATATTATCTTATATATCAAATAGACAGTTCAACCACAATTAATACAACAATAAATAGAACAAAAATAGATGATAAAAATGAATAAACCCATATAACAGTACAAGGATAATACATCAATACATACACATAGAGAGAGTGTGTGTGAGAGAGAGAGAGAGAGAGAGAGAGAGAGAGAGAGAGAGAGAGAGAGAGAGAGAGAGAGAGAGAGAGAGAGAGAGAGAGAGAGAGAGCACGCCCGCCAGTCGGCTTATTGTGTTGCAACTTATTGTGTTTTTCCTAGTATGAGTATCACCGCAATAATAAGACCGTCGTAACTAATTTTGACTAACCGCTATTTATTTTTTATGGTAACTCGCAGTTTGCAATGACGACGAGACGCAAGTGAAGACGCGCTGGATCTTCGACCAAGGAACAAGTTGCCCAGCAAAGATTTCCGAGGTGACGGATTTCTACAACGAGGTCTACCGGCAGGAGTGCCAGTGGTGGCAGGATCTTGCCAGTCCGCCCAACAAAATCTCCAAAGCTTTCATCACGGAGTGTTACTCACTCGCAAACGGCACGACCAAGTACAGGGCCAAAGTTTGCTGCCCAGGTATTGAATGCACTGCATGTTGATATCAGTGAGAATGTTGATTGGAGTATCTTAAAATGAAATGATGCACGCTGCACCGATATTAAGGTGGGTAAATGGGATTGTTTAGATATATGCTATTAAGTCGAGTTCGGTGGACAGGCGGGACATAGGTCGGGTATAATATGTTTTATTAAGTCGGGCAAGGTAGATAGGCGGGTTTTGTGGGTGGGTGGGAGTTAGTTGGGTAGATGCGGTTGAGTATAATGTTACGGTGTCATGGTTATTTTATGGAGGGTGGGCTGGGGTGAAGTTGGTTAGTTGGAAATATGTTTGCTAAGTCGGGTTTGGTAGGTGGAGTCGAATGTTTAAACATAATTGAGTACGTGTCACTGTGGTGATACAGGAAGGGATCTGTTATAAACAACTATGACTATGTATAAAACAATTAATTTTAACAACGGCATCGCTTTCTGTCATCGCAGGCGCCGTGACACGTCAGCGATGCTTCACTTGTGCCTCGGTGGGATGGCAGTACGACAACAATCGCCTGAAGTGGCACTCGGAGAGATGCAATCACTTCCTGGCGCGACCGGAAGTCTGCAACACTGAGGAGGTAAGCTATCGGATGATCGTATCGACTCTGTAGTGTACTCCTTTACCATACATATCCTCTACGTACCCATTTAAGGTTGCAGTGCTACTTCCCCAATGTGTCCTGTATTTGGTTACTCGTGTGGTTACATTGAACGATTTCCACTCCAGTGTTTTTCGTTCTCAACTGTTGTTCGCTAGTTTCTCCTAATCGGAATCGGAATCGGAAGTGTTTATTTGACCCACATATAAAAACAAAACGGTACAATTTTCAAAAACCAGAATTATCTACAGCTCAATTATGAAATACTGAATATGTGTTAAAATAACAAGTAGTAGATACATGTATTATTAAGTAGAATATATAACATAAACGTATAAACAATCAATGTATAATACAATCAATTAGCAACATCTTGACCATGAACTACAGTATATAACAATTTGGCAAAGAGCACTATATTCTGTAATTTTTTAGAAAACATATTTTGGCGTAACTAATAAATCCTTGTAAGCTATGTGTTAAAATTGTGTTCCTTATATGAAGTGCAGTATTCTTTATTAGTAATGGAATATCAAACCTAATTCATCGTTTAGCAAAGTCGTGTTTTGCACTATTTGTATGGATGTTGTCATGGTAAGTTTTGCAAATATGTTGGTAATGTCATGTACACATATTTATAATACAATTTCAATTCCTGAAAATGCAGCATATCTGTTACATTAAGAATGTTTAGTTTCTTAAACAGCGGCTCAGTATGTGCATTATGTTTAGCTAAGCATAATTTATTATTATAATCGCTTTTTTTGTAGTTTGATGATTCTGTTACATTTAAAACCCTATATCGTTAGGCCATAATTAATTTATGGTAGCATTAATGAGCTATACAAAGTGACTTTATATTTACTGGCAAAAATCGCTTTAATTTGTTTAATATACCTATCAATTTAAAACATTTGATTGAAATATGTTTAATATGAATGTCCCAGCTTAGGTTTTCTTACAATAAATGGGAAAAAGATTGGGGTATGCATTTTAATGCAACAAAGTGCAATGTAATGCGAATCACTAGAACTCCAAATTCAAATACATTATTCAGATCATACCCATTTGGCAATCATATACTAAAACAAGTTGACACAGGGAAATATCTTGGGGTAATGGTCACAGACAACCTGTCCTGGTCAACTCATATCTCCCAAACTTGCAACAAAGCCAATGCCACTTTATCATTTTAAGGAGAAATCTAAAATCATGTCCGTAGGTCCTAAAAGAAAGAGCTTATATTACCCTTGTCCGCCCCGTTTTAGAATACGGCTGCGCAGTTTGGGATCCACACTTACAAAAAGACATAAACACACTCGAGAAAATACAAAGAAGAGCAGCCCGCTTCGTAAAAGGCGACTACAATTACAATAGCAGCGTAACAAATATAATAAAAGATTTAGGTTGGTCAAATCTCGAGGAGAGGAGAAGGAACCTCCGATTATTACTTATGTTCAAAATCGTCCACAATCAAATTGCTGTCCCATCCAAAAACATTTTGGTACCTGCAGACAGACGCACACGCTCAAGTCACCCTTACAAATATAAACACACCAGAGCCAACACTGAAGAATATAGAAACTCATTTTTCCCCGCACTTTAACTGTATGGAATATTCTAGAAGCGTATTTAGTTAATGCAAAGGACGCCCCACAATTTAAGGAACTGCTAGGCTCAAAGACCAACCAACATCATTGGCGCGATACCCAGCTGGGATTTGCCGATTATTAAACAGAAACAGAAACAGAAACAGAATCATATTTAGAATGAACATACATAATTAGGCCTCCTTTGGTACTACTAATCTTACCCAAGGAGATACAAGTATAATCTTCTAACTGGATGTTACATAAATCGTCTTGTTCAGTTAACCAACTTTCCTGAATACATATAATGCTGAAAGCATAGTTAAGTAGCTGCAGTTCTTTTACAAAGATCTCGATCTCGTTGAATTTAGTGTTAATAGATTGTATATTTGTACTCAATATGCCAAAACTATTTATTTTTGTATTTATTCGAGACTTTAAATTGTCGGTTTCATAGTACGATGAAGACTTCATTATTAGCAAACTGTCGTTTTCAAGGTTTTCATCATCATTAAAATATAACATTTTATTTAAGCAATTTTTGTGGACACCTCCATAATGTTGTAGGAATAAATAATATGAATCTATAATTTAGTCTATAGGTATTTTTACATATCTGCATATAACATTGCTCCAATAATTCAGTAAGAATTTGCTGGTAGTTATATCATGTATAACATAACATAAATCATTCTTGCGTTACTGTTTGTAGTTTTGAAATTTAGACATAATAAACTGTACCATGACCATTAAAACATGCACTGTGCCGATACAGAACATAATATTAATAGCAGTCAAACGATTAGCCTCGACTGTAGCTTGGGTGAGAATACATCGAGGAAACTCAACTTTTCCAGTGTAAACTGTCATCAATAATAAGCAGCTAACACACTAAGCCTCTACTTCGATGGAATGTCAGACATCGTAGAGACGACAATGTTCTTGTTTTGCCGATCCTTTGTGAGTATTTTTTCGTTGAAAGTCCAAATGTCCTGGATAGTTCCTTGTTTTCGTTGCATTCGTGCTTCGCGGGCGAGCCGAGAGAGCCGGGCTGTTAAGTCTTCACTAATGAAGATATGGTTTGCGTCTGAACATGTTTTTTGAGTTTTTTGAGGTGTAGGACCGTTTTCATTTTATTTCGGACGATTTCATTAGTTAGTAGTTCTTTTATAATAAGTTTAAACCGGTTCACGTCGACTTCCTCGACAACGTTGCCGTCTGAGCAAGCAGATTCCAGCCGCGCACTTGGTTTTGGCTTAGGCTTGTTTACAACACTTGGAGTAGGTGTCAAACGGTTACGACAGCCACTCCAATTAATGGATGCCGCAGTTTAACACAGCTTTTACAGGTGCACGGTACAAAAGTCAGTTCAATTTTATACTTCTTGGACGAGAACGTTAACCAAACTTTTACGAATTCGATTCCACACACTTTCGTACCACTTTTTAGTTACATCCTAGTCCGCGTCCAACATTAAATTCCCCTCGATCTCTCACACGCACGCAGCTCTCAAACACGCCATGTCACGTGACACTATGGTGACCTATTTTCTGTCTCCTTCTTGGCATCCGTGTTAGCTCCACCATTCAGTTCGTTCTTTACTTCTTCGCTGAATTTCTCTTCCCTCGATTTAGTCTGGATATCTTAGTGTGATACCACTTGCTGCAATCATGTTTTCAAAATACTCCTTGGAGATTTGAAATGGAATGTTTCCAATGTTGTCACATTCATTTACTTTCCATGTTTCACTTCCGAAGACTTAGACTCAGAAGATGTTATTTTATCATTAAAAATATTTTTATTACAATTTTATACCGCACTTTTGTATATTATTCACATCAAAGGCCCGCGCCACAATTACGCTCAGTGTGGCTTTCTGCCAGTATAACTATAGCTACATTTCTAAAGTTGACACCTGCATTCATACAATTAATAGATATATTCCAGTCAGAAGGTCAGTGCCAAGCAAAGACCCGGATCACTTTGTTTCGAATCATCGTGAAACCCTGGCCAGAACTGGCGCACTACATTAAAATGGGGGTGGCTCTCGAAGCGGAAAACAGGAAGCTTGAATCATACTGCACCGGATATATTTAAATAGTTAGTTACTGAATACGTGTTTCGTGTCCCGTGGTGTCGCGTGTAAGCACGCCTATCGCATAATGTACAGTTGTTCGTAAAGTCTGGTGTGCTGTTTCCGTGACTTTTTGTAATCATTGTTTATATTTTCAGTAGTTTTGTATTTTGAGTATCGGACCATTAACTTTGAAGAGTGTGTGTCATACTGCCTTACTATTCGATTAATTGTACAGTTATGTCCAGTTGCACTTGATTGTGATTTCATTCACAGTTGGTTAGTAAATAAAATAAAATAAATTGGCACACATGTTCACTGGTTCGGGAAAGGTAGAAGAGGTCACTTTAGTATTCGGGAGATCAACTCTAAGCTGGATGCAGACAAGACACTTGCCAAGAGGAATGCAAACGTACACATGGATATCCTGTACACATACACTCTCACTCTCACTCCTCGCACGCATGCACGCACACAAACACACACACACACACACACACACACACACACACACACACACACACACACACACACACACACACACACACACACACACACACACACACACACACACACACACACACACACACACACACACACACACACACACACACACACACCACACACACACACACACACACACACACACACACACACAAACACACACACACTGCAATAATTGCTTGATTAAAATTCATTGGCGGTTGTTCATTGCAGTTAACCAAGACCAAACACGCTTTACTACATTTATTTGACAGTTATCAGTAAATAGTAATACTGTCATTGGTATTGTGTCTACCGTAAACATTCGTTTACCTCTGCAAAATAAAACACACATATTTGAGTAACCTTGGGCGGGGAGGGTTGTCTGTGGTTTAACTAAACTATATTTCGGCGGATAATGTTTGTGACACTCCGCTTATGTACCACAGGTGTGCCAGACCACGTTGGGCTACAACGGACCCAAAACTGTTTCAAAGTTTTGTGCACCGAAAGCCAGCTGCATGGCAAAGTCGAACAACAACAGCGTCACATGCCAGAACGGCAAGTCGACCCCTTCGTGCACCTACTGTTGCGACGGCCCGTTCTGTAACTACGAGACACCGATGCCATGGATCCAAGTGGTTAGAAGTAAGTCTCTATGACAGCATCAGCCGTTCGCTGTCAGTAGTTAGTAACATAGTGCAAGCCACGGAACCCGTAGGGTTAGCTACACTTTGCATTTGTGCGGATGGAAATACTCTTTTGGATATATAATATAACCAAAACCGCTTTTAAGACGTGACGGTTGTATGTCAGTATAGCAACACTAGGAGGCTTTTAAAGAGATCGTCTGAATATCGCTTAAGTTATAAATTTACGTTGTGAGTCAGTGAGTCAATCAGTGAGCCAGTGAGTCACCGAGTCCGCGAGTTGATGATTTAATCCATCAGTGAGTCCGCCAGTGAGTCGGACAGTGAGTCAATGAGTCAGTGAGTGAGAGACTGAGCCAATATGTCGGTTAGTCAGTCAATCGGATAGTCAGTCAGATAATTAGGTAGCAAGTAAATCAGTTAGTAACTAAGTTACTCAGCCACTCAGTCACTGAGTTATTCAGCCTGTCTCATACTCTGCCAGTAATTGTTAATATAATTCATACTTTTGCAGGACAATGTTATAACGGCGGTGAGTCCATCGCCAACCAGACCGACCCACGCGGATACTCGTGCCTGTGCAAGCCTGGAACGTGGGGTCCCAGATGCTTACAATGTAAGACACGTTTTTTTGTAATATCATAATCGCCTCTGTTTATTATCTATAGGCATAATTTTGCAACATATAAACATGGATGGCTACTTACTAGTTAGTAAAACATGTGTCGTGTGCGTGAAGGTTAATGTGTTTTAATACTAGTAATAAGTGTAATTATTATTATATTATATAATTATTATATCACTTGAACCATATTATATTATAATATGGTTCATGTGAATTCCGTTCATTAACCATTGACCTCTGGTCTACTAATTGGCAATACATTTAAAAAACACAATGATAAGCTAATTCATAGGTTTAGAGTTATTACGTGTTTCAGTGGACACATTGAGTGGTCAGTTATTTCCTAGGTGACGCCACTGTAGAGAGAGGTCCAAATGATCAGGATATTATCTGCTGCATGCAATGTCGTCAATTGCCACAGCAGAAATTCAGTTCCAAATACTGTAATGTTGATAATTGCTGTGCGTGGTGTGTTACTCCGCGGATGGGTATAATTGGAAATATCGTACAAATAACAAGGTATCTAAAACAAACATGTTTTTGGGGCCACAGGGATGAGAGTTTACCGTCCGTGCAAGAATGGAGGCGGTATCACACGCAGGCACAATGAACCGTACTACCATTGTTACTGCAAAGCTGGATACAATGGTGTCAACTGTACTGAAGGTAAGCCTCGTTTAGTGGACTTAAATGCTCAACCAGTTGGAAAGAGTCTGATATTACGTGGAAGAAGTATTGTACCTCGTTCACTGGCTTACCTTTTTCCTGTGCTAACTGGAACGTATTGCTTAGGACTTTACTTTTAATAAAAACGCATTAAGCCATGTGTAGCTGGTGGTTCAATGTAGTACTGGTTTTTAACTATGGGCATGCTGTCGTCTTCTTTTATAGTTTACCCGACATGCAAAGACCAGGATGCCTACTGTCTCAATGGTGGAACGTGCTTCGACCAGGGAACGTTTGGCAGAAGATGTCGATGTGCGGACGGGTTCGTCGGAACAAACTGCGAAATAAAAAGTAAGCAAACATACTAATTCATATTCGTCTCGTACAATACTTCATTATATGATATGTATATAATGAGTGCATCGTGAATTTCATTCGTGAACAAACAAATGTATAGAAAACACTGCATTTAATCATTCGTTTAAGTTCATTTAATGAAGGAATCTATTATTTTTGTTTTCAGCGTCTTCGGTGTGTGGACGTGGCGCTCGGTATTTTGCATATGGCCAATCCTGGACGATTTCTGCTGCCCATAACTGCACACAGCTGAATAAACAAATAAGCCTTCAGCTAACTGCTTACCTGCGTATATGCCCGATGTTGATGGGGAGGCGATTTATTGAAGGAATTAACGGGCATGTGGCAAAGGTTGAGTCGATGGCTAGGAAATACTGCGACAGAGGAGACGAGGCAACCTGGTTAGCTAACTCAGTATGCTGTCCAGGTAGGTTGACATGAATGGACGCACGAAGTACATATCACAGCAGCGGTCACCGTGACACCTGTATTAAACAGCTACAGCAACAAGAAGAACTTAAAGAATAATAGTAATACATAAAAACTGTGTGTGTGTGTGTGTGTGTGTGCGTGCGTGCGTGGGAAAGTGCTTATATATGTGTGGGAGTGTGCATATGCAGTTGTGTGCGTGCGTGCCTACACACGGGTTTTGTCAATTCCAGTTCTTAGCAGTGTTGGCCTGCTGCAACAATATCTAAAGGCTCGTGTTATCCCGCAGCATGCATGAGTGCCCCGTGTCAGAATGACGGCTGGTGCATCACGGGAAACGACGATTACGTGTGTCAGTGCCGAGTGGGCTACGAAGGCAGAAACTGCGAAAACAGTACGTATTTGTGTATTTCGTTCGTTGACTTGGTTGCTGAATAGACCCGTATATGGTTGTCATATTGAACGCCATTCTCATTCCTTTTCTTTCCTTCTTCTCATTTTTTTATCTTCTCTTCTTTTTCTGTTCTTCTTCTCTTATTTTTTCTTTTCTAATTTTCGTTTTCGCATCCTTTCTTCTTCTCTTCTTTCTCTTCGTTCGTCTTCTCTTCTATTTCTCTTTCGTGTTGTTGCTGATTTTAGATTAACTTCTCATCTGCATCCTTTTTTTCTACATATGGTTATTGTTTCAATACTAATCTTATTACAGACATTAATCACATATTGTATGGGTATAGTACAAAATAATGTCGTGATTTTTTTCATTTCTTAACGACGCAATTGTCTAGTTTACCAGTCATTGTTTTGATATGTGACAATCGTATATCGATCGAGTATTGTTTTTCTGTCTCAGAGGTGGCGATTTGCTATGTATCTGGAGACCCACACTACCGCACTTTCGACGGTCTGAGTTTGCACTATCAGGGAGTGTGTCGCTACAATTTGGCCAGTTCCCAGCAGCACTTTCCCACTCTCCCCTACTTCCGGGTGTTGGCCAAGAACGAGCGTCGTCCTGGTAGTACACATGTGTCCTACACGCGTTACGTCGACGTCGAAATATTCGGACACAACGTGAGGCTGGACAAAGGCAAGAAGGTCTATGTAAGTTGTCCTTCTGTAAATATGCAGCTTTCCAAACACCAGTGAAGCGTACTTTGTCTGAAGTTATTAACGAAGTCGTTTCGGTAAGAGAGAGAGAGAGAGAGAGAGAGAGAGAGAGAGAGAGAGAGAGAGAGAGAGAGAGAGAGAGTGTGTATGCGTGCGTGCGCGTGCGTGCGTGTGTGTGTGTGTGTGTGTGTGTGTGTACGATGTGTATGTCTGTGCGTGTGTGGGTGTGTGTGTGTGCGTGCGTGCGCGTGTGTGTGCGCGAAACTCCCCCGTGGCCCGTCTCATGTCGCCATCGCTGTAGGTGGACGGCGTCCTCGTGCTGCCGGACGCAACGTATCCAGGCTTCGAGATAACGAACAACGGTCGCTTTGTGCGCATGGTGACCAACTTTAGCCTGGTGGTGGAGAGCGACGGCGACTGGCTGACGGTCGTCAAAGCACCGCCATCGTTCGCCGGGAAGATGGCCGGCTTGTGCGGCAACGCTGACGGCAACCCGGATAACGACTGGAGGACGAGCAACGGCACCGACGTGAAGGGCCTGCCGAACATGTACTCGCTGATCGGCAACAGCTGGCAGGTGGAAGACATGGAGGACACAAGGTGAGCTTAGTCAGTTGCTCTTTTACACCTAACAACACATATGTGGTTAGACAATAAATTTTTACCGATGTAGTATTGATGAAATCAGTGTAGAAATTAATATAAAATCGAATGTAGGTTTTTTCATGTCCGAAACAATAATCGATATATATATATATTTAATAAATCAGAGAAAGTTCTATATTATGTTCTACACAAAGTGACGCTAAAAAATAGAAAGAAGGTGGGGGAATTGAGAAGAGATTGACCTGGAAATGAAAGTACTTGGAAACAGATTGCGATGGACAGGACACGTGCCATATAATGGATGATGACGGATGAACATGAAAAGCAAAATACGTGCACTTTCGACGCAACCAACTTCATGTACAGTCATTTGACATTTATCTTATGTAAATATTTAATTATAAGAAATCAATCAAATGAACGGCAAAAAATACAGTCGCAAATAAATATTAACGTTGTCAGCGTTGCCATACAACTATTTTAACCCGATACTTTCTTCTTTATAGCTGCGAAACTACAAATGACACAGATCCACGAGAATGTACCGATGCAGAAACTGCACTAGGTAATGCATATATAATGTGTTCGTATAGTTACAGGATGATCTGGTACCTACTTGACTTATTTCATTGGTGGTTCCACACACACGTACACACACGCGCGTGCACGCTCGCACGCACATACGCACGCTCGCACGCGCGGACATGCGCACACGCGCACACGCACACACGCTCACACGCACACACGCGCACACGCACACACGCACGCACTCACGCACGCACGCACGCACCAACGCACACACGCCCCCCACACACGGTTTTGTGGTGTCCTGAACGTAGTTTCTATATGTTCCCTTCTAGTGTCCGACAAGAGTTACTGTGGCTTGTTAGAGGAAGCCAACGGAATCTTCGAGAATTGCATCAGGAACGCTCCGGAGATAGTCGCTTCCTCCCTTCAGAACTGTCGGTTCGACGTCTGTGCCAACATGGCGAACGCGACATCTGCGAGAAATGCGGCTTGCGGTAATCTGGAGACCTTCAGCATTCTGTGCTCGGATGGCGGCTACGGTCAAGTAGACTGGCGACCTTTGGCTGATTGTCGTAAGTTTATACTGCATGTGTTTGCAAATAAAGCAATCTCAAGATCGCTCTGTTTGGTTGAGGAACCGTATAAGAGACATTATAATTATGAGTCTTTATAAAGTCAACATAATCATGTTTTATGTATATTCTGATGATGTCTCTCTAAAAAAATTAATTTGAGAAAAAAAAATATTTTGAAATATTTTAATGCAAATTAACAAGGAAAGATCCAGACATACAAACAGACGTTAAAAACTTCTAAGAATGTTATTTAGAGTTATTTACGTATGTGTTCCCTATAAGCTTTTCCACCGGAGCAAATGGAAATGGTGATCGTCTCTCGAGATGACGCTACCGTAAACGAGTTTAATATAATAATACAGTATTATTAGATTGGTAATAGCGATAACTTATTAACATGTATTCGTCAGTAACACGTACCAATTCGCTATATGTACCTTACTTGATTGTAAGACATTATCTAAGAACGTGTTGTGAATAAACTGAAGAAATATTTGGATAGATATTCGACATTCAAAAGGTCACAATCAGCATAGATATCACTGAAGTTCCTCTACCCGGAAATAACTAGTATAGTAATTTATAAGAGGACGTCTGCTGTTTTGAACGTGGGAAATGGGAATAGAAACTGTTTATCATCAAAGAGAATTGCGGATAACTCATACGCCCCGGCATGATTGCCAATAATGCTTGTTTTGAAACTGAATATTTTGTTTTCCATTTGAACATATTCCGAGAGCGTATCTTCCAAATTGCCAACGTTGTTACGAGGTTACTAAACACAATTTGGCGGGCAGTATACCTTTGATATAGTTAGCATAGTATTGAGAACATTACAATAATTGATAATGAAAAACTATAAACAGGCTGCCTCTTTTTAAACAAACCTATTTGGACAGGAATATCATGACATCCCTCTATTAAAAGCACACACGTGTATACCTTCATGTATTGTCTCCGTCGTCGACAGCCTTGAGGTGTGGCCCCGACATGGTGTATGAGGTTGACGCCCCCGCCTGTCTCCCGACGTGCCTCAAGCCGAACTCGCCCGAGGAGTGCGGTTTGCCGAGGACCGAGAGTTGTGTGTGTGCCGATAACGCCTCCGTAGTCGTCAACGGAGAGTGCGTCCCTGCTCAGTCGTGTGGCTGCACCGACGCCAACGGTGTGCATCGTAAGGTAAGGTCGTCTCGTTATGGCACACTCCTATCGTTTGTTCCTCATTTATTATTGATATAATATTCTTAATACTCAAGAGTTGATATGATGAAGGTTTGCTGTCCACCAAATTGGGTATAATAAGTCCGTACTATTGTTCACAGTGTGACTATATAGCCCAAGAAACGTTCACACAGAATACGAAATATATATATATATATATATATACATACATATATATATATATATATATATATATATATATATACATACATATATATATATATATATATATATATATATATAGTTGGCCTAAGCACTCGCTATCGGAGACAGGTGGGGCTTATTACAAATTCGTGATAGTGAGTGCGCCGTATTGGTTCCCACAATCAACACCGAAGAATATGCCAAGTAGGACGAAGTATGTCCTCAATAGATTTACCGCCCCTGGCTCGAGAGGGCAACTGAACAGGCAACGTCTCATAAAGACAATCTTGTGATTAAAGACTAAGTGAAATTAACCTTTTTTATTCTAATCTGAATTAAATATACTCTAAAAATAGTCTCCTGATATTCAACTTATACTTTAACCCCTTCCATCACCCTGTTCAAGGCCCCTTTTTGTCACACTTTTCTGCACAGTTTGTTGCGAGGTGACGTCACCGCAAGTAGCACCGCCTGGATTTAGCATGGCGCGCATCTATGCAATCGCAGAATTTGATATTATTTTATATCACCGTTAATATAATAATCGTGTCTACAAATACGCCGCTGGATGTATCCATGATTTTTTTAGTTATTACCGTTTGAATATCGCGAAAGCATAGCGGATATAATGCAAGGTTGAGTATTCGCGATGTTCAAACTAACTCAAAAAGTTAACACAATTTCTGCGTACATCCAGCGACAAACTTATATATAAGATTATTAACGCTACGGCGATAACAAACAATATTAAATTCCGCGATTGCAATTTCATGTACAGTCTGAAAGAACAAACCGCACCGTCGCTCGCCGTGCTAAAGGATAGGGCGCGCTCAGTGGCATTGCCTGTGGTGACGTCAGCAACATCTGTTGGGTTGGTTGCTTTGTGACACGCAAATGACCACGTTTGATTGGGCTTAGTGACATGAGTTCGCAATGAACATGCTTCATATTTGGCACATTACTTGACAAGAGTTTTAAGTTTACGTATACGAAGCTTCAAAGAAGTTTAAAATTTCATTTCAATTAGTCTTTAACACATTACATTAAACTAGCATAATTATATACTACAATTTAAAGTATACCTTCGGGCTGGTATTGACATAAAGATAATGTAACATGTGTTTTGCGAAAAAACTCCTGACGATTGGAAATATTTTTAGATTGGCGATTACTGGTTGAACGAAAATTGTACGACGGAACTAAAATGTGTCGTCTGTGAAACCTGCACTCGTCCAGTTGGAGAAATAATCTCCTCCTCAGCTGCATGCCAACCTGGGTACAACTGCTCCACCACACATGGCGTCGCACACTGCGAGGTTGAGATAGGTATGTTGAAGGAATGCTTGCTGTAATATCGTTATTACCGTAGAAGAAATAAATAAATTATTTACATTTAGTACTGATATAAAATGTAAACAGCCATGGTGGACTGCTACTCAAACTAAGATAAGATTGTGTCAGCTTCCGCTAAATTAGGAGCCTAGTAAACGTATCTGTATACATCAAATATATATTGTTATTTCGGTGTAGAGGTGATATCAAAACGAAGTATTACTGGTCACACATGACAATACACAATTGAAACAAATTAGACAGTGCTATTTACACAAAAAATCCAGTGTACATAAATTATACTGATAATTGACATGGGCGAGCCAAACAAAGCGTGACATTTGTGTATCATACTATTCAGTAGAAGCCAATTACGTCACTGTCATTTGTTTCACACATTAAATCAACTCAAATCTAACATAATAGTTACAAACATTGCCACGTCCAAACACTGCCCACGTCATAACATGAAGGGTATAATTGTTCTCAGTACATTTTGACAAGCAAAGTTCACACGTTCTGTTGTGCTTTTAGCGGCACAGTGGAGCGAGTGGTCTGCATGGGGAGATTGCACCGAGTCGTGTGGTAACGGAACACAGACCAGAACCCGGTTGTGCACAAAACAAGACGGTTCCCCGGTGGTCGATTCCACGTGTGGCGGCACCTCTGTAGAAATACGTCACTGCGCATGTGAAGCTACTTTCTCTGCTGCAGGTATAATACGTTTTTTTTATTTCTCATCACGGACATACATAATAAATGTAAATTGTTATTATTGTAACGACTACAATGTTCCAATGCTGACCACGGATTGGCTTATACATTGTGGAGCGCAGTGGCGCACTGCTAGAGCATCGGACTCTCAAACGAGAAAACCCGGATTCGAATCGTGTGCTGCCGTAGTGAACTGGAGCAACGTAGAGTAAATGAACTTGCCCAAGGTTCGAAACCTTGGGCAAGTTCATTTACTCTACGTTGCTCCAGTTAACTCAGCTGTATGAATGATTATCTGGCTATAGACAAATTTGGATATCTGTGTACGATTAGTCTTCGCGCATTAATTGCAGCGTGGCTGGATACTTCCCAGAGAAGACGAAATGTTGTTGGATTGAACAGATCTGTCAGGGAGTAAATTGAACAGTCCTAACGACTGGATACTGCGCTATATGAGAACTTACCTTTTTAAATTGCGTACGCGTTAAACTTTAGACTACGCGTGGCCATGTGTTTTGTCTATACATATGTTGTCGAGCTAAATATGATAAGACAAGTAAGTTGTAAAACATTAAATTCGTGCATCTGATCGACTGGAACTAGCGTAGTTGTAACAGCTTCTGGGAGTGCTCATGAGATGTTACTTTCATATGTTGCTAATACTGAATTTTCGACTGAATAATTCTACGTACGAGATGTGTTTTCTTCAAAAGCGCAAACATGATAATACTTTTATGCCCTACATCACATTTTACTCGGGAGAAATTATACATACCCCATGAGCTGTCCGCAAACGGTCGGGTGATTATAAAATATCCGGACCAAATTCACTGCACGTTGTCCATATTGGCCACGTTATCGCTATGGACAGGTAGGGGGCAATGCACAATTTCAAAAGCGTTCGTTGTAGAAGGATTTTCGTTATGGACAGGTACCCGCTAAGTCAGGGTTTAATGTATTTTATTTGAACGGCAGTGGACTGCAAGAAGTCCAACATGACGTCCCACTACATCGGATATGTCGCCGACAAATGCGACTGTTCCCACTATTACCAGTGCCAACTGGTGAACGGAGAATGGCTCGCCACCCATATGCCGTGCCCGCCGTGTCAGCACTGGGACCCCGCAAAACTGACGTGCGTCGTTGCAAAGGACACCCCGTGTGAAGGTGTCACTATGGCAGGTATGTTCACAAAGTCATGACGATAGTGTAGAACGGCTTAGCAGACATGCCATATAATTTTTTGTCTTATGTTATTTGTTTATTTGTTCATTTGTTCTGTTGACATGCTTTTGTAATCACTATGGTTAGTGATATTATGAGTATGTACCAAAATTATTCTCACCTAACTATCACAATAACTGTTCTATTCTATTAACACCGTCGTTGTTTCACTCGTTTCCAGCAGTGACAGAAGGGGTGTGTAACCTTCGCGCTGTCGCCGGGGATGTCACCAAGTACATTGCTCCTGCGCCCGGCCAGGATGTCGTCATGGGTTGTCCTCGAGGGACAGTCTTCAGTCTCTTCGATTGCACCTGTGTGTGGGCATCGTCCGAAAGCACAACGACGCAACAAAGTAAGTTTATAAAGAGGAATACCGCAGCGGATCCATTACGTTTGACAGCGAAACTCGGATTACCGTTGATTGCATTTGCAGTAAATCTTCAGATTAATTACAACGACGTCTCCTGGCTTGCTTAGCAGATGCATGGAAGTTCATCAGCGAATCTGTCGCTGATTTCACGGCGGATTCGTAGAATATCACTAAGAAAACAGCATGACATGTTCTGCACGGTCTGGCAGACGTGAACGTGTATTGACGAACAACGTCGCAATTCATGGTTGTAATAGAACGGTCCTCACTATTCACTACAACTGTTGGCCCCCTCTGACAATCAAGTCCATACAAATTCTACGAAAGCAAAAAGTCAGTGATAATCACGGTCTTCCAGAGTAACTGCGTTTACTTGGTAGGAGAGTATTTAAAGAGGCAAGGAAGACAGAGTGTATTATTGATTCTACTCCGACGCAGTTAAAAGACTCTTCGGCCACAATGTATATGAAGCTCTTGGTGCTTTCTCAGCTGAACCATTAACAAACAACCGTATAGGATGTTATTTTATTTAGTTGTTGCTTTGCTGTTTTTTTAACTACATCGACACCACAGTTAATATTGCTGTGGCAAATGAATAATAACCGCTGTGTTTAACTGCCATTTTGCATTGTTCCAGCGTCGACAACGACGGCTGTTGCCAACATCCCGGATGAAATCACATGCGTGAATTTCGACGATGGCTGGAACGGGTTCGGAGCTACCAAAGGGGTCTACGTGGAGGCTAACAAGGTCTACAGAGAACCGGCGGCATTCGTCAAGAGCGCTGCCCGGTTCGATGGCTCCGGTCACCTCGAGATCCCGCGGTTTTCCAACTCGTACGCCACCTGGCGACAGTTCGCAGTGAGCTTCTGCTACAAACGCAGCAGTGTCGGCGGCACCGCCACGCAAGGCTTGATCACCAACGGCAACGGTTTCGCTACGCCGTCAATCAGCATTACGTCCGGCCAAGGGGTCATCGGTGCTGAACTCACCACCGACAGCGGCACCGTGACAATATCCGGAATCGGGGTAAGTCGAAACGAGCCACTGTCTTTCAACCATTGATGTACCGGGGTATATAAGTAATACTACTTTAAGACATCCGTCTCTTGGTTGGAATTGTAGTAAGCTCGTTGTTTTTTAACATTGTAGTAAAATAACGTTTTATAAACAGTGCTTTGGGTCTAGCGGTCGTGTAGTAGTTGCATAGAAATGCCGTCGTTTCATCAATCTTACAATCGTAATCTCTTGACATGAAGGGGTGACATATTTTCAGTGTCAGTCTGCACCAGATTAGTCTGTTTTGCGGTATGCAACAAGGTAGATAATTATGCTTAGACTGGTTCAGTCCATTATGTTATCCAGCCAGCTTTTCTTTTGGTGGCCCCGTCTTCTCTTGCACTCTAAAGCGCCGTGCAGATTAGTTTTTAACGATGTCGTGACAAGTGACGTCAACAAAACAGGAGACCTTGGGTTGTTTTACTGTTGTCGTTAGCTATGTGTCCTTTTTAAGAAATGAAATTATACAATAGTACTGTGTACTATTTGGAATGATTGCAGTTTGGAGACTTTTTTGAATTACCTGACTCTTACACATAACGTTTATTTTACTTTGTAGGCTACTGACAACGTCTGGCATCATGTAGATCTGTCTTACGACGGAAAACACGTATATTTATGTGTTGACGGAACGTGCCACTCCATGGGGAATACTCAAGGTACGTTATATGGTAGCCATTACGGGACGTATTTCAGACTATCGTATCATTGTATAGCAACACCATTTGAATAATGGGGACATTGAATCCTGAGAAACAGCACATTTATGAAGTGAATTTGTTTACAATAACGCCTCCGTCGTCTTCTGGTTACCCGGTGATCCAATTGTCACTGACTAAACCACAAAACAAAAACGTGATTTGTTGTATCGAACAAATTAACTAAGCTAACAAAAACGTCCGTTCTTCGGATGGTGCTACAAACGCACAGACGCAGAAGACGGTTTCCCGAATTATTAAAACATGACGTTTGCTACAACGTAAATGAGAACAGTTAAGTTACGAAAGACGTTTTCAAAAATGATCAGCAGACCTAGGAACAATCGCAAGAAAACATGCGTTACGCATTCGAGAACAATCGATTACAGTCCGGTGCGAACCCAAATGCCGGTAAAAACCCTAACTATGATGTTAAAACAACTGCATGTAGCTAAACGCATGAGACTCTTTATAGTCACCAAAATAACATAGTTTCACCGATGCACAACAGTTGCAGTCTGGTATAAACTTGTTCAAAGTATCGGGGATATCAAATGTATTCTAAATAGGATACATTTCTCCAACCGTATTTGTTAGTACGGATACTCAAACAAAAATAGATTCCACTTTATTCAGATGTTTTCGTTGTTCCCAGAAGATGTTAGCAGACATTACATCCGATCTAATATCTATGATACAAACTAAACGTGACTTTATATAAAAACAATACATGTTACAGGAGCCATCGCCCAGAGACACAGCCCGATGGTAATCGGTCGGTTGGAACCCGCCGGAACCGGATTCACTGGACTCATGGACGAGGTAATGAACCGTAACTTGTTAAAATCTTCATTGTCCGCTTCCTGTTGAGTTTGCGACATATATCGTATTTGCTACGTTCTTTCTTGTAGTGCTTTGTGTTTTATTGCACCTTTGCTGTTAATTTCGATGTCGCTCACGTCGCTATTGCGGAAATGTTATAACTTTTTTACTGCTGCCTTGCTATTGTGATGTTGCAGTTTGTATCCTAATGTTTTAGTTGTTTTCTTATCTTATTATCAGTGGTGCAGTGGCTAGAGCTTCGGACTCTCGACCGAGAGAACCCGGGTTCGAATCCTGTGCTGCAGTGTCAAACCTTGGGCAAGTTCGTTCACTCTACTTTGCCACAGTTCATTCAACTGCATGAATGAGTACCTGACGATATACAGTGGTGGATATTAATGTACGAATAGTATTCGCGCATTAATTGCAGCGTGGATGGATGCTTCCCAGAGAAGTCAAGATGGTGTTCGATTGAACAGGTCTACCAGGGAGTAAATTGTCAAGGGCTTTGAGCAATCCTGTGGACCGGATACTGCGCTATAAGAACTTATCTTTTACTTTTACTTTATTCGGCTAACCAATAATGTTACTATTTCTTTGTTTGTAGCTGTGCTTCTACGGAACAGCTCTTCCGGGAGGCGTGGTTAAGAAACTGCAGGACAAGTACTTTCCCGCCCCCGCCTAGAAACCGAGGCCTTCCCCGTCGCAAGATAATCCTGTTTAAGAAAGCAACACATCATGGACAATTTGCTTTTTGTCGAGTGGAATCAATAGGGCCTATAAGTCTCGCGACATCGACTCCATTTACACCAGCTTAAATAATGGGGATATGTTTTGTGTTGGGTTATAATCATCGGAGTTTTTCCAAATCGTGTTTTTTTTTCGATTTCCGACAGATGATCACAAGTTGAAGCAGTGGGGAAACCTGTGCCGTTAAGAATGTCCGTGGTAGTCGTGTACCTTAATCGAATTGTTAGTACGATTTGACGAGCCAATGTAGCGACTTTATTGACAATGACAACTATGCATACTTTTTGGTGATTTTGTGCATTTAGCAACCTTTTCAGATATAAATGGTTACCGAACTGTTTTGTTTTTAACAACTTATAACATTTAAAATTCGCCGTTTTTATGACAAGCGATAATCCGCGGTATCTCGTTTTAACTCCCACTTCTTACATAACTGTTAATCATGTTATGTAATCCTTCTTATAATTCATATTTTAATATGTACTGGTTCTTGTTACATTAACTAATACTGCTGCTTATTATCTATTTCATTTAGACGAAAACAAAAACTGCTGCCTGACTCTATCTCTGCATTTTAAATTGTCCTGATGTATAATTCATAAAAAAACTGAAGTGACATCGACATAACACGATTAACAAAGCTACAATAAACTGATAAACTAAACGTCAACAACCGTTTCCTGGCTTCCGCAATGCTAAAATCAGTGGGCAATAATTGTGCGTGTCGCCAGTCGGCTCCACTCGCGCGGAATCTCGCCATGTATCGTGACACATTTACAGGCCCGAGATATAGTTTCAACGACTGCTGGTGTAGATATAGTTTCCGTGTGCTTGTCGTTGCAGCTGTAGAGTCTGATCAACTTATGCGTGCCGCTGAATCCAGCAAAACGTACATATTCTGCATTCTAAAACACACATCCTTTCTCATTGCGCCATTACACCATTTTACACACTGTGTATTTATGTTTCGGTTGTATTCTTGTAACGATTGAAATGGGTGTATTACACGAACTTGTTTAGTTTAATTGGTCATTTTGAAATAATAATAGAACATATGCTACATAACCAATACTTATGTTTATACATTACTATTTCAGATGCATGTTACTTACTGATTCTGATTGTCCACTGTGACCTCAAATAGTTGTTGTGTAACGTTTTGTCTATAAACTATAGACAGTATTATCCATATCCGTGAGTTGAATCAAATGCATACTTGTTTTTATTACTTAGATAATGTTATGTGTTTCTTCTGTAAGACAGCATATAGGTCATTTAACATATTGAACATGCTTTATATTGATGAAACAAAGATAACTAATGGCCTGTGTAGAGGTTGTACATGCATTGTTTGAAATATGTAATAATGTAATGCCATTGATCTCAACCAATGATACAATATATCAATAATAATGATATGATATATAATATGCGAACGGTGTCATTGCCGTATCATAAAATGTGTGTTCTTTTGTATGAATTGTTGATTTTACTAATAGCGCAATGTATACGGAATAGCATACTACAGTAGTAATAAATAATAAAGATGTCTTACACAACCAATTCATCATGTTGTCGCTGCTTCAACTATCTAGTTTAACTAACGGTAGCTAAAGTTATTTAGCACGGAGTGAAACTTGGTCTCCATGGTTTTCTCACTCAGTGTTACTTCTGGTGTATCTGCTTTGGCTTCCTCTCCGTTATTGCATTGTTAAAGCTATTTATTATTACTTATCAGGCACTTTCGTGTATGCAACCGGCATTTATATTCATTGGTTAAAAGTGTACCTAGCTTTGATTATTTAGTTCTGATTTATTTGCATGTTCCTAGAGTTAATACCAACATTGCAACTACTGGCCTTTGTCTGTTGCTGCACCGACACCTTTGGAATTTGCTCCCTCTTAGTTGAAAATATTACACAATTCCGCCGGCATTAAAACCTTACCTTTATAACTTTGCTTTTCCACCTTAGCTCTCCGGCGTATACTTCCAACTGTTGACATTATAATCGGTCTTGAAATTGACCAACCATTTTTGTCTCGATGCGCCTCTGAATTTGCCTTCCAAATTAGGCGCAAAAGAAGTTACCTTATTGTTGTTATTAATATTAGTAGTAGTAGTATTACACTTGCATACATACGTACGTGCATATACACACACACACACACACACACACACACACACACACACACACACACACACACACACATAGTGCACATACGCACACACGCACACACGCACGCACACACGCACACACGCACACACGCAAATATATTAACACATACGTGCATGCTTGAACGTACGCACATGCGCTCACGCAAACATTATGCACGCTTGTAGGCCTAATATGCATACAGGTCTACAATGACATGTCACGATGTTGATTCTGCGTAGCTATGGCACGGTAACGCATAAAATGATGACATTATAATTAATAATAATAATAATAATTGTGTTTATTTTTCCAACTTAAGAACAATACATAAAGTGTGATACATCAAGAAATAATTATGTCCAAAAAAAGGTTATAATAGTTAAGTTATAATAAGTTATAACATTATTGATTACGTAGTTTTGTGAGAGAGAGAGAGAGAGAGAGAGAGAGAGAGAGAGACGTTTGTGATTACGTTTATTGCATGACGTCCGCCATAAATTTGTTCTGGGCAGACTAATGACGACGAGATAAATACATGTATCGGGATCAATTTGGCCGCTACGTCGATTTTCTTCGGGAAGTTGCGCCACTATAGCCCAAGAGTTTTATAATTTATATGTTTTGTTGTATCAACGAGAGTTTACACCTGCCTCCTATGGAAATGTTCGCGTTATATAACGGACAGTGCACTTTCGTGACGTTAACTTCACAGTTATTTCAAGAAAATCTTATTTATTATGTATTTTGTTATTAATACATTTTTGTTTATAATCATCCCGCCACGCCAGCCATCCAGCCCTTCCGCGTCTTTGCGATTCACTTAAATGAAAAACTAACAGGTGCTTTTAAGCCACGCCCAGCGCCCACATGGTTCGTTGTCGCGCTTACATTTATTCGGGCGTTAAATAATATCCGAGTGACGTTTTTGCGCTTGCGCGTATGTAGGGGAATGTATTTAATTAGCACTGGCTATACGACTGTAGCGCGTTCATTTATCCGGGCGTTATGTATGTTTATACACATATGTCTATATATATATATATATACATAAATTATAAACTGTTTGCTTCCCACAGACATAAACAATTTCTGTTGTAAAGTTATGTCGTTTCCTCTCCACGCACACGTGACGTGGCTTACTCTTATACTTGGTCACATGCAAATCTGAAACAGCATATTATAATTATGTACTCTGACTATAACGCTCGTATTATGACAACAAACGAAACATATTTAACTACTGGATATTAGTTATCACCATGTGATCTATTGGTGCCAAATATTATGCCTTAGATATGCATATAAACATCACCCGGATAAAATTTAACGCCCGGATAAATGGTTAAGGAGTGTTTGACAAATGTGTCACGCGCGTTTCTGTTTATTTTTCGCGAGGTGACGTCACGGCTTGTTATATGTCAGCAAGGGGCTATACGTAAACATACTAATTTTACGAACATTTAGGCAGGGCCCTACGTATACGTACGTTCATCCCCTCAGTCTCCGCCCTTTATAGTCCAGGAAGCTGAGGTGAGGAAACTGTTCACGAGACAGTGCACGCGGAAGGCCTCGGGTCCAGACAACATCTCCACATCTACCCTGAAGAACTGCGCCGACCAACTCTCTGCGGTGTTTACGGACATCTACAACTCTTCTCTCCAGCAGTGCAGAGTTCCAGTCTGCTTCAAAACTTCCACTATCATAACCATTCCCAAGAAGTCCAACATCACCGGGTTGAACGACTACCGTCCAGTGGCACTGACCTCAGTCGCCATGAAAATGTTCGAGCGCATAGTACTCAAGTACCTGAAGTGGGCCACCGACGACCTCCTGGACTGGCACCAGTTTGCATATCACGCAAACAGATCAGTAGACGATGCGGTAGCTTTAAGTCTGCATCACATTCTGAAGCACCTAGAGAGGCCACGAACCTATGCCAGGATCTTGTTCATTGACTTCATCTCAGCATTTAACACTATCATCCCATTCAAGCTGTTCGATAAACTTTCATTGTTGAATGTATATCCTGCCATGTGTCACAGGGTCCTTAACTTTCTTCTTCACCGGCCTCAATCTGTCAGAGTCAACAACTCTATCTCCAGACCTCTTATCCTAAATACAGGTTCCCCACAAAGTTGTGTGCTATCCCCCATCCTGTTTACTATCTTCACAAATGACTGTGTCTCCGTGGACCAATCGGTCCTTGTGATAAAGTTTTCTGATGACACTACTGTGGAGGGCTGCATCGAGAATGCGGATGAGACGCCATACAGGGAGGAAGTTCAGAGAATGGTTGGCTAGTGTGCGGATAACAATCTCGAATTGAACGTTTCAAAGACCAAAGAATTGATTGTTGATTTTCGTAAAAAGAAGACTCCCATCCACCCTCTTTCGATAAATGGCGTGGAGGTCGAGCAGGTTGAATCTTTTATATTTCTTGGAACAACAATTATTTCAAACGATCTCAGCTGGTGCACAAACACATTGTGCATTATAAAAAAGGCACAACAACGCCTGTTCTTCCTGAGGCAGTTCAGGAGATTCGGCATTGCTCAGGAGATTACGATACGATTCTACCGCGCAATCATTGAAAGTATCCTCACTTTCTCGATTGTAGTCTGGTTTGGCCGCGCCAGTCAGGAGGAGAAACAACGGCTAGAAGTTATCGTGAAGGGCGCATCTAGAATCAAAAATGTCTTAAAATATGTTGGCAGTTGGCCTTGGTTTAAATTTATACTATTTTTAGGATAGTTTCATAATGTTTCTGATTGTATATTTTGCGTGTGCATGACGGGGGGCAGGGGAGACAAGCGTGCATGTATGTTGACGCCACAACGCCAATAATTCCTCGTACATTTTAAATGCTACTTGGTAATAAACAGTCTGAATCTAAAAATCTGAATTATATTATTTAGCGTTAAATTTAGACTGATACTGATTCACTTATAAAAAACTAACAGGACCTTTTGAGCCACACCCCATGTGCTGACGATTGGTCCTTCTAAAAATAAAAATGAATGCGCGTGCATATTTTACGTTTGTTTTTCGTTGGGCACTATTTGCGAAGTGAAAATAATGTAGAAATTTGTTAAATATTAAGGATATAGTCTGAAACGAATTATGAAGTGGAGCGAAGTTTTGAGAGTAAGTGGTGTAAAGTAGGCACCGCCTTTGAGTCGCTGTAAATCTACATGACTTATTATGTGTATCGTGCATTTAGAATCTTAGTCTTAGACTAGATTAGAAATTTAGTACGCGCGACTCTACGCCTACAGCATACACCTTTAAAAAAAATCTGACGTTTTAATACTTGTATTTTCTCAGTGGTGATAATAAGCCATGCTTAAGAACATTGACCCAAAGTGTTAACACGTCCTTGTGCTAGGGATTGGTTCTCTAAAGAAATACAGTTGATTCAAAGAATAAAGTGAATAATATTTGACTTTTATTAAATGAAAAGGAGACACCAGCGACACCTTACGAAAACATCCAGACACAGCTGATGTCAGAAGTCGGCAGCGAGCGCTCAGTAGGGTTATGACAGACAGAGATTTATTTCGACCATACGCCATGTACACATTAAAATAATTTACATACACATGAAGGTCAAGGAAACTCCCATTAAGACATAACATGTTGTTAACATGGGAACCCACCTTTAATAAAATGAATAAAATAATAATACATATTAACAGTAATCATATAATTCAATGTTAGTAAATATTTAACAAAATATAAAATTAGTACGTAATTACATAACATATTGTTTATAATTATGTGTTACAACCTTGACAGTTATGGATAGAGCAATTGGATTTATAGTTCATAATTAAGTAGTTTTTAAAATAAGTGATAAAACCAGGTAAACTATGTGTATAAATGTTATCAATGATAATGCTTGTAGTACTGTTAACTATTTCTGTTGTGTTGTGTTTGTGTATGTATTTTTGCATATATTCATAATTGCATCTGGGAATAAATACCTTATTTTTTCTTCGTGTGTGGTGTTGATGCCTACATAATGATTAATTTCAAAATTGTGTAAGTAAGGGATGTGACGAAATATTCCTGTAGAACGTCATTAATTAATTTATAATAAAATGTAGTTCACTGCAGTTTATAAATATCATCCAATTAGGAATTTGAGTTTCTTTTAAAAACCGGGTCTGTACGTTCATTATATTTACTCACAGAAATTATTCTTATAACTTTTTTGTAAATTAACAACTCGATGTGCCTGGTGACATCTTAATAGAATATGAGGATGTGTACATTATAGATAATACGTTTTGTTGTAAATAGTGTATAAGTTTATTCAAAATTGGAATGTAACAAGATTTAACAAAATTACCACACAGAGAATTAACTCTAGATGGCAGGTGGACAAGGAAGCCCTTTGGCTTGTCGAGAGTCCAACCCTTTTATCTATGTGTATCCCGCCCTTCTGAGGCATATGTCAATTTTATTGTTAAACATATTCACGCTATTAGCACCCACACAATCAGCAGATAATCTGTTCCATTCATTTACAGTCCTTTGTGAAAATGAGAACTTTCTTATATATAATCTACACTGCTCCTTTACTAATGTAACTTCATGTATTTTAGTCCTTCTATCTTTCTTAACTGAGAAAAAAATATTTTTTTATAAATTTTCATAACCATTCAATATTGTAAACATTTCTATCTGATCTCCTCTCAATCTTCTGATCTGTAGTGTTGTTAAACCACAACCGTGTAGGCGTATTTCATAACTAAGATCCCTCAGTTTTGGTATCATTTTAGTCGCTCTCTGTACTCTTTCTAGCATATCTATGTCCTTCTTGCGATATGGCCGCGGGTATACAATATTCTAAATGAGGCATAACTATTGTTTTGTACAGCGATATTATTAGTTCTTTTTTTCGCCTAATTAATCCAAGGATTTGATTTCCCTTTTAAGCTGCAATTCCGCACTGCTCTGAAACTTTCATATCAACAGTTGTGATTAACCCTAAGTCCTTTTCTTTGACAGTAGTACATAGTACATCACTCCCCGTTGTATATTGTACATCTTCGTTCCCATGCTCTGTGTGGAGGCATTTACATTTCTAAAAATTGAACAACATTTGCCATTTTTCAGACCATTTTATCAACCTGTCAAGACCATCTTGTAAATGCTGTCTAACTCCGTCACTTTTAATCCTTCTAAAAAAATTTGTATCATCCGCAAACCTTGCTTGTTATTTCATCGTCCAAATCGTTGATATATATTAAGAATAATATAGGTCCCAGTACTGATCCTGTGGTACCCCACTCAAAACTGATTTCCAGTTTGAAGCCTCCCCATCAACTACTACCCGTTGTCTTCTGTCAATCAGCCATTTTTCTATCCAGTTAATTATACCATATCCCATGCCATGGGCCTTTAGTTTAAGCAGTAATCGTTGATGTGAAAAGCTTTTTGAAAATCTAAGTAGATGATATCTACTGGTGATCCCTCGTCTACCCACTTAGTGATATCTTCCTAAAAACGTAACATATTTGTTAAGCATGACTTCGCTTTTAGAAACCCATGTTGAGATGGGTTTATTAAGTTATGTTTAACAAGAAAATCCACCGTGTAATCTTTAATTAGTATTTCTGATAATTTGCAAACAACCGATGTTAAACTATCTGGTCTATAGTTGTCTGACTTGTTTCTCGACCCGTTTTTAAATAACGTGATAATGTTTGCTTCTTTCCATTCTAAAGGAACCACACCCTCTTTTAATGACAAATTGAAAACTGTTACTAGCGGTATGCTAATTTGTTGTACAATTTCCAATATTAGTGTGGACGGAATCACATCCACTCCATGTGATTTATTACCCTTCAGAACCCTTATTTTCTTTGCTGCCATTTCTGGGGTTACAATTAACTCTCCTAAATTGTCTGATTCTGTCCCCTTGAACTTAGTCTCTGGTATTGGCAGTGAACTAACATCTTCCCTGGTAAATACTGAACTAAAATACTCATTCAGATCTTTTGCCATTAAGAATCCGTCTGTTACTATACTTCATGCACTATATTCTAGAGGACCGACCTTATTCTGAACTATCTGTTTGCCTCGAACATACGCATACAAACTCTTGCTGTCATGTTTTATATTACAAGCTAATTTTTTGTTCATAGCTTCTCTTTGAATTTCTAATTTCCGCTGCAGCGTGGTTAAGTGCTTCTTTATAAATGTTGTAGTCTTCATCATTTCCAGTACTTATATATGACTTCCAAATCATTTGTTTGTACTTAATTTTTCTAATGGCTTCTTTCAATAAGTGTTTCTTTTTGGAATTGGTTTATTTATTTTTTTATTTGTTTTATTTGTATGATTCTGCTAGTTTAAATGATATTTAATGTAATATGCGAAATAATAAAATTAAAATAAGTTACACAATCAATGGTTTCCCCATCTATTTCCAACAATGGGATTTCAAGTTATTTTCTTTACAGGCATATGAAATATAATGAATTTAATTTTATTGACCTTCAATGAATTATTTTTAAAAAGTGTAATTCTGGAAGAAGAACCTTAGTTTATTTGGACAAACCACAATTAACTTGGATATTATTTAGATACTGGATATCATTTGACGTATTCGTGTGATAATTGTCACAGGTCTGCTGTCAACATTTACAAGTAGTGAACTACCTTTGGTGATCATTGTAGTCATTCATCCAACCAATACATTTTATTGACCGACCAGTGCCAGTTAGTCAGTCATTAAGCTGGGAGAAGTTGGCAGTGTGATTGAGATTACGTAAGATTACTAATAACTCCTCTGCCTTTTTTATGTTAACAAATCTTTAAAAAATCATTACAAAATAAAATATATACCCAGTGCTATATTGTAATTTTTTTAGTGTCATTGTTACACAATATTGCTTCACCAATCTCACCAAAAGAGTATATGTAATCCCCACACGTTTTCAAATATTTTATTAAATAAATGGGATTGTCACTATGCACCATTACTGAGATTCTTTCACTTTACAAACTGAACAAAATGCAGCTCAATTACCATACGATATTTACATATTTAATTATAGCTAAGAATGCATGTGAACGTTTCTGAATGTCTGCATTGGCATACGGATGTAAGCAAAAGCCCAGTGGAGTCGAGCTCAGCAGTAAACATGCCAAATGGGTACGTGAGTGAACGAATATATCACAATTCTTGTAGGATTTAATTCAGTATACATTATGTTATACATCTACAAGAACACATTTATTATGTTTTGCAAAAATATTTGTTAACTAACTTTAAACAAATCTCAATTATTTTAGCACCAAATGTGTGTTTTGGCAGTTTGTAGATTATTTGTGCTGAATACAACTTACAACATATTAGTTGGCTAGTATTTATAAATATTTCCACATATATTCTTCTTCCAAATGAACAACATTTTAATAATGTTATACCCATCCCATCGCAATATTCATCATAAAGCTTGAAGACCACGATTTGCGCATGTTCTAGAATGTTATTATATAAATGCAAAGGTAATTGTTGTTCCACGTTGTACGTATTTGTTTCGTGTTTACAGTGTATTAAGATAACACTAAGACAACATTTACAATTAATGGATTTCGCGACTGTCTTAATCAGTATAAATCTAAATTTAACGCTAAATAATATAATCTGGATGAACATACGCATACGTAGGACCCTGCTTACCTGTTCATAAAATTATTCTATGGACGTATAGCCCCATGCTAATATATGACAAGCCCTGACGTATCCCAAAACAAAATGTAACGCGCGTGACACGTGTTAAACGCTCCTTGGTCTAGCGACCAATCACTTGCGCGCTGGGCGTGGCGTAAAAGCGCCTGTTAGTTTTTCATAAGTGAATCGCACAGGATGGAGGCTAGATCAGCGGCTTGGCGGACCTGAAAGTATTCATGAAGCAATGACGCCACGTCCAGGCCACGCCATGGCGCAAGTTCTTTTATTGCTGTGCACATTAAAATACTGCAGCACGAAAAAAGAAACTGCTTGTCACTACGTTGTTGATGACTGCGATAGACGGTTCGGTAGCGATGGTGAGTTTGTTTTATTAATAGTTGCGCTGCTGGAGTATAAATCCTGTCTATGTCAAATTGATGACAGTTTTAGCTGTTTTTTTTAATTCTGTAGTGATTGATCACTGGTATATTCTTTAGACTTAGTTGTAGAAGCGGAATCACTTAGACTTACGTAATTGTTAATATGAAACAAATCTAAGTTTTTGTCTGTGTGGTTTGAAGTTTGTCTTTAAACTAATGTGTATTTCTTACAAAACTATTAATTTCAGTTGGTGTATTTCTTTTAGTTGTATCTTTATTTATATGTTTGTAACATCCAAAGTATTTCAATAGCTATGAACACCTTTAATATGCCAGCGTACCTTAAAAAGTAATTTTGCCTTTCATGCCTAATCGTAGTCGTTATTCTGTGATTCACTGTTGCAGTAATTTCCAAAAACTGACATATAAACCAACAATGGATAGTTGCTAATCCAATATTCTAAAAAAAGCAGAATTATGTTTGAGACGGTGTGTATATCACGGGTACAATAACCCTCTATGGAGTTGACTGTGAATGTTTTCACTACACATCATTTACTTTGTGACTTTCTGTTTCAGACGTGAACACTGAGATGTCACCCAGACCCACTGGCTCACTCTAAGTGTACGTGTGCACAACAATTGTTAACTGTGCAAATTGAGACAACATATTTCAAAAGGAATTATCCGGTGGTTTAGTGAATGCCCATAGATGGTTGTGATCAGAACATTAGTATTTGTATGTTTCACACACACACACACACGCGCGCGCACACGCACACGCACACGCACACTCACACGCACACTCCACACACACGGATACCCACACGCACACGCACACACACATATCAATCATATAGATTTGAATGCCACTTAACTTTAGTTTCCACTCAGTGAATGTACATAACAAATTAACATTAGACAGTACTTCCATTGGCTTGCACTTGGATTTACTTTGTTCAACATGCATCAGCAGAAATCAAAATGTAGACAGACTTGGTAATTCATAAAATGTATCACAATGTATAGACATTTACATGGAGGTATCTCGGTGTAGAACATTATGGTTACATGTAGCAGATCATGGTTCAATCAAAATAGGATAAAGAGGCCACCATGTATCAAAACCATTATATTGTTTTATGTGAGACTTCAAATTACCCTCTACAATTTGTGTACATACTTTGCAGAAAATATGTAATTTCATGAAAACTGAAAATGTACAAAATACTGTCTTATTCGTGTTAGCATTACCTTTATCAAGATGGCTGCCATGGTCTAAGTCGCGTACTTTTTGTGGGAGAATACAAATTCAGAGGAACATGCCACCCAAGCGTAAACCTTTCAGTGTTACTGACAGCGATGTACAGGACACTGATGTGATGCTGCTGAAATTCGTGGAATTGCTGAATTATGACGCTGTGTTACGAAAAGTGGGGTTAGCGTTGTACCCTCACGCAGACAATCGCTGACCTGAACTCGAAGCTCGAAACCAAAGAGCGCAGAATTGTAGCCCTCGAAGAAAAAGTTGGTCATCTCGAAATTAAGTGCGATAACATTGAACAATATTCCCGACGATGCAACTTAAGGTTCCATGGAATCCCTGAAACTGGGGCGGGGGAGGACACTACTGCCAAAGTAGTGGAAACCATAAATGACAAAATGGCAGTGACCCCCCAGTGACACAAGAGGACATTATAGTCAGTCATAGGCTTGGCAAAAGGGCAGAAACCGACGATCGACATCGTGTAGTCATTGTGCGATTCAACAGAGTTAACGTGCGTGACGAAATCATACTGGCTAGAAGCCGATTGCGTAACAGCGTCAGTGAAAACCAACACAAAATCTTCGTCAACGAGGACTTGACGCAGCGCCGCGCAGCGCTGGCTAGCGCTACAAGGCAGTTGAAAAGTGCGAAGAAAATTGCTGACTGCAGGACCTATAATGGGAAAGTGGTAATCAAGACATTAGCAAACACGATCAGGGTCATCCACACACAGGAGGATATCAACACTTTACGTTGAACACGTGGCCTGCGACCGGGAATCGGCCCCTGTATACGAACGATATTTTTTTATTGTTTTATTATTTTTGTTACACGAGACTGCGCAAAGTGAGTCTCCTGAACGAGACGTGCTCTACGCAGCGAGGACAATTAAAAGAGAGATAAGTCCTCTTTACTGACTCTGCAGACTCCGGGATAATATAATATAATGTCAGTCAATCGTTTTAAATTATTATCTTTTCTAGTTCTAGTTCTTTCTCTACAAGCTTGTTTCTTCTCTTTCTCTTCTTCTCCTGTCTCCTTCTCTCAAATTACAATACCTGTAAAGCTTACGTAAACACACGACAGCATTACGTCGACTTCTGCATAATGTTAAACTGTATTTTCTACTTTGATTCAGTCATTACACGCAAGTGTTATTGCAGTGACATCAGATATATTGGGAATATTATCAATATATCTGGTGACATTCCTAGCTAGTTAGTCTGTTACTACATGCTGAACAATCCATCTACTTTAACTGCTCTATCTAAATTGCTAATGATTTGTTGTACTCTTGACATTTAGTTTCTCTGTGGACTCTTTCAAGTGATTTTAGTAACATCATATTTAGTCTTAGTGTCTTCCTAGACATATTAGCTCCTGCTCCTTGTGCACTTATTCACATCCCGTTAAACTGAAACTGTAATTTATTTTGTTTTCTTATGAAAAGATTTATTTTTTATTTTCTTTGAGTTGAATACGAGTCATGTTGTTTTGTAAATTTGTTAGTTGAAATAGTTATACAGCTAATATATAAATACGTATGTATTTAATATATATAATTTAATACTATATTTTTCTCTTTTTTATTGTCAGTAAAATGGATTGACAAATATGATGTATAAATCTGAAATGACAGCACTGTGTTAGTTATTGCACACGATGTAAATCGGTAGCTTCTTCACAGAATCTTTGTTTTTGTGCAATGTAAACCTGTAGTCATATTACTATATATACATAGACATAACTTTCAAGTATGTATATGTATGTGTGCGATTATATGTGTATAATTAAATCTTATCATATCACAGTAAAAATGGATAATGAAGCATAATGCTTAACCGTGCATTATTGCACTATGTTTTACTGCTGTACTTTATATAAACAAAAACTTTAGCTTGTCACTGAAGTTATCTTAATACATGTATTCGTTCTGTTGCTGTGAAATGCATTAGTATGTTACTACGGATACTCAGGTAAATGTGGCTTGTAAAACCGTTTTAATACTGTATGCTCTACACCTCTCCCATGACAAGGTCTTCTTGCATTCATGCAAATCATTCTTATTTTATGTTATTTTTCTGTATACAAAACTACAAGATGTCTATCTCAAACTGTTCTCATATTTACATTTTTAATCAATCTCACATTTACGTTCAGTGCATTACGTAAATGAAACTTAGGACAGGCAATGCCATAAATACATTTAATTATCGGGATATGCGTATATCAAAATATTTTAACACTCATTTACACATACAAATATAATAACAAATACATACGATAAATACCAAATTACATAAAGGCATGATATTTGACGATACGTTCCCCTCCTATTTAGGAGGTATTAATAACAATGACTTAATTAACATCTTAGACACAAATGATGTTAAAAATTATGAACCTCAACTAATACGTCGGTCATCATATTATGACTTTGACAAGTTTAGCAAACTTACACAGACAAACATTACGCGTTTTAGTGTCTTAAGCACTAAAATTCAATCAATAAATTATACATTTAACGAACTGGAAGCTTTGGTAGAAGAGCTAAGTAGTAAAAATTGTGAATTCAATGTCATTTGCTTACAAGAAACTTGGAAATCAGAAAATGATGACCTATCACAATTTTTCTTACATGGTTATGACAGTTTAGCTCAAGGTAAGGCCTTGGAGGGCAAATAACATATGTCGACAACAAATATAGATCAGAGGTTATATTAAATGTAAACATGTACGAACACTGGACCGGCCTCCACGAACTTCTAATGATAACTTAAATGCTTTTATAAATGAATTTACTTCTATAATATCATCAATGGAAAACAACTGTAATAACAATCTCATTATCTTATGGGATTTTAATATAAATTTGCTCAAATTAAATTAAAATGATACATATAGTAACTTTTTTGACACCATAATATCACACAGCCTTTACCCACAAATTACTCTTCCTACTAGATTTACTAGAACAAATGGTACTTTAATAAATAATTTTGTTTGTAAACTTAATAAATCTATATTGGAGAGTACTGCAGGGATTTTAATCAAAAAAAAAAAAAAAGATGTAATCGATTTAAATATGATATACAAAATACCTGGAAATGTATTGATGAATTTCTATCAAAAAATCGTACAAATCGAAGATTACCATTTTTTTTAAAGAAAATGGTACAAAAATAACTGATAAAAAGGATATTGCAAACAAATTTAATAATTATTTTACAAATATAGGTCAGACCATCGCACTAGGTATTAAATATAAAGGTAACAAAAGCTATAGTTATTATTTAAACAAAAACGTAAATTCTGTATTTACGGTTCAGATTGTTGATGAAGAGACTATTAGGAAAACTATTAATAATCTTCGCACAAAAAAACAGCTGTGGATTTGATGGCATTTCTTCAAAATTGCTCAAGATAATTGAGCTTGCAATTATAAAATCATTATAGCTGTTAATAAACCAAGTTTTTAAATCCGGGATATTCCCAGACAAACTAAAAATTGCAAAAGTTATTCCTATATTTAAGAAAGACGATCCATCTTTATTTGACAATTACAGACCAATTTCCCTTCTTCCTACAATTTCTAACGTATTAGAGAAATTAATTTGTATTCAATGATATTCCTATTTCAATTATATGAAGCTTTTATTTGATAATCACTATGGTTTTAGAGCTAAATATTCAACGGAATTTGCTGCGCTTGAGCTAATAGATAATTATAACTCAAATGGATAATAATGATGAACCAATTAATGTATTTTTCGATCTTTCTAAGGATTTTGATACTATTGACCATAACGTTTTTCTTAACAAATTAACATACTATGGCCTAAATGGCTCAACTTTGCAGTTATTCAGACGTTACTTACAAAACAGGAAACAATACACAGAAATGTAATAAATAATTTCAGACATCTTACCCATAACAATCGGCGTCCCACAAGGTTCAATCCTTGAACCACTATTATTTATTATTTACATAAATGATTTCTAACAAGCTAGTCAATTATTTAATTTAGTCATGTACGCCGATGACACCACATTATCTAGCTCTTTAAAATTTCTTAACAACAACACACGCAATAAAAGTACAGAATCCTTAATAAATTAAGAACTTTTTTAAATTTAATGAATGGCTAAACATAAATAACTTATCTTTAACTAAAAGCAAATCAAAATAAATGATTTTTCATAATTGGCAAATTATCCCAAGTGTAAACATACATAATTATAATACTCGTGAAAAAAATTATATACATACTTTTAGAACTAAGCATGAATTTGCAATGAAATGTCTCAAATACAGCCTACCACATGCTATAAATGACACCCCCGATATAATCAAAGACAAAATATATACTCACAGTTTGCGAGGCTTCTCATTTTATATAAAAACATACTTGTTACACAAATATAATGATATATGCACTCTATCAAATTGCTAAACAAGCACTCCCAATAAACATACATGAGATAGACACCTTGTAAAAGGACCATATAAATCATTACGTAAATAGGGTGGCTCCTATGATAGCGACAATTGTGTCTTATTAGGAGTCACCGACCCCGATTGAATAAGCTATATGATTAATGTATATGGTACATCAATACCATAATAGCTGTACATGCGTTTGTATGTATTTTCCAAGAGTATGTTGAACATATAATGATTTACATATAATATGTATGCCTGCATAATGTTTATATTTGTTGTTTTTACTGCATAAGTGATGTTCAGAAACCAATTGTGTACCTACATGGGGTCAAATAAACGTTATGTTATGTTATGTTTATCTTGATGCTATCTTTGTATGACTGTTTCACCAGGTTACATTAATATGAGTTTTAAACATTATTTCTTGAGAAACATGTAATGTTCAATAACTGTGCCTTGTGTAATTAAATGTAATGCGTTTAGATTTTGATATGATCAGCGATAATTTATTTATTTTGAGACGTTCATTTATTTAAAAACGTTCTTCATTTATTAAAGATTCAATTTTTTTTTATCATGCATGTTATTGCTGAAAATGTTTAATGTACTTGATGGAGTTATATCATCAGAATAAATGATGAAATTAAACAAACATTTAACTGGCTTGTGCGAAATCATTGATATATATGATGAATAACAGGGGTCCTAGGATTGAGCATTGTGGTACACCTGTTGTTATTGATAACATTTGATTTATTTTGTCAATTTAAGTATTATTGTTTACAATTATTTACAGAACTGAGCATTGAATAAGTATTGTTCAATACCATAATATTTTAATTTGTCAATTAAAAGTAAATGGTCAATGAAAGATGGTACATATACATGATAGAAACCTAGTACTAGCTGCAACTTCGGCATTTATTCGAAGTCACTAGCATTGCAATAGAATGCTGATCAACCTAGGCCAAGGACAAGACTATATATGGCTCTACTCTAGTCCAGAGTATCAGTTAGTAAGCGACAAGTCAATGTTAAATAACCAACACAGCATGCACGTGCTTATTCAAGTTATTGTATTGTAATATGCAAGTTTTCATTCCTCTGTACATTCCGTGTAACACAGGCCCGTAGCCACGGGGGTTCATGGGGTTAACGTGAACCCCATTTTTGTGAAACCCCTTTCTCCAAAATGTGAACCCCTCAAAATTGCATCTTTAAAATGTGAACCACTAATTGTATTCCATGTTTCTCAAAAGCGGTAACCCCCCTCCTAACAGCTGCTGTATAGTGTTCAAGCATTACAAGGAATGCCAAGAAAGCCTGATTTTTGTAGATGATAAAGGGAGAACCGTTATCTATTAAGTGATCATCACCGAATTTATGTGAGCCTGGCTGAGGGGGTGTGTCCCCAGTGACATGTGTGAAAAGGGCAGTAACTAGAGGAATGTGTATCAAAGCATCCAAGTAGCCATGCAGAAGGACTTCACACTATCCCAGGGTCTCCTGTTATGAAAACGCATGGGGTAACAAATACACAAGAAGCCAGTTTTACACCAAACGTAAAATTATGTAATCTCTTAGAGGTGACAGATGCATACAAAATACTGGTGACTGAACGGGGTGACAATGATTTAACAATTATGAGCACATAAATAATGTTATTAAACCATATAAAATAATTCATTATTTCTCATCAGAACTCTGTTAAAATGTGAACGAAAGGTGCGGCTTTTTTATTTTTAGTATGCTGATTTAAGTAACTACCGACTGTCAAAGAGGCTATTCTCAACAATCAACAACTTAAGATATGTAGCGAGTGAATTTCTTAGAAGCTACAAACCCAGTAAACACTCATTTGGCTTAACATGAATCAAACCAATACAAAATAAAGTTTAGCTTCACCTATTTTAAAATGAGCGTTCTGATGAGAAATCGGGTAATAGTGTGGCTGTGTGGTTGCCGAAATACTGTGGTTGCTAGTTGCATGTTTGTAGATCTCAGAAAGGGTAGCCTTGTCGCTGATGAGGAGGCAAGAATGTGTGAAGGGCCTTTATTGTGTTGTATAAAATACAGTTTGTGTTTCCTGGAGTCAGTGTGGTGTACAGGATATGGTATTTGACTGTTTGACACCTAGAATTTAATTTAAATTCCACAAGAGGACAATAATTTTTCTAATCTTATAATTAATTTACCGGGTATGTTTTATAAAGGTTTGTTAATTTACTAACTTAATTATGTTTATGATAAATTATGGAACTCGCACATCAGATCAGATAAATATATGTATTAACTGAGTGAAAACCAGATTGTAAATGTCACACTTTAAATGTTTATTCTAAAAAATAATTTGGACACACCCACACTCCTCGGTGCCTCGTTTATTTATTAATATGATCATATTCAAAACAATTGCACACACGGCGAAGGGTTTCGAGTAAATAATCCAGTTATATTAATAACAAACTATCACTGAGTGTTGGCTTTTATTAATACAATTGGATGTAAATTATGCTTAATCAGGACACAACAAAATGGGACCAATCTCCACAGACAACATATGAGTCCCACTTTGTTTGAAAACGCACCCCCAAAACGACCTTGTTATGGGCTTGATATGGGTGCTAATGTGGTGTTTGTATATAAGATGAAAGAATAATAAGACGAAACCACACGGTCCACCAATATCACACCCACTTCATTGTTCTTCCAGTTAGAAATGGAAACGTCTGCATTTTGAACCTCCACGTAAACTTGTGGGGCCTCTGCATTGTGACAAAATATAACCCCACATGAACTTGTGGCGCCCCGGGAGTCTGAATTGGTAAAATGTGACCCCCCATTGTGAAAAGCTGGCTACGGGCCTGTAACATGTTACCTATTTAATTACATTTTTGCTTCCGTTAACTTCGTTGAAACTGGTAAATCCGTGCATTACAAAAAGCCTTAGTGATAGTGTTTCGTTTAAAAGGCACAGTTAAGTTCTTAGGTTCTTAGGTATTGCTTCTCCACACAGCCCCTTCTGGGGCTAACCTAGATGTGCAGTGCGCATTGCAAAGGGTGCGTGAAACTGAATTTGACAAATAATTTTAAAATAAAATAAAACAAATAATTATGTAAAACAAGTGCAATAATTTGTGCAGGTTAAAAACACAGTCTTTGTCTAGTCTGGTAAGGTGGGCTGGGGCAACAAGGTGGATGGTGCTCAGAGCTTGTTGGAATGGGCGTAGTGTGGGTAGGCTTATTGTTTCTGGGGGGAGTAGATTCCAAGCTCTTATAACTCTAGGATAGAATGAGTATGCATATGTATTTATGCATGCATTTATTTGTATGTATTTGTTTGGATCGCTGTTTCGTGTACAGGAGCATGGGACTATAAGATGTTGTGGTAGGGTAATGTTCAGGAGGTTGTGTTTTATTTTGTAGAAGAAGGTAAGTTGGTGTTGTAATCGTCTTCTTTGTAGAGTCTGCCAACCAAGTTTATTTATGAGGCTGGTTACGCTTGTTGTGCGGCGGTGGTCATTTAAAGTAAATCTAGCTGCGCTTCTTTGGATTTGTTCAAGGGTATCAATGTTATTTTGTGTATGGGGATTCCAGGCTACAGCTCCGTACACTAGTTTTGGCCTTACTAACATATTGTAGGCCGTTTCCTTAACTTTAGATGTTGCAGGATGGAGAGAGCGTTTAAGGAGGCCAAGTGTTCTAGCAGATTGAGATGCAGTGGTTAACATGCTTTGTCCACGGCAATTTGGAATCTATTGTGATGCCAAGATAGGGGTGTGAATCGTCTTGGGAAACTGGTTGGTTTGAGATGGTGTAAGTGAAGAGGCTTGGTTTGCGTTTATGGGTAATTCTGAGAAATTGACACTTTGGGATATTGAAGTTAAATTGTCACTTGTCTGTCCAGTTGGCTAGTTTGTTTAGGTCTGTTTGAAGGATGTTATGGTCTGCATGTGTTTGGATTTCTCTATATAGGATCAAGTCATCGGCAAAGAGTCTGATAGTTGAGTTGATTGAATTGGTGATGTCATTTATGTACAGTAGGAAGAGGACCGGGCCAAGGACTGAGCCTTGGGGTACGCCGGAGATGACATTTGCAGGAGCTGAATGGGAACCATTTATTGATATGATCTGGGTGCGGTTTGATAGAAATGACGTTATCCATTGTAGTGTGTGACTTGTGATACCATAGTAGTTTAATTTATTGAGAAGTCGTTTGTGGGGAACCTTGTCGAAAGCTTTGGAAAAATCGAGGAGGATGACGTCTATTTGTTTCTGGTCGTTCATAGAGGAAGCCCAGTCATGGACTGCTTCCACAAGCTGTGTTTGGCAGGATAGTCCAGTTCGGAATCCGTGCTGGTGGTGGAGGATAACGTTGTTAGCACTGAGGTGTTTCCGCATGTGACTAAGAACGATATGCTCCATCACCTTGCACAGAATGCCTGACAGGGAAATTGGTTTGTAATTTACGGGATCACTTTTGCTGCCTTTCTTGTATACTGGGGTGACAAGAGCTGTGGTCAAGGCATGTGGGAGTTTGCTGGAGGTGTATGATTGCTGGAATATGTGTTGTATTATTGTAGATATTTCTCTGGCAGTCTCCTTTAATACTTTTGCTGGGATTTCATCTGGTCCTGACGCCTTGTTTGGTGTTAGAGCTTCAAGCTGTTTTATGATGCCATTTATTCCGATATTAAGTGTTTCGATTGAAGGGAATGGTGATGGGCCTTTAGTTGGGATAGGAAGTTGTTCTTTGGTGAAAACTGATTTGAAGTGGTCATTTAGTGTGTTTGCTTTATCGTGATCAGTTATTTTCATCTTGCCATTTGCCTTTAGTGTTGGGATGCCAAGGTTTTCAGTTTTTGTTTGTTTAATGAAGGACCAGAATCGCTTAGGGTTTGTGGTGAGGCTTTCACCTATTATGTTGTTGATGTACCTGTTGTGGGATTTGGTTATTTCTTTGTTGGCTTCTTTTCTTAGGTTCTTGAAGTGTTCCCAGTGTTTGTTTTTCTTTGTCTTAGCATTAGCATGAGTTTTGTCCCGTTTTCTTTGTAGTCTGATTATGTTTTTTTGTGATCCAGGGTAAATGCAGTTTTGATTTTGTCATGCAGCTAGGGATAGATTGTTCTACCAGTTGAGTGTAGTTTTGGTGAAAAAAAGTTCCAATTTGCATCAATATCTAGGTTATCGGGATTTCGGGCAAAGTACTTTTGAGCAAGAAGGGTACAGTTTGATCTGAGGGCTTCCCAGTTAGCAGACTTAAAGTTGTACACTTTGTGTGGAGGTTTGGTTTTCTTCATTGGGTTCATATTAATCTGAAAGAGAAAAGCTTCGTGATCGCTCATGCCTGTCACTGTGTTTACGCTGGATATAAGGGCGGGGTTTGATGTAAGTACAAGGTCAAGGATATTTCCAGTCTAGTCGGGTCGGTTCATTTACCATATTTGTTAAACCATATTCACTGATTATTTCAAGTAGTTTGTTGTGTTTTGTTGCTGTCTGTTGGTTTGTTGTACAAAGGTTTTCCCAGTTGATGTCTGGTAGGTTTAGGTCCCCGGCGATTATAACTGATGGAGGAAGTTTGCAGCCACGGTAGAGGATAGCCAGGGATTCATGTAGGGCTTCCAGGGATGTTGTATGATCATTTGGGGGTCTGTAGTAGGATGCCAAATAGATGGCTTTGTTATGAAAGAAGTGTAGTTTAGTCCAGACTATTTCACATGTAGTATTCAGTTTATTTTGGGGGTCTGCAATTATGTCATTTCTCAGTGCTATCAGAACACCACCTCCATGAGTGTTGTGGTCCTTTCTGATTGCATCATAGTTTGTGGGGAGAAAAGAATATGTGGGGATGCTTGAATCAAGTTTGGTTTCCACTAGGAAGAGTATGTCAGGGTTTGTTGAATTTATTATTGCCTGAAGTTGGGATACTTTGGCTGTGCTCTTGACACTGTTGCAGTTGATCAGCATGGCTTTTAGTTTAGATTTTGTTTTAGCATTTGCTCGGTCGGGGGTAGATGTATTTGCTGGATTAGGTGCAGATGTAGGGTTTTGGTCATCCATGCTATTTGTGTAGTTACTGCTGTCTGAAAGAGACTGCAGAACTGAGTATTGGTTTGATGTGGTTATGTTGCTTGAGAATAGACATCTGGAATAGTTTGGGAGCCCACAGCAAGAGCAAAACCATAGGACACTGTTGTTCTTTAATTGTTCATATGTGGTATCATTTATTTGGACACACGAGGTGTGGTACCAGCAGTCACATTCATCACATTGGATGGCATGGTGGTGTTCATGTACCTCATGACTGCAGGTGCCACATGGGAAGTCTGGAGTGGAGGTTGACATGGGGCCAGGGTTTGGATGAAGGTCCCCTGCTTGGACTAGTAGTCCACAAATATACAGTAAGGACAGGCTGTGAGGTTTAGTTGGCATCATCTTGTTTTTCTTTGTAACTGTGAATTTTTGAAAGGATGGCAGCTTTCTTGTCAGCATTGTTGAAAATGTTGGGAGGTCATCCTCAATTACGGAGTTTTGGTAGAGGTATCTATGCATGTTTGCAGCAACAAAGCACAGGGCTATGAGCAGTGTGATCTTCATGTCGAGGCCAGGGAGTTGATTGCGAAATATACTGCCTTTCTATTAGCTAAAGTCGCATTTAAGTAGAATAAAAGTAAATAAAACTAAGCTGTTTTAAAACCGTGCAAGTGCAGGGTTTGGGCTGATGCAAACACAAACAGGTAGATGGTAGGGTATATGAATATTAGTAAGTTTATGTCCTGGGCCGACTCAGGACTCAGGGTATTTTTTAACACAGGGGTACGTGACAGTTCTACACCCGAAGGAGGGCCTGTTAGTAAGTTCTGGAGATGATAAAACAGAGGGGGGGGATATTATTCCTTACATATATGTTCCTAATCTTGAGCTATTTTGATAATGCCTAGTTTATGTGACTGGTATAACTAATATTTAGTGTCATACACTGTTTCTTTTAGCATTACTGGCGGGCGACACCAACCAATAATGTCATAGCAGTGCGCGTCATTACTTCACGAATATTAATGAGATCCGGCAAGCTGCTAATCTTGCCTCCACCATCGCAAAGACGCCTTTCTTCCGCCGTCTGACACACAGTGGCGCCTTACTACGGAATCTGAATAACCAGAGCTCTGTGGTAACCGAAATCTGCGGTGTCTGCGTTAGAGAAGAAGAACGTTTGGGACGAGCTGCTTCGGTCCCTAACCCGGAATCGTTACAACATTATCTACCACCATTATGACTTATTTGAATTGTAGCTACACAAAGAAACTTTAAGTTCACTTCGCTTAAATATTAAAATCCAGCCCGCCACCTAGTGATCATAAACGACCACAGAGAAATCACGACACGTTCGAACCCGTTTTCGGTAACGACAAACGTTCGACGTTTGCCCCCCCTCCCTATTTATGATGCCTCGAACTAAAGAAAACTGGGTTGTATAAGAAGTTTAATGACATGCTGAAACTATAGGGAATATCATGGAACAGCAATGACCGCAAGGTATATCAACGCCCGGACATTTGGCCGGATATGGGTGTTAATTTGGCTAACCGACTTGTGCAAACAGAGAAAGAAGTTGTTTACTCCGACTGGTCTCTGGACTGGAATTGAAATTCACTGCTCAGCTGAGCCTGAGGCTGAAGCCAATTAATTTCGGCTGGGACTGGGCCCTAGATTATAGGCATAGCTAGGATTAGTCTGAGTAAGAGGCCTAGGCTTTTAAGTTGGCGTCTTGAGTCTTCACAGTCAGGTGCTGTCCCTGACTTGTACGACAATTTGCACACCAACTTGACCAAGTCACTCGGTCAGTGAGTCACACTCACAGTCACAGTGTCATATTCGGGTATATTCGAACCATGTAGCCTGTACTGTACTGTAGGGCCTACACTAAGCTCTAGTTGTTTCCAGCGCTCGGCAACGTTCTATTAACTGACTAGTCTGTATTATTGTGGTTACAATGTAATGGTCTTATGAGTTATGAGGTCTCATTCAATTAGTCAGCCTTTTTCAGAACATTATCGCCAAACCGACTATTATATATGCTGGCACTGAGGGTGGTCACTGCCAGGGTGCTTGTCGTCCCGGTTCTTTTACGTCCCAAATGAGACGGGACCGACATTAACGTGGTCTCCGAGTCTCAAGGGATACACAGTCCCCAATGTTGAGAGCCAGGTTTTTACACCAAATATCATGCCTGCCCGGTCTGGGTTTTGAACTCAGTGCGCTGGCATGCCAGGCAGATGTGCTAATCACTACACCAGCCGCGCTCCCACCTTACAGTTATAGGATATCCGGCAATGTTTTAAGTTTAATTAACTTCAAGTTTTAACTGACAAACTGGCCAAAATTATTAACAGCATTCGCCTAGTAGGCCTAAGTACTCCTCTGGCCCCCCAGCTGGTTTGAGAAGCAGCCTTAGTAGGGTTAGGGTCTTAGAAGCCTAACAAGGCACTTGTCAGACCCTCAGTAGAATTTATAAGCCCGGCTGGGATCCATTAACGAAAAAAAAGACATCAGCAAGATCGAATCAGTGCAGAGACATGTAGCCTGGTTCTTCCTTGGGAAGTTTTGAAACACATTCACTGATTCAGAATCAACACCATGCTGACAAGACTGCAATGGCCAGATAGCCAAGATTGCCTGCCTCAAGATGTCATTCAAGATCTCCAATGGGCTAGTAAACATCTCCACGCTGAACCTGACAGCACCGACCTGAAGATGTAGACATCACCACAGCAAGACACCACACACCAGAATAGGACATTCTCATTCTTCCCCAGGACAATTCCAGACTGGAATGGACTTCCAGTGACAGTAGAGTCACCTACCAGCCTTGGCCAAGCACTTCAAGGCTAGGACTGCTGCCCACTTCCGTTCCCCTAAAGAAACCAGCATAACATTTTTGAACTGGTAAAATGTGATCCTGCATACAGGCCTGCTACTGTGACTGTACAGTAGGGATGTAACAAAATGTACATGAAACTATCAATGCATCATGATAATCGTCGTTTAGTTGATGTGACGATACATAGAGTAATGTGAATTACCAATAGTAAATTTGACCATCAATTATCTTCATCGATAGTACATTGAACTATCATTAGTAAATGCAATGATAGTTGGCAAAATGAAGATCACCAGAGTTACTTCTGCAACAAAATAACAACGACACATGTAAACATACTTTGTCATTGTGTAAAATATGTTCACGTATTGACCTATGAAAGTCAACAATCATTGACCATAGTTGTTATCATACAGTCATCATTTAAAAAATTGACTGCCATCAAGGCCATACCATGGCGCCTCACATAAATAATGCTATCTGCTGATTCAGTTGCAGGAAACGTTTGCGGGGTGCAGAAGATGAGTGCGACGATTGTATGCCGATATCAAAGAGGATCAACGGACTTCACATCAGGTAAGAACCAGGGCTCGGTTCAATTACGTAATTGTATTTGTAATTGATTACAGATAAATACTGTAATTGTAATTGATTCTGATTTTGCAAATATAATGAAATTATAATTGATTATTTTGTGTAATTGAAACAAATACATGTACATTTGTTATATAAAATTATCTTTGCACCTCACTTATTGACTTCAATTCCAGTTTAATTTGTTTTGTGATTTTTATAAATTTTATTCATATTCAGAACATTTGTTTATCAATTAATTCTAGTTCATGATTGACCCCGTCAACCCTACATACCTGTGCATGCCATTTCATTTATACACTTTTTGGTAGGTCCCATTAATGCATCTGTAATTGTAACTGAAAACTTAGTGGTGTAATTGTAGTTGATCTTAAAACTGTAGTTCTAAGTGCAATTGTAATTGAAATAATAAATGAAAAGTAATTGTAATTGATTTGATTTTTGATTCATAATTTCTGGTGTGTGCATGCGTCAGGTTCTGTATCTTCTTATTTTCATCTCCTACATTATACTTAATATTACAAATTCTAAAGACTGTCAGTGTTCCAAATTTTCAGACGTGCAATAATATCATTGTCACTGCACATTTGACCCCTGTTAAACTCAGTTGCCTGCAGCTTTTAAACTGTATCTTCAAAACTGTTGATTTTCTATAATTGCAAGTTGTGTTTATTTTGATGTTCATTTAATTATTATAAAATGGTGTGACTGTGGTGTCTATTGGTTAAAGATGTATTGTCAACTGTATGTGACAAACATAGCAAATTTATATTTTGGACAACTATAGAGTGAAATATCCTACACTTTATTGATATCAAATGCATTCTACTGTTCTATTTACACTTGCCATGCATTGTGTAGACATGGTACTATATAAATAAATTGTATCAATATAGACTAATAATTACAGATTCACAATATAATTGACATCTGAAACAACCAAATGTCAACCATTAGAAGAGTTGACATAGTTCCGCTATACACAAGAAATCTGTATTTGATTGAATCATTCTAGTGTCATCAGCATATAGTAGAACATACAGTTTCAAGAAAATGTCTACATCATCATCACTAAGGTTGTTGTAAATGTCACCAGCTGCCATGTCAAGTCCCTTATAATTATGACTAACAGTGTTCAAAATTCAGGTAAATAGGAAATAACAAAGGAGACAAGTTTTTGCCTTGCTGTACCTCTACATCACATGAGAAGAAGGCTGACACAGCCTAGCCCTGTTTTTTTTAAGTATTCATTTATAACATTATCAATACCACATGCCTTTTTTGTTTTTGAGTTTAAGTATATCCCAGTAGTCTGCAGGCTTGCTATGTTTTAGGTTGCGCAAGTTTTCATGTAACTGTTTATGGTAGCATTTTGATATTTGTTTTATAAATCATTTATACCCACTAGCCAATTCTCTTAACTCTGCATTAGCTTTGTCATTTTAATTTTCTTTAGGCTACCTTTTGCTCTCAGATCATCTGTCCTCTTAGTTTTATGCATAAAGACATACTCTGGCATAACTTGCTAAGTCTTTGTAGCAGCACATTTGTACTTCCAGTGTATCATTGCAACATAACATACATACTGTGTGCCACATTTGAATGTCATGCATGTAATATTTCCATGCAATCCATTTGCATATATAATATAAAACTTCAACAGTCGTTTTCTTAATTTTCACTTTTTGACCCTTACCATGTTCAATGCTCCATAACTCCGCCAATTTTTGTAGCAGTCATAATTTTTGAAACCGTGTAAAGCACTCTACCCAACCTTTACAAGAATGTAAGAAAACGATGTTACAATTTTTCCGACTTATCACTCATTTGGTCAGCCGGGGTCACATATTGACATATTAGTCCAAAGGACTTCAGGGCCTCTTGGCCCATTTTTACTAGGTACATCTGGCTATACATTTTGAAGTGAAGTATTATTGAAACGTTTAGATAACAGAAACTTACTGAAGCCGAGAAACATTCAATACTGAAACCATTTTATTTCTACCATAAATCCAGCTGCTATTTCCATAAACCGTATAAATACATTATACGTCACTAAAGTAATTTACAGTATTAAAATAAGATAGGTGGTTATGTACTTTCCTATCTACAAAAGGTTTAATTTTTAGTTTGAAAAATGTAGAACTATAAAGAACATAACATTATTGTCGACAAAATATTTAAATATATTTCATCAGTGTAAAGCATGTTTCATTTTCTACTGCAAGTGCAATAATTATTTGTTCTGCCCATCATTTAGAGTAAAAGATATTGAATTTGTTTCAAATAAAATGGCCACTTTATGATGGAAATAAAGCTATAAAAATGCAAAACTTTAATAAAAGTAATGCATATTTTAAAACACTGTTTTCAGTCATTGGTGTATTTAGCTCAAGAAGATCCCTAAAACATTTTGAATGTTGTGGAACATTTTTATTTTATGAACTTTCAAAATTATTGTAAAAGCAACTTTGTCGACATCTTTTTATACACTACTTACAGTATAGTTCACTTAACACAAACATGTTTCAACAAATTTTGAAGAATATGCCATATAATAATATAATAATCCATACATAATGAGCATAAAGCATAAATTTTATTATGTACTCCTACTTTGCAACATAATGACGGGATGATGTGCATTTGGATGCACAAATCGATCGATTGCACAAATCCATTTGAAACGTAGTGATGTACATGTTCCCAGCAAAAGCCACACGGAACTAATGTGGCAGAACAATGTCCGACATTTCTTCGCTACTGTGTCAGTTAACATATTGTCCTATTAATAGCACTACTATGCATTTTGATACACAAAGCTATCAGATGCACACATCCATTTGAAACTCAAAGTGAGGTACAACTTCCCAGTAGATGTCGCACAGAACAGAATGGGGCAGAACAAAGTCAGACATCATCTTATGTCAGGTGACCCAGTCCCATTGTCCAATTAATGGCACTGTTAAGTAGAGCTCTTCAATTTCCTCTTTCCATCAGCTCAGCTATTTCCAATGTTCCTGCAAATAAACAAAGTTGAATTTAGGAAACTGAGCCTAAATATGAGTTAACTAACTCAACACTGTGCAGATTAATTCAGTTTAGATATTGGATTATGGGACTTATCACCAAGTGTACAGCTGGCTAAATGGAAAAGAAATACAAGAAAACCTTGTTATGTTGATTCAGTCAGACCAAAATCCCAATCCATTACTTTGGCCAACTTTTAATTTGCTTCTACATAATTACCTGTATGCATTGGTCATATACAGTGCACTACATATAACTCAAATTTTCGCTAAGTTAAGTCAATCTTTTCCTTGGTCCAGGGCAAAGGTTCCAATAAGGGGACCATCTGATAACTTTCTAGTTATTAGAAATTCCACTTATCAGTATTGTCTGGGGTCCCTGGAAGTTCGACCTTATCCAGAGTGCACTGTATATTTTCCTTTATTCTTGCTCTAATAATTAATGTTGTATATAATTATACATATGGGCCATTCTTATGAAAAGTGTACAGTAACGGTAAAGTAACATGTCAAAAATAAATGTTTAATTTGTTTTTAGCGAGTACTATTATTATCAAATGTGCTATTCACATGAAGCAGGGCAACTTGATCTGATCTATTATTAGATTTTGTTTTAATATATTCATGAATAAAAACTTATGTATATACTAGAGTGCAGATCTGCTGGTGTCCAAAATTTGTGCATTGTAAAATTCCATGGCAACATGGTATTGTGTACTTTTTAACAAACCTAAAACGTTTACATTGAATGATGACATGCCAGCCAGGTTTACTAACAATCGTAGCTGTAGCACTAAAAATAGTCTGTGAACGTACGAATCTCACATTTTTATGTTTCGGTTCAAATAAATGGGGAAACAGGGACTTTTCAAAAACAGCTGACTGGAATTTGAAAAGGCAAGACCCGTAGACACACATACTCAAATCCCATATTTAGGCAAAAGAATTGCATCCACGACCAGGTTAATTCTCTTGCTATAGTTGCATATACTGATATTCTAGTGTGCATTTTCGTTCACTGCATGTAAAATACTGGACAATGCAGTTTTACTAATTAGAAAGGCGAGACCCTTGTCTAGGGCTAGGCTAGTTACTGTAGTAGAGGCTCGACAGATACTGACAGTTCCAGCGGCAGCTGACACCGACTGCAGACGTCCGCATCGATGGACGTTTAATTCTACTTAATGGACACGTTATTCAGCTGACAGTATTGGGAAGCAGGATAATTAAACAATGAATACGCTTCCTACACTTATAAAAATAGCTGTCAATATACATATGTCTACAAATTGCTTATTTACAATGCTATTGCTTGAATCAACTCACCTCGGAATCTAACATGTCAACTGTGTGTGTGACATCAACGGTCTTTGTGTGGTTCACTGCGCGTGCATGAATATTCATTATACTTGGGCTGCAGAATTAATCATCCACGTGGCAACAAGCTCAAAATGATTCGCATAAACACAATTGTTTATCGGCTTTTTGCGCAGATAACAAGCAAATTATGCATAAATATGCAAGACATAATTAGCAGAGAAAGTACTTATGGGAAATTAATATGTTTTGATACGGTACACCTCGAATGTACATTAGCTTACAAAGAATTACATGGATGAACAATATTTTTCTACCATTTTTAAATCTCTCGTCCATCCACATATTGAATATGCAAATCAAGGATGGACTCCGTTCTTAATAAAACATAATACAGTGTACAGCTCTTGAAAATGTTCAGCATAGAGCAACCAAATTAATTTCTGGTTTCAAAGATCTCGAATATAGTAAACATCTACAAACTCTGGCATGTGGTCACCTCAGAGGAGACATGATTGAAATGTATAAGATTTTAACAGAGAAATATAATGCAGCTGTGTCATCAAACTTTATAACTTTGAGGGATAATGATTTTTATACGAGAGGGCACCATCTAAAAATATTCAAAGGACGATGTCAGTTAAACATAAAAAAATTATTTATACACCGATGCACGAACGTATGGAACAGCCTCCTACAGTCTGTGGTTGAGGCTCCATCAGTCCAGTCCTTTAAGGGAAAATTAGACAAATTGTAAAAAAACCACCCAATTAAGCTCGACTATACAGCCCCACTCCTATCATGGAACAACTCGTCAGACTCATGCGCACCATACAGTTTGATGACGAACATTAGAGATGGCGTAACAGGCATCACAGCCTAGAAGTCAGAAGAAGACCTGTAAGAACATGTGAGAATTTTGTGTAATTGGTCAGAACTCTTGTGATCTGCAAAACTCATTTACCAGGCATAGGCTAATTTAAATACACAGCTTCAGTTTGAAATGTCAGCCTTGCAGTATTATTATTATATAATGAATGAATGTATATTGAATATATATCTGTTGTTGGATTGCATGTTTCTTGAAAATTTTGTCTTCTGTGCTGTTGCAGGCAAAGTTGTTAATCTCTTTCAGTGCTGGTTCTTAAAACTTACCTTGTCTTTGATGGATTTATTAATATGTATTAATAAAATGTTTTTAGCACAAGAATAAAATTGTTGAACATATTATTAGTCAGTATTATATGTATTATTTTATATGCACAACATTAAGGTGCACGACCAAGCAAGACTGTCCTTTTGGAATTCAATTCCAAAGCCTTTTTGATAGCTTTTAAATCCTTTCTAAAAAGGACAAGTCCCAACTACCCAATAGAACTGTACAACCAGTTGTTTCTGTACGAAAATAATAATAATATTTAATATTTATAGAATGCAATATCCATAATATGCAATAAAATGCAATCAAGCGATTCAATGTATACTTATAAAAACTGCAAAAAAAGAAACTTCAGATAAAATGTAGAACAAATTAAGTTAGTTATATTAAAACTTTTAATTAAATAAATAAATAAAATTAGATCAATTATAATTTAGACCTGTTATTACTGTATTTACATATATGCATACCTATACATACATACCCACACACATGCACGCACGCACGCATACATAAATAAATACTGTTACATGCACTCAAAATAATATATCTATATGAATAAAAGTAAGATATGCAGTAAAATGTCATCAAATGAAATGTTAAAAATGTCAGGAGTATTGAGCCTTGAACATGTACGTCTTTAGTGTCTTTCTGAACGCCGACAGAGTTCTGCTGCACTTGATAGCAATGGGCAGTGCATTCCATAGTCGAGGTCCAATCACACGAAAGGACCTGTCCCCGAAACTGACCAGGTTCGTTCGTGGGACTTCAAGCAAAAGTTGTTCAGACGAACGTGTGCGTCCCGGACAGTGCCTGGTTAAAATGTAAATTTGCTATATATTTAAAATACAGGGCTTGTAGTCATACTCCCTCAAAATAGTATAAATCTTGTTATCTGCAGCAGTCAATGATGATCAAGGTTTTCTCTCACTGGTCATTTTCTCAGGTGTCACATTTCAGCATTATTGTTTCGTTTTCCAGGCCGGAGGACCAGAGTTTGGGGACAAAAGACATGCTTGATAACTCTTTCCTGGACGCAAGCAATGTAAGTATATATTTGACATTGTCAAAGTCACTGTTGATCTTGACACATAGTAACATACAAATAACATGCACTGCTTTTAATACATTCTTTTACACAGTATGTCTCTGAAATCAGCTAAAATGAGTAATTGTTTATGGTTTTTGAAAGGATCAGAAATGGAATGCATATTGGCTGGATGCTGCCGGGAAAATATAATATCACAGTGGGTGTTTCAAGGATAACATTTAAAAAATTGCATTCCCTCAGTCTAACATAAATAATGGTTGGCCTACATATTTATCTTAAGTTACTACTGTGTAGTACATAATATTGGCATAATGCTAGTCTTTAATTCTACAGTAAAACCTGTCTGAAAATAGTGAACATTGTTGGGACTGTGCAACATAGGCAGGTTATCACTATGGACAGACAGTACACAATGCAACCTAGTTAGTCAGGACTTTCAAATGTGTCCTTTGTAGACAGGGTTTTTGATAGACAGGTGTCTGCTAAGACAGCTTTCACTGCAAAGTAAACATATTTAGACCGTACTATAAAAACAATTCACAATGTTCATTTTATTTTATTAGGTAATGTTATATTATTTTCATTTGGAAATAAACTGATTGAAAGCTGATTGCTGCTTTTGGAATAAGAAATGTTTGTTTTTCTGCTGTTAGGACAATTCCTCTAACCCATCTGAAGCCCTTAGAGCCCATGACATTTGATTGGTGACATATAGCACATACTTATCCAGTAGATGGCTCCACATGGGTGAGTTGATGATATCCAACGTATCCAGCAGGTGGTCACTGGCAGTTGTATAGCATGACAGAACAGGTGGTTGAGATCTGGGGGAGGGGGTGAATGATATGTTTTATATGAAATATTCACCATTTCACTCTGTGTTTCAGGGGGGAATGGTGTCACCACTGCTGGTAGGCAGACAACAGATGACTGATGCCAATGGGCGTGTACCGCTTCCCGTGCCGAACTACCCCAACTGTGGGGTCGAGTTGCCCCCGACAACTAACACTGAATGCAATTTGCACCCCCGACTTCAAGTGCCCCTAGATACTCACCAACTGCAATGCACCATGGAAAACAACACGTATCAGAGGGTTGCATCACCGGAGATAACACAACTTAATGTGAACCCATATGATGTAGATTTAGAAAAATACGAACCAGAAATGGACCCGTCGGACAATCCGCATTATTACAACATCAACAAGTTGTTGTTTGGGGCACATTTAGAACGCAATCATCGTAGATTGGGCATGCCGCCATCTTGAATTAATGTGCATCGTTATGGTGGTTTGTATAGCATGGCCACCACACGTTCTGCTGTAGTTGTGATATAGGATGTGTTTACTCGACTGTGCGTAACCAAGGAATATTAATGTTCATGTGTGTTTATAGTGTGGTCAAACGCGTATTTGTTGGAAGCGTAAACCAAGCCGCTATCATGCATTGTCCCAATGAATGCACACAACCTCAAATCCTGTGGTGCAGAGGCCAGGATAGATAACCTGTCAGTGTTTCGATCTAATCCACTTCCAGGTATATCATACATTGTCTGATTTCCCCTGCAAAATCCTGCTTTTGTATCCGGCTCAAACATTTGGGTGGTCCGTGTATTATTATCGTCAAGCTTATCAGTCAACACAAAGTAAAGGGTTTAACAGTGTTTCAATCTTGAATAGGAATTAATATATGTACTCAGGGTTTGACAAAGGGGTATGTCAGAATTTTCAAAGGTTTATTACATCATAGAACAATTTTGATTCAACATTTTCTTGCACCATAGTCAGAAATCTGAGAAGTTCTGCTTCACTTTCTAGTCTGTAGTTCTTTCCGTATTCTTGTCAGTTCACTCACCAAACTGGGATTTATATGAACCGAGTCAGTCAAAAGAAATAGTTTATATTTAAATATGTGTGTATATATACATAAATGTTATTTTCTGTTCTTGAGAGGAAATGTATGTTGTAGGAGTTCTGTGGTTGTTTTTGGTAACACTGGTCTTGTGTGTTGTTCCCTGTTGACACTTGTCTGTTTCACAGGTAAGATGCATGGATTATGGTACTGTTCATTGTGCAACACGATGTCTTCTGCACGGCTAGTCTAGGTATAACCTGTTACCATGTGTAGATTTAGAGGGCTCATGTCAAAATCTTGCACATTGAATTTTCAAGTTCGATCCATTTTCTTTCCCCCACCTACACCCATTAATAAATAATGGTGTTTTAATTTTGTAGTAATTAATTAATGTTAGTGATTATGTGTAATAACAAGTTAATTGCTGTTGTTTTTTCTCCAAAATTACAGTGGGCCTCGGTTTATCACCCACAGCAGAAAGCAGAATAAACGTTGAGTGTTGGTGTAGGGTGTTCTAAGAAACATGTTGCATGTTAAGTATCGAGTAAAGTAACTTAGTTATTGTAGAATGCCAAAAAGAAAAATTGAAAAACCCAGTAAAATGACTGCAACTGAATCCATGTGTTGGTGATTGGTTCATGATCTGTCATTCGGTGCTCAGTTGCGCCAAATTAGTATTCTCAAGAACACAAGTAAATGTTGTGTTCTTATATAGATATATAACTTGGTATCCATTTCTTAGGACTGCTCAAAGCCACTCCCTGGCACCATATTGACCTCTCTGGGAAGTAGTCAGCCACACTGCAATTAATGCACAAAACTTATTCGTACACAGGTGTATACACTGCAGATTTGTAGATCAGAGGCCGATGTTCCAAAGCGCAAATGATCATAGAAAGGCGAATGCATCTCGACACCTGCTGATTTAGGGGTCAGGGGGCGATGACTACCCCCAAGGCCAAATTGAAATATGTAGTTTCCCATTGCAGCTGTGGCCAGAGACCCCCATGCAGCTTTCGAAAAATCTCCAATACTATACCCAACTCGATCAGCAATATCTCCAACACTACCCCCTTATAATCACCAAAAATATTAAACATTACCCCCTGTCGACACCGCCAAAAATATCCAATCCCATTCCTGTAAACACAACCCAAGGTCAGGTAACACAATTAGAGGGTCTCAGTTGCAGTGTGACCAAACCATTTACGTTTGTACTCTGGCACATCAAACTGCCTCTACAAATGTAATTGCTGTGCGTCGGAATAGTTATTTTGGATACAGCAGCTTAGCGTACCAATATCTTTTCCGTGCGAGTTTCTTCCTTAGGACAGTGGTTATTGGCGTCTTTTAGCTGCGACCTAAATTCCGGACGAGGGACATGCTTGGCGACTCGCCTTCAGACAGGTAATACAAAGCCCTGCATACAATACCGACTTATTGTCACAGATTGGCGAGGTCTCCGTAACTAGATGGCTTAAGTCTAGTAAGGTTCAGTATTAGTCGAGTTACCGCCCTACTATGTTCAGTATGGAACCCGGAAATGATTGGTAGTGTAAGTTTTTTTTTAATCATTTAGTTTATGAATACCTCAAATCAGCGGGATGGCAACGCGCCATCCTTGGGCAACTTGTGGGAGCCAGACAAATCCTAGATGGCTGCCGTGAACCTAGGTCAAATTAGAAAATGTGTTACTTCATTGCACTGGAGCATGCTACGAACATGATTTTGATGTCTATACACATGTTTTCGCATATGAGGAATTCAATGGAACCATTTCCAATGATGTCCGACTATGTTCACATGACATAAATTCAAATTGGCCGCCATTTTAAAAAAAAATAACCAAAATCGAGCTTACTTTTGATTGGTTTATACTAGAGACACGATTTTGGTGTCCACCCTATTTTTTGCCATATCATGAATTCAGTGGAGCCATTTCCAATGATGCCCGACTATGAACACCTAACAAAAATGGTCGCCATTTTTACCGAAAATATGCCAGAGACACGACTTTGGTGTCTATACCTCTGTTTTAGCATATGGCTAAGAACACAGGATTGGTACACACCTGTATTGCCATAATTAAAAGTGATATATATGTATTGTGCAATAAAAGAAAATGATTTCTTTGACTTGGCATTTGCATTAATTAATTTAGGAAGTTATTTTTCATGAAGTATAAATGACAAGTCTTTGACGCAGACCTAACGAAAATTAACTTTTGTCGTGTTTAAATTAACTTTTTATGGTTCCCATAAAATAAAATTCTACACTATTATACAACATCATGGATACAGACCTGCCTACCATTCCCGATTGTCCGGAATCATTCCGGAAATAAACCTAAAATTACGGTATTACGGCGAGGGATGAAAATATTACGGATTCTTTCGTTATCACAATGAGCGTCAATCAATTCCGTACTCCTCAAATTTAGCTTCACTTTAATCAAAGGCGTTGAACAAAAGGTATTAAATGTATGCCCCCCCCCCCCCGGCGTGACCTGCGGGTAACACGTGTAGCAGCAACGAGGAACTCGCCATGGGAATCGCCTGTGCTCTGGTGCAATAGAATCTCGGCGTTTTTACTTGGCTAGAGACGAAACCTGCATCTATTCATATGGCTGTAGTGTAGGGTAATTCACATGCCCCTTGTAGTTTCTGTCCGGATATTATTCCAAGTCCCATAATTTTGTTTCGTATAATCGAGTCGGTCGACTTGTTTATTGCCAAGCCGAATCCCGAAACTGTCTTAGCTGAGGTGGGGCAAGATAAATACCCATTTAAACTAGATTTTTGCAAAGGCTACAGACAGTTACATTTAAAGCAGGAAGATCGGAAGAAAACTGCATTTGGCACTCCCAGGGATTGTTTCAATTCCGCGTTATGCCCTTTGGATTGGTAAATGCCGGCGCACCGTACAGCCGCATGATGAGGATGCTGTTAGACGACCTGGATTGTGTTGTCAATTAGGTTGGCGATGTGCTAATTCACACGATGACATGGGAGGAGCACTTGGCAAACCCCCGGGCATTGTTCGTTCGAGTGAGAGAGGCGGGTCTCATGGTAAAACCAACGAAATTAAATGCTATCTTGGTTTTGAATCTCTGGAATTCTTAGGCCAAGTCGGATGTGGCGAGGTGAAAAGGATGAGAAGGTGGACATAATTAGGGATGCCTCTATTCCTACCACCAAGTAACAGGTGCCGCTATTCCTACCACCAAGTAACAGGTAAGGTCTTTCCTGTGTCTAGCAGGTTATTATCGTAAGTTTGTAGACGGGTATGGAAGAATCGCGTCACCACTGACCGATCTCACGAAGGCGAAGCAACCTAACAAGGTGAGTTGGGGTGATGAGGCGAATAGATCATTTCACCAATTAAAGCAGGCCCATTCTCAAGTTGGTTGACATGAACAAAACCTTTATCTTACGAACATATGCGTCTGATACAGGACTCGGAGCCATGTTACTCCAAGAGAATCTGAGATTAACGGAACGCTATTCTCCGTTACATTTCCGAGCAAGAAGCTCAACCCCACGCAAAGGCGGTATCCCGTACTGGAGAGGGAATGTTTGGGAATTGTTTGGGTACTCCAACAATTTCACTTGTATTTACATGGCCGAAGTTTCGTTGAATAGTTTGATCAACGTTCCCTGAAATTTCTAAACGCTGTAAAACTGACTAAACAACCGCGTAATAAGATGGGTCCTAAAAGTCCAACCTTATCACTGGCGGGTAGAGTCTATCCCTTGACGGATAAATTAGGCGCAGACTACTTGAGTCGCACGAAATACATACAGGTATTGTCAAGTACCCTGGACACCGAAGTGTGTTTATGTTTTAATTTTAGTATTCTTACTTATGTTTACTAGTCCGGCTTATAATCGCCAGGTCATGCAGAATAGCATTGGACTATTGACGTTAATTTTACCCGGAAATAGATTCTTCGCGGGGGGTAATGTAGCATTTCTGTTATTTATGTATTTTCAGAATCATATTTCCTTGTCATTTTGTTAAAATAGAAAGGTCAGGCTAGTATTCGTAGAAAGGGCAGATTGTGTTATGCAAAAATTTACAGACGAGTGCCCGTGCACTCAGTGAAGCGTGGCTATAATTACCTTATATTTAACTCGCGTCGTATACGATTACATTGTTGTGTAGGGGTGTTTCACGATGTATAAATTAGGTCTGGCTTATTGCTGCACATATCATTGGCTCAACCCGGTCATGAATTAGGTCTAAAAAGCCGCTGTCATGTAGAAAGAGCATCTGTGCGAGATCGTGGCACATAGAGATCTAGGAGAGATCGTGAGAAACAGGGCTGTAATGGCAGTTGCCACCATGTTATCTAGAGGTAGGCATAACAGCGGTTCGAATGCGTGCGGCAGCGAATCTACGGATGAGGGCGTGCAGCGGCGGTGTAACAGTGGTTCCAGCGTGTGGGCGGCAGCAGACCGAGTGGTACGGCGGCGGCCAGAGCGAGCGCGTGACGGGGACGAGCGTCGTCTACAAACGTCGATTATCGGAACACGGGAGCGACTCTACGTAGAGGGTCGGCCGAGCCGGGTCAGCGGGACCGGACGAACGCGTGTGACAGCGGTCAGAGCGTGCGGGCAACAGCGAAGAACATTTCCGGCAGACAGTCGTCGAGTCGTGGTGCGATCTCGTGGCGAGTCAGCCAAGTGGTGCTAACGAGACGAATCGGAGCGAGCGTGATGAATTTTTGCTTGACTACGCGGCGAGACGGTACATAGGGAAGTGACAATGCAATGTTATATTTAATATTTTAAGTTGCCGGCTGGACTTCTTTGAACTGTCTCAATCTACCGTATATAATTAAGAGACTTGTTTTCTACACCGGGGATGGTATTGATTTCCGATGTATATAATTTCGATACTGTTGTTCTCTATACTGTTGATGGTATAGATTCCAGTTATATGTAATCTAATTAAGATACTATTTTCCCCTATACTTGGGATGGTATATATTCCTCGATGTTACTTACCTGAGCCCGAGCGGACCTGAACTTGTAATGCATTGACATTTGAAGTTCCTTTGAGACTGCCGATAGTGTACTGAGTTTTTTAATGAGCCGTTCTATTATTTTTCTCGAGTATCAAGGTTTTTTTGTTTGTTCACGGTTGCTGTCCTCATTGACATAATTAATAGCCGAGTTGTCATTTTTGGAACCTGGAAATGGTTGGTAGTGTAAGTTTTTTTGCTGAATCATGTATGTTATGGGTCCCTCAACTCAAATCAGCGGGATGGCAACGCGCCATCTTTGGGCAACTTGTGGGAGTCAGGCAAATCCTAGATGGCTGCCGTGGATCTAGGTCAAATTAGAAAATGTGTTCCAGTGCAAATATGTATCTTTGCACTGGAGCATGCTAGGAACATGATTTTGGTGTCTGTATACATGTTTTGGCATATGAGGAATGCAATGGAACCATTTCCAATGATGTCCGACTATGTTCACATGATAAAAATGGCCGCCATTTTAACCGAAATTAGCAAAAAATCGTGCATAACTTTTATTGGATGATGCTAGAATTGGTGCATAATGAGTTGATTGGAATTTCTTCCTTATATTTTTGTATTGATGTGACATGGCAATAAAGCTGTTGTAAAAATTGGGACGTTTGTAAGATAAAATTTATTTACAGTTCTTCATTTGCAATGATCAGTCATCATGACTGAGGTACGAGTATGCTAATAGCTATACATTATATACATGTACATGTATGTGGCTACTTCTGACAAGAAACATACAAAAGCTTTGCAAAATGGCATGCAGTAATCACGAATGAATCTGTATCAAACATGTGCAACATGTAAAAGTAAAACATTCTGAGTTCAAAGTAAGAACAGGTTTCATTTGGACATTGACAATGTGTATGTCGTTAATCAATTCAAAACCACCGGTATATCAAAGGGACGCCATTCACATTACATTCTTATAGAGAAGTATAGTCCCGTCATTCTCTCTCATCCTCCTCTTCTATTACCTTTGACCTGTCACCTTCTTCCCCACTGTCATATCTAGCGTCATTCTCATCATGTTTGGTAAAAGGGTTGAGGCACATGGCTTCACCAACACAGAAGCAGTACGGTGTGCAGGACAATCCTGCAGAATGACAGCTACATGCCTGACTGCTGCAAGCTTTCCCTACAGCTTTACACTACCCGTTGATGACGTCCAGAGGGTATGGGCGGAGTCTACTGATGTGCTGCTTTCCAGAGCATGACTTGGTAGTGAGCTCGCAGAATGTTGTAGGCCACATTAGCGTCTGTCTGATACATATAGCTTTCCCTCTAGTCCTTTTGGAGTAGAGCGCATACCTGGCAGAAGCCATGCTTGTGCCTTCAGCAACACCATAGAGCGAGCAGACGAATTTCCGTCCAGTCTCCATCAATTGTTCGAGAGTAGCACCCTCTTCACCAAAGTCAGTGTAGAGGCCAGAGTGGTCAGCAGACTTCAATACCGTCAGCGGCATCGCTTTGCCTGACAGTGCATGCATACCAAGCAGTTGGAGGGATTTCGGACCAAGGATGAAAGAACTTTCATTGATGTTGAGGATAGCCCCACTCCATCGAGCCAGCTGCACAAGGGCTGTCAGCTGCCTATTCCACACCCAGAAGATAAGCAGGACAAAGACGTAAGTGTCATCGTTGATCATTCGTACAGTTTTCTTATCATTCTTCACAGCCTCCCGAAGATAACTAATGATAGTAATATATGCTTCATCATGGCTGTACACGCCCTCCTCTCTTCCAACCATCATCACATTGTTGCCCAAGCGGAATGTGGAGAGAACCCTGATGAGAGCCTTCTTATTTGCCTTGCTCCTCATGGTGGCATCGTGCATGGGAGCTTGCTGGATATAGTGATGTTGTAGTTAACAGCCCCTTCACCTGCACGCCGGATAAGTTCATGGTCCTTTGCAGACGGGTCAACATAGCGATCGAAGATGACCAGCACTTCTGTTGATTGGTACTGGCTGAGTCTGTCCTTCATACTGTTGGCGAGATCTGAAGCAGACCCAGCAAAGGGCCAAACAATGATACAAAAGACATCCATATTCATCAATGATTGATGCAGGGACAGCGCACAGTTCATAGTCAAAAATTGTTTGAACTTTGACTTGCTGGTGCTGCCCTACCGTGATGAGACGACTGAACAGTGATGCCATGTCATAGAGCATCTTACCACATATGGCCACGCCACATTTGATTGATTCCATAGTTTTTACTTGTCTTTTCAGGGGAGCGTGGATCCCACCAGGCAACGACTACCTGGAGTCTAGGAGCATGCCCGCTCCTATCTTGAGGGGTTCCTGGACGTTGACAGAAACACTCGCAACTTTACCATTAATAATGTTATAGAGGCTTGAACTTGTCATTTGGAGAGGATGGGAATGCTTCTTCAACTCCTCATAAACATGATCCCTGCCATCTGTATCGAGTATGCCCCTCTTCCTTACGTTTCTCCTCCATCATCTCCTCATTAGCATGGACTCCATGGCAAGTGTGGCATGGGCACAGATGGGGTAGGACTCCACCCAAATGAACACGCGGATCGTCGGGGTCTAATCAAGTCCACACATTTATATATTTTACAAAGAAAAATGGCTAGATTTTATTTAAACACAGTGAACAATGTTTTAAACTTTCTGACTGCGTACGTAATAAGATCATTTGGCCGACGATGTACGTAACATTTTCGAAAAATCGGACAGAACAAAATGAAAAACGTGCTTGCACAGTTTCCCGCGTCCATGTTGTCGTAGATGGGTTCTCGTTGCCGTAAATGAGTTCCCGTTACATCCGGGTATCTACAGACCTGCCTACCCCAAAAACTTCCTGTCAGTAATCCATCTTCCCATTTACACTGATTTTCAGGAATATAGGCTTGCTGTCAGTAACAGTTCAGAACCGTGTCAGATATTGTCACGAAAAGAACACCACTGACACTGTCAGTAATACTTTGATACTGTGACTATGACGATAGTTGCACCCAAAACATAATTGTCTAATAAACTACGAGGTGTTTTTAAGTGTTAAATTAACAAGGTAAGATAGATGTTCATAACCAGCATTGATGGAAATCAAACGTGAAGAAGCGTAACTGTAATGTAAATGAGTGTATCCACATTGTAATTCTGATTTTATGTAAATTTCAAAAACTGCATGCTGATTAAAAAAACTTGACACTTATACAACATTGTATTCGTCTACGACGCGAGTTAATGATAAGCTAATTATAGCCACGGTAACACAATCTGCTCTAACTTCGACTGTGTGTACTAGCCTGACCTTTCTACTTTAACAAAATGTAAGATTCTGAAAAAATAATAGCTACACTTATATTCGTCAACAACTCGTCAGATGACAAATAGTGCATGAGCCAGACGCATTCGTTCCCTTAGGCAGTATGTGACGCGAGAATTCGAGGCTATATTTGGCGGAGATAGATCGTTGAAATTGGTGGTGTATCAAAGTTCATAAGCAAGTGGAATTACTGATTGATAAGTATTATTCTTGCCTTAATATCATTCATAAAGTAGCAGTAAACATATTGAGTAGCAGTTGTGCTTAAAGTTAGTTAGATAAAGTATTTTAGGACACTTTAGTCTAGTGAGTGATAATAGGGTACGTTAGCTTACGGCTACGATAAGTTTGTAAACAAGATTTAACAAACCTCGTTATGTGGTAGAATATATAGGTGATAAAGTAACAACCATAAACTACCTACATAAGATAATATCTGTGTAAGTCAGTACCTGCTAGACATTTTGATAAGGTAGCTTTGTTGTTAAAATTAAGCATTTGCGATAATCGGGCGAATTAAGTTTATGTAGCTAGTGTCTCTCTTATTCGCTAGGGCGCTGTATAACCTAAATAAATAAGGCAGTCTAGCGTACGCAATCTTACGAAAAGTGTAACATTTGTGCACAGAAAACAGTCTTCTTAAAGACTACATAGACAGTGAATAGTGTAAACACAGTTGACAAAACTATTTTAAATAGCTAATTAGATTATTATTATTAAATACATTCTGATATGGCGCCTTGCAAGCGGCAAGTCAAGGCAAAGAGACACTTGGTGTGCGACGACTGCCACAGTTGGGTGGATTTTGCCTTGTCCGGCTGTACGAAGTCATGGACAGAAACCAAGGAAGAGGGATTCACCTTTCAGTGCGTGGGGTGTTGGAAGGTGAAATGTCTGGAGAAAGAGGTAGCTAGGTTGGTAGATATTGTGAAGGGGATGGAGATGAGAATCAGCAAGGAGACAGATGGAATGGAGAGAGACGACAGGGATAAAGTTGGGAATACTGTGAAACTGAAGGAGCAGAGTAGTGGCAACAAGACCGAGGAAAGGAGACTGAGAGGAGGGAAGGTGATCGGAGGGGAAGAAAGTGGAGGATCGACGGCAGGAAATGTGACAGGTGTGAAGGTGGCAGGAGAGAAAGTGACCGTAGAGAAAGAGGTAGGAGGGAAAAAGAGACGGGAGAGGAGAGAAGGAAATGCAATGGGAGGAAAGATGACGGGAAGAAAGGAAGTGAGAGTACATGTGACAGAAGAGAAGTCGGGAGGGACGATGACAGGAAGAAAGGTGACAAGAGAAACAGCGTCAGGAAAGAATGGAACGGACGAGATTGTGACGGGAGAGCAGAAGACAGGGGAACAAGATTACAACCAGACAGATGCAAACCGTAGAAAGAGCTACACTGAGGCAGTGATTGAGGGGGCAATGAGGAAAGAGAGGGTGTTTATGGGCGATTCGATTATGAGAAAGACAGATAAGACTCTAAGCGAGGGGGAGGACGTCGTTGTTTGTCTACCGGGGGCTAGGATAGAACATGTAACTGAAAGGGTAGAGAAGGTACTGGGGCATGGCAAGGGAGGGTCTATACTAGTACATGTAGGGACAAATAACGCAGAGAGGGAGGGAACAACTGGGATAGTTCAGAAGTACAGACAGTTAGTGAAGAAGTTAAAGAAGACAAGAGTAGAACAGATTATCCTCTCAGGAATTTTGCCAGTAATGGGAGGAAGGGGGCCGACATATAGAAACTGCAAGAGGATGGCGATCAACGCACTAGTTGAGCAGATATGTAAAGAAGAGGGGGTGGGATTCGTAGATTTATGGGGATACTTTGTTGGGAGGGAAGATATGTACATGAGAGATGGCCTACATCTAAGTGGAAAGGGGGCAGCAGTTTTCTCAGAGAACTTGCTGCAATCTGTTGACAGTGGGACAGGCTGCATCTATTTAAACTAGATTCGCAGGGGGGATTCACAGAGAAGCCTGAAACTGGAGGCATAGATAAAGACAGCAGAAATAAATCGGCAAAGAACAGCCTGGAAAACTGTTCTGAATCAGGATATAAATGCATTTGTTTAAATGCAAGGAGCATAGTAAACAAAAGAAGTGAACTAAACATTATGGTAGAAGATATTGACCCTCACATAATAGGTATAACCGAATCGTGGGCCGAATTGGGACTAACAGGATATGTAATGTTTAGGAAAGATAGAATAGGAAGAAAGGGAGGTGGAGTTATTTTATATATTAAAGAATCTATCCAGGCTTATGAAATAAAATTAGAAAGAGAAGCAGATTGCGAAGAAGCTGTTTGGTGTAACATAGTTACAGGAAACTAAACGTTAACAGTTGGGTTAGTTTATCGAAGTCCAAACATAAGCATAGAAGAGAATGAAAAAATACAAAACGCTATAAAGGAAGTAAGCAAACGGAACTGTATTATTATGGGGGACTTTAACCATGGGCATATACAATGGAAATCTCTACAGAGCATGGGGAGTGAGGACCACAAGTTTTTAGTTTTAGTACAAGATAGTTTCCTTTCTCAACATGTGTTAGAACCAACCAGGGGAGAGAATGTGTTAGACTTAGTTTTGTCCTCACAGAAAGAATTAGTTGACAATGTCAAGATATGTGAGCCACTGGGGAGTAGTGATCACAACCAGATACATTTTACCATCAAAGTAAAATCAGAAAGGAATAGAAAAAAGCAGTATAGGAGAAATTTCCACAAAGGAAGGTATAAGGACATGAGGAAATATTTAGCAAAGATAGACTGGAATAACACACTGAAGAATAAGACAGCAACCGAACGCTGGAATATCTTAAATAGTGAAATTAAGTGCATAGTCGATAAATTTGTACCTTTCAAAAAACAAGGGAAACGGTCTAAAAAGAAACACTTATCGAAAGAAGCCATTAGAAAAATTAAGTATAAACAAATGATGTGGAAGTCATATAGATGTACTGGAAATGATGAAGACTACAACATTTATAAAGAAGCACTTAATCAAGCTACAGCTGAAATTAGAAATTCAAAGAGAAGCTATGAAAAAAAATTAGCTAGTAATATAAAACATGACAGTAAGAGTTTTTATGCGTATATTCGAAGCAAACAGAAAGTTCAGGATAAGGTCGGTCCTCTAGAAGATAGTGCTGGAAATACAATATCAGAGGGATTCTTAATGGCAGAAGACCTGAATGAGTATTTTAGTTCAGCGTTTACCAGGGAAGATATTAGTTCACTGCCAGTACCAGAGGCTAAGTTCAAGGGGGCAGATTCAGACTATTTAGGACAGTTAGTTGTAACCTCGGAAATGGTAGCTAAGAAAATAAGGGCTATGAAGGATAATAAATCACCTGGAGTGGACGTGATTCCGCCCAAACTACTATTGGAAATTGTAGAACAAATTAGCGTACCGCTTGCAACAGTTTTCAATTTGTCATTAGAAGAAGGAGTGGTTCCTTTAGAATGGAAAGAGGCAAACATTATACCGTTATTTAAAAAGGTTCGAGAAACAAGTCAGAGAACTATAGACCAGTGAGTTTAACATCAGTGATTTGCAAATTATTAGAAAGACTAATTAAAGATCACATGGTGGATTTTCTTGTTAAACATAACTTGATAAACCCATCTCAACATGGGTTTTTAAAAGCGAGGTCATGCTTAACAAATATGTTATGTTTTTTGGAAGACATCACTAGGTGGGTAGATGAGGGATCACCAGTAGATATAATCTATTTAGATTTTCAAAAAGCTGTCGACAAAGTACCACATCAAAGATTACTCCTTAAGCTAAAGGCCCATGGCATAGGAAATGGTATAATAAACTGGATAGAAAAATGGCTGAATGACAGAAGACAACGTGTAGTAGTTGATGGTGAGGCTTCAAACTGGAAATCGGTATTGAGTGGGGTACCACAGGGATCAGTACTAGGACCTATATTATTCTTAATATATATCAACGATTTGGACGATGATATAACAAGCAAGGTGTTAAAATCTGCGGATGATACAAAAGTGTTTAGAAGGATTAAAAGTGATGGAGACAGACAGCATTTACAAGATGATCTTGATAGGTTGATCAAATGGTCTGAAAAGTGGCAAATGCTGTTCAATTTTGGGAAATGTAAATGCCTCCACACAGGTCATGGGAATGAAGAGGTAAAATATAAAATGGGGGGTACTGTTCTAAGTACTACTGTAAAAGAAAAGGACTTAGGGTTAACCATTAGTGCTGATATGAAGGTTTCAGAGCAGTGCGGAATTGCAGCAATTTTCTGGATGGCAATCTTGTTAAATCTTGTTAAATACTAAACTGTCAAGAGTCAACCGGGCATGTAACCTGATGAGAACCTGTCAAAGGATTTGAAAGCTGAACAATTCCATCAATTATGTGTTATTGTTATCTTAGTCTAGGCCTAAATGACAAGTGCGTCTTTGTAAGTGTGAGATAGGTTACATCGCTTTTAAGAAACATTATCGCAGACTTTTGTTTGTCCGGCGGCCTCAGTGCTTCACCGCCTGCGATCTTTCAACGTAGGTGATCTTATTATATTTGCCCTATACGACCCACATAGATCATTTTATTTTTTTTCTTTCCGAGCTCAACTGAATTCCAGTACGTTGCCTCAGATCACCTCAAACAATGGCTACCATTGTGCGCTAGAAGGCAATGACATTCAATACGTAATTGAAAGTCACATTTCAAACAGATTCCGGTGAGGGCACCTGAAGGGTCCCAGTTTAGGAATGAGCTCTTCAACTCTGTATCTTTGTTGTTCATAATATATAATAGTATAATATAATTTTATTGTTATTTTTTAAGCGCCACATCCAATGTTATTCACAGTGCTTTATAACGATATACAGATGTATGTTAAAAATATTGCATTTGAGTAAAAACAATAGTATCGTAGATCAAATGGTATAATAGTAATATTTATTAAGAAAATAAATATAGTAGAAAAGGAATGTGATATAAACTATCATAAAATAAAATTAAAATAATTAAGATCATATATTATTATTTTAATAAATAAACTAAGATTAATTTAAACATAATTAAATTAGGCTAAAATGCATACGAAAAATAAAAGATAAATAAACTAACGTTAAATATAAATCAGCTATGGTAAAAGAATGTTAGTAATCGTCCGAGTTACATAAACACTGCTGTGAACAGGTGAGTCTTCAACAGAGATTTAAATGAGTCGAATGAAGTTTTGCAGGTAACATTTCACTGCAGAGCGTTCCACACTGTTGCCGCTACGTGAACAAATGTACAGTCACCGGCTCTGTTGCGTGTTCTTGGGACTAATAAGAGCGTTGGAGTCAGCAGACCGAAGACGTCTGGCTGGCATGTAGAATCGCAAGAGCTTCTGCATGTAGACAGGCGAGAGGACTTCGTGCAGCGCCTTGAACGTAAGCACAACGATCTTGAATGTAATGCGCTATTGAATAGGTAGCAAGTGCATTTGGTGAAGAATAGGGGTCGCACTTTCACAACGAGCCTGTCGAGTGATAAGGCGAGTGGCAGCATTCTGGAGTCGCTGCAATCCGATGGTATTGGTTGAGGTACCGAACAGTAGTGAGTTGCAGTAGACCAAAAGGGATACACGTTCCGCTGTCAGTTAAGTTAGGTAACGGTGAATCAACCCGATGTTGCGCAGGTGCAACCATCGTAGGCACAATTGTATGTTTTGTGTTAACGGCAAGCCAATGTCCATACAACCAATGACGGCCATCGTTCTCCCAATCACGTTTTTTGCAGTCGTTATTGACCCACACAGAATGTTTTACCATGAATAAAATCAAAATTCGGATAATCATTAGAGACTCTTGGCGACTCATTGAAAATGGCTTGGTTATCCAATTTTATGTAGTGATCCAAGGGTTAATAACCCCTGGTAGCATTTATTATTGTGTTACTATCTACAGTCGATCACGATAACGCTAGAGACGGATGACGCACATTTGTGGACTGTGAAGTGTCAATTGTTCTCTAAACACTGACACGTGTCACAAAATCGAGTGTAAGTATTAATAAATTAATAAATTGGCGGTACCCGATTTGACATAGCAAGTTATAGGTTCAGGTGCACTAGGATCCGGAGTGAACGAGATACATAACGTGACATCAGATATGTATGTACGAGAAGCCAACTGGTATTCCCATTTAATACATCAACAATAAACAAAAGCGGTTCAGTGATAGTTGGCCAACCGTTACTCTGCTATGACATTATATTTATAACACCATACATTGTACTCGACGAGTATGCATCCAAATACGAAATTACATGGGAGACAATTTAAACAGCTGGTCACTTACATGAAGACGGGTATACATCGTTGTAAAGTCTATGAATTGTAACCAATGAATGTCTCGTGATGTGTGAAAGTCAACGTTCGCATCGGTCGCGTTCAGCGAGATGTCAGGACGAAGTCGAAAGTCGCTCGGCGTTCGGCGAACGAATTCACGTAGATGAAAGCAGGCGAATCGGGCGATCAAGTAGACAGTAGATTTGCCTTGTCGATCCCACGCGAATCACCAGGCGACAACACGGAATCGATGTCACGACATCGGCGATGTCGAGAAGGTCTGTCACGGAGTCTGTATTACGACAGCTAGCAGACGAAACGGTGGTGGCCTTGCATTCGAAGATCACATCAAAACAGGAACTGCAGTCGGTTATCGCTCAGTCTTCTTCAACGCGTGAGAAGTGCAGCGTCTCACAACTAATCAGTACTGTTGAAATCGTAGAAGTATTTACTACAGGCGTTGGGCGGACACACGTTTCAGCCCAATTCCTGGAGACGAGAGTGCAACACTTTCTTCTGCTCAAATGTTCGTCTGGCCACGAATGGCCGTCCGTCCCTTATATAACTTGACGACCGGAAGTTAGTCTGACCAATTACAACACTTAATACAAATTAAAGTCGCTTCAAAAACTGGCTCCCGAAACCATTCACACTTCGAAGCAATCCATTCAACTCGCTGAGTTTAAAATAGATTTTGCGAGCTAAACGTATGGATATATAAGTGCTCATTCAATCTTTAACTTACGAGAATTACTTACATAATTAATATCACTGGAATCCCTGTATCGATCCGGATACCACAATATTCATCGTACATTCCAACTCTCATGAATTAATCCATAATTTTAATAAAACACGCACTCTATTCATAAGCTCCGTGTGACCCTAGTGTTTTTCACACCTACATTTCTGTAAACAACTTTTATAAGTTCATAATATAATCTTTTTATAACCACAACATAAGTAGTTTGATAGGTCACCACATTACCAGTCATGATAAATATTTCTACAGGTACCAAATTTGGTATACCTAACCGTAGAATTAGCGGTGTACGCTACAAATGAAATTAATTAAATCTGACTCGTCGGCAGTTAAAACGTTACACGCCTTAATCACCAGCGTATACCTCCGCGACAATACATACCAGAGATGGCAGCACCATCCCACCAACCATACTTGTATACAAAACCACTGTTCTAAAGCCTGATTAAATTATATACAAACCACTTTGTGACAACACGGCTTACCCAATATTTGCGAATGCCACACAAGAACACGATATGATGTTGTCTTTCCGTCGTTGCTGTCTGTCCAAGGTCTGTAGTGACAAAGACACAATCATGTGATACCAGACACCACAATCGACTAAGAAGCGATACGTTTATTAGACTACTTTAGTACACAAGCTGCATTTGTTTCGCCGTCAGTAGTATGAAGCCACGGATCCGAACAACAAACATTAACAACGAAATGTGTTTATTTGTTTTCGATAATACAGCTTTGCGATGTCAGGAAGAGGATACTTTACCCAACACAGGACTTGCCGTTTTATCTCCACTCAGACACTCGCATTTCTATACGGTTGATAATTCTTTTGGCGCGCGTGCATGAACCCGGTTGGTTTTGGACAAGTTTGTATTTTGTTTGTGCAGTTTGATAATGATTATGTCTTGCACCAGTCTCGACATGGACCATGCCTGGATTTATCGATATATTACAATACGCTAAAGCACCACGATACTCGTTTATTGTTATTCGCTATGCCTTTTTCGTTTGTTGCTCCATGTGTGACTGTAAGCTGGTGGAAAAGTAGGCAGAGGTGCAACCAACGCTAGTAATTTTTATGACACAATTTTTATCACACTAACAACGGCACAACTTCATAGACTTAATTAAAGTAATTGTTTGACTTTATAATATAAAAACATTGACATGAATAATACATGAACCAAATATAAATTGTTTGGCGCATGGTCTAATAAAAAACGGCACGATTTGTTTGACTCGGTTAGTCTCATGCAGTATAAGCCTGTATATATTTGTGGAAGAGACACCGTGCGCGTGTCGGAATGGCCAGCGTAAGCGGCGGACCCGTTCCGCTTCACCGCACATCGTTAGTAGGTACGCCCACTGCGTTCGATTGACACACAAGTCGCGGTAGATGTTGAGTCACGTTTCCATCCGTGTTGTGTTAAGTTGTGTATGCGTGTCGATGTGAGCTGGTCGGTGTGGATGTACCTATCACGCATAGACTGAGGAGCTTGAAAAATAAAACAGAACGGCGCAGAACATGGCAGAAAGAGTCAAGGGGAGACGCATTTCGGTAAGTCGCCTAATGTTACCCGTAATACACCCGATGGATATAACGATCGAACGACAGGAGGCACGTTCACATGCAGCTACCAATGTCGACGTAGTTATAATTTTACGCAGTTAGATTAGAGTGTGTCTGCAAGCACCCTGGCCTCGACTACTATCCCTATTCCGATCGCGCCACGCTAGGTTCGATAGTTATGCAGACCCTCTATTGACACGTCCGTTACTTACCTGCGCAGTCTTGGTGCATCGGGACAAGAAGCTTGAAGTGTTCTTTATGCCCGGATAAGAATGAAGTAGAATACAATACACATCCGGGGAAGACAACGCCATGGCGCCATCACTACTGCACCCACTTGGTTTTAGGCATGATGCGAATTCAGCAGTACCTCGGGGCTCCGGGTATGACGCAGGTATCCTAATGTGTGAGTGAATGAATGCGAGGTATCCTTACCTGAATGGCTCCCATATGAGGTGTCACTGCATGGAGGGGTAAGGTATCAGGTGGTATCATTAACAGTGTTGTTTTCGTTGGAACGTTTTCTAATTTATTACCGTATTAAAATGTTCATATTTATTAGGTCTACCGTAGTTCTAAGTGACGGGTGTTTCACACAGGGATAAAGCAACTCGGAAAGTTGTATTTTGCATTGGTCTGCCAGACGAACAGACCCACGAGTAGTAACAGCACACCCCAGCCACGCCCGAACATTCAACATTAGAGGTGTTGGAATTTGCATTGTGCATGCACACATGCCCAGACATCTTCGCCGCACCGAGACGAAATATACAAATATACAGAAGGTTGCCTTCCCTCGCCATTCCTCTTCCTGCTTTCCGTAGACTGGATTATGAAAAAGACAGCAGAAAAAATGGTATCCAGTGGACACCTTGGAGCCAGTTGGGGGACCTGGAATTTGCAGATGACCTCGCTCTCCTGTCCCACGTCACCAACATACGCAGGAGAAAAACAGAGCTTCTAAACACAGTGTCAACACAGATAGGACTCGACATCAATAGATGCAAGGCAAATATCAGGAAAGCCAACACGAAGAATAACAGCACAGTCATATTAGAAGGAGGACCACTGGAAAAAACCGACTCCTTCACATACCTGGTAAGCGTAATTAACAAGAGTGGTGACACATAAGAAGACGTCGAAGCAAGGATACAAAAAGTAAGAGTGTCATTTCTCATTTTGAGACACATTTGGAAGGCAAAACAAATCAAGCTTAACACCAAATTGAGGATATTAAAATGTCAAGTCAGTGTTACTCTTTGGCTCGGAGACATGGCGAATTACACAGAAAACACAAACAAATTACAGACCGCCATCAACAAATGCCTGCGCAGAATCTTACACCTAATGTGGTCAGACAAGGTACCCAACACTACACTATGGGAATTGACTAAACAACTTCCAATAGAAAACGAAATAAAGAAGAGAAAACGGAAGTGGTTAGAACATACACTGAGGAAACCTGCAACAAACATCACACAACAAGCATTTGCATGGAAACTCCCGGGAGGAGACGAAAAGGAAGGCCGAGAGACACCTGGCAGAGAGACACGGAATGCAAAAGAAAGCAGGTGGGAAAAACCTGGAAAGAAATTGACAAAAAGGCATCAAATTGACAACAGTGTAAGTCCATGGTCGATGGCCTTATGCTCCCATCGAGCAAACAGGCGGAAGTAAGTAAGTAAGTAATCGGGTATAAACTTTCCCGATCAGTTGCTCAGCAGAGTGTTCGTTCGTTTGTTTACTCATCGATAAGTGTCATTACAATAAGGGCCACTGAGCAGTGACGATACATGCATACAATCTTACTACTTAAAGTATCACACATCTCTTTGCACAGGGTTGATTCTTACGAAATGTCAGTATTTAAAAAAAGAATTATTTAAATGTCTGGAGTTTATGGCAATTCTTCCTATATACAACGTTACGCACACACGCTTCAAATCTGTTCATATACCCAACACACGCGGAACCACACATGCACGCACACACGCACGCACGCACACCCACACACACGCTTACCCTCACTCTCGCACACACACACACGCACACACGCACGCACACACAAACACACACACACGATATGTGTTACCTCATCACGATCTTGAATGTAATGCGCTATTGAATAGGTAGCCAGTGCATTTGGTGATGAATAGGGGTCGCACTTTCACAACCTGTCCAGTGATAAGGCGAGTGGCGGCATTCTGGAGTCGCCCCAATCGACCGATTTTATTGGTTGAGGTACCGAAAAGTAGAGAGTTGCAGTAGACCAAACGGGATTTTATCATGCAATTAATTACACGTTCCGCTGTCAGTTGAGTTAGGTAACGGTGAATCACCCCATGTTGCGCAGGTGCAGCGAGCAAGTGCTAATAGTACGTGACACGTGCCCATCGCTCGATCCGACGCACGGCGGTCACCAGAGAAGATGCATCCAAGTCGAAGTGACAGAACAGTTGTAGATCATTAGTGATAATATTTTAAGTCATGGTTGTGAATGATATCACCGATCAACTGAACGTACAATGAAAATAAGGGTGGTCCCAACACTGACCCTTGCGGCACTCCCGTTATCAAAGTCGTCTTGTTGGATAACACGCGGTCGATGACGACATCCTGCTTGCGATCACTTAGATAAGATTCCAGCCAATGTAGAACCACTCCGGCGATACCGTAGCGTCGTTGTAAGGGATCCAGTAGTATTGTGTGATCTACCGTGTAAAATGCGGCGCTTAGGCGGCATCAATTATATCATTCGGATTACAGACCCGCCGATGTTGCTTTTAACAAAACGGAAATAAAAACAAAATTACAATTTTGAACTTTATTTCTGATCGAAATTCCGAAACAATGATTTTGTATCGATTCATCGAGCATATACGCATCATACCGAACATTGTATATTAACACCGTTTCATTGGTTATCGCGCATCTTCGGTC
>CM034535.1:67147502-67165928 GCA_020002185.1 Paraescarpia echinospica | reverse complement strand
CGAGCGACTAACGCACGCATATTTATTGCTACCTCGTGAAAGATCTAATGCAATAGTACATTCAGTATTCACTGGACCAACATGTCCCATATAAGTGTTCGAAAAGAAATTCACACATCACACAAAAACGTTATTTTCAAGGGGACTCATTCAGTATTGGATGGTGGGCGGACATTAGTTGTAGTCTTACGCCAATTAACAGACGTAAGGAAACCTTGAGAAGGACCACCGCCATGTGTCCCACCAGACGTAGGATACCATCACCAGGCGCGCTGCACAACGACATGGAACTGTCAATGCCGATCGATTAATAATTGTGAATTCATCACATTTAGATGTATGGCTTTCAGAGACTGTGTTAAAATGTTGTTATTCATGCGTGACGTAAACACAAATGGTGTAATAAATTGTATGTATAATGCTATCTGAAAGCAAACGTGGGGCAACATTCGGTTGATGAAAAACAGCGGGGTTGTTTCAAACGCAGCCGATGACCACGCTTGAAACGAATGGAACGTAGATGTGATCTGGTGATTAAAAACAAATAGTTGCACACCCGTGTAAATCGTTGTGTCGATTAGGTCCCCTTTTATTCTGGGAAGTTTGGAATTATAATCTTTACTGATTGGAAAATAATTGGTATGTTCAGAAGTTGTTAATAATCTTCTCAAATGATGAAATTCGGTCGAGCTTCGAGGTCTAAACAGAATTAGTGTAGTTCTCTGTAGTGATGAAAACATTGTTTTAAAATTTGGGATTGTAAGCTTGGCGGGTTTTAATTACATAATTTTAGTATAAACGATTGGAGGAAGCTTCACATTTCAATGCACAATATTTGGGACCGATCCATAAGAATGAATATGCCGCTACTTCTAAAAGTTATGACGTACTCGTGTTTTGTTTGATACAGTCTGTATTGTATACCATGGGGAATACAAATTTGAATCTACCAACTAAAAATTGATTTATATAGGTCTATTAGTGAACTAGGATCATACAATTGATGCAGTTAGATAGAAAACATGCAAATTTTATTACATGCCCTGCATTCATGTTAACATAATGCAAAAACGTGCAATACACCTATAATTCGCGTTCGTTTGCACTTTACTGCCCCTGTTACGCGTTATTGTATAATTATTCCGTCACAAGACATGTACAACCGACACCGGACGTACACTATACGATATTCCACGTATATGAACAATAAACTTTTAGGATTTTGTAAGGGGATAGCGCGAACGCAGTCCCCCACTACCAAAAATTACGCACCCGAGTTACCCACATTTGGGGTAATCGCAAGGGTCAGCCCAACCGAAGTGCAATGGAAAGGCCTCGCCCTGGGAGAACCTCCTTGGTGATCAAGGTGTCTCCTGTGCCAGGTAAGTATGCTTTTTACAAGCCGCACACCTTCATCAATAGTACGGCCACGGCGTGGTGAAAATGTGGTGTCGCAATTAGTGGGTGATGTGTAAAGTATATCACGTATATTTATTTGTGATCACGTCCCTTTTGAAGTTGGCTTACTATTTTATTTTCATACAATTTCTGTATGTGTATTCATATATTTATTTTAACTCTTTGATGTAAATGTCATTTATAAACTTAAACGCAAAATTACGTATACAATGTGTTAGGCCCACTTCTATGATGGTCACTAGATGGCACCACTATACATTACCAGGGTCATTCGCACTAGCTGAAAATGTGGTGTCTCACGGAGAGGGTGTCAGCAACACATATCATTTTATTGATTTCTGCTAGCAAGTTTGTTTAAGTTGGTTTACAATTGTACCGTTATAAGTTTTTCCTATTTCATGGTTGTCTACCACTTTACTTCCGTGGTGGTCGCTAGATGACACCACGGTAACAGCACTGCGTGCAAAACTTTCAATCAACATGACACGATGGCTGTCGCTAGATGGAACCACATAAATCGGTCGGAACCAGTGCAGAATGCTCGCAACTCGATGAAACTTGAAACCTGAACTTCTGTATAATTTATGTATTAGGAAAAATTGTTTTGTCCACGCCATGAAGTAGTACACATAGATATATATGATAAAATTGAAACAAAACCTGAGTTTACCTGACATGGGTTACCACATTAAAATATATAAAATGCTGTAATGATGAACTTTAGTCTAGATGAAGCTTTGCGCAGCAACGCGCTAATCCTGAAAGAGGTTAGGAGCTAGCGTATTTAGGTTAATCCCGGAACCACCCCCTGACAAGTTGACGTGTTACGAACTAAGTTAATCGAGAGTAAAAAGGTGCAGTCTGTTGGCTGTATTTGTTTACAGAATTGTAATCAGCTATGACAAGTTATGAAAAAACGGTGTTTTTGGCATGTATGACCAGTTTGGTTTGGTGTAAGTATGTCGACTTTTTGGTGTGCGATCGTATTCACGTAGTCGTAGGCCTAATTAATTGTAGACGAAGGCGTAGCTGCAGCGTTTGTAGATGTAGGCTTGTAGCCGTAGACTAGTGATTCCTGTAGGGTAGGTTGGCTACTCAAGTGTGGATAAATGCAATCCCAATGTTATAACACGAATTAAATTACGAAGTCAAACAAGCATACTGCCATATTCATAATCATAATGATTTGAATATGGCAGTATACATATATCTGGCTAGATACGTAACTCATAGACATAGGGTCATCACCTATTATATTAAATTGTGGATTATCAATCATTCTGTTAGCCTATAATTAGGAATCAGGCCATGTAAAGATGCACAAAAGAAGTTGTTATTATTATTTTGTTGCAGTGCTGTATTATGCATGAACAATGATAAGCTAAAGAAATGTCTAAATATAGGTGATTGCCATTGTATTTCAGGTGTCGGAGCGGTCAACTACAAAAGGTGGTTGCCAAATACAAACTTTGAAAACCCTGAGAACTGGAAGAACAGGGGGCTGCCTTGTCGCAACGACCGTGTTCTTTTCCCAGAGGAGGCGCCACCAGTCTTTGTGCAGATAAACACAACACTTGTGGAGATTGTAAGTTACGTGTGGAGATTGTAAGTTACGTGTGAAGATTGTATGATACGTACATGTGGAGATTGTATGTTATGTGTGGAGATTGTAAGTTATGTGTGGAGATTGTATGTTGCATGTGGAGATTGTAAGTTACGTGTGGAGATTGTATGTTGCATGTGGAGATTGTAAGTTACGTGTGGAGATTGTATGTTACATGTGGAGATTGTATGTTACATGTGGAGATTGTATGTTACATGTGGATATTGTATGTTATGTGTGAAGATTGTACATTATGTGTGGATATTTTGCCTTGGCCCCTTCATACGGTGATTGTTCATTACATGTGGAGAATGTACATTTTGTATGGTAATTGTACACTACATATGATGTGGTGATTGTACAATACATGTGGATGTTGTACATTACATATACAGATTGTATGTAACATTACACATGGTTCGATGATTACTTGTGGTGATTGTACATTTACCCATATATGGTGGTTCTAATCCAGTACCCCCATATGTGTAAATATGATACAATGATTGACAAGAACCACCTATTAATTTCTTTGCAGAATGTGAACCTAAATTCCTCTTTCATGATCTGTTAGAAGGATAGCAATTTGTAGGGTAGAAATTGCCTGAACGCTACTGCTTACCTGTAGTAGTTAGTTACACTTGTGCTGACAGCATCCATTCAAAATGTGTCCCAATATTAAGCTCCCTGAAATACTTGTTTTATCACCAAGGCAGATTTATTGTATTGTGGTGGAATCTATGTTTGCCAGATCCTGCCTGTGAATGGGGAGTTGATTCTTGGGAGTGATGTATCCCTCTCCTTCCCTCTCTCAAAGGACAATGATTCTACCTGTCCAGGACAAGGTAGGTCGTGCTTACCACCCATGTACCTAACAACTTCTGAGTTTGGAAATCCGGGAGATTTGAGATAGTGTGTGATTCTCAACAGTTTGGTCTTATTGGATTGGATTGGATATTGGAAGACAGGGTGGGAGGATGCTGTTGAAGGTCTGAAGTGAAAATTCATCCAGGAAATTACCTTCTTTTCTGTGAGATTTTCGTCTTCACCAAAATTCTGGGAGATTTCATTCTTTTCTGGGAGTCCAGGAGATTCACAATAAATCAAGGAGATTCCTGGAAAATGTGGGAGGATTGACCCACATCATCACAACCCCATCATGTGGAGGCACGCACATTTCATTAAATTTAAGTATCAACAAAAACTTAATGTTGTGCATTATAATATTTGACTAGTTAACATGAGTAGAATTGGCAATGAGAGTGACAATGGTGGAACAGTTCACAAAGTCACACTTTCTATACAAGTGGCTGAGTGACCTGGTTTGCACAGGGAAAACTGATTTTCCAACTACAGCAGCATCTAAGCTAATTGATGTCTACAAATGCAGTCTTAGGGTGTGTGTGTGTGCATGCGTGCATGCGAGCGTGCGTGTGTGTGAGTACATGTGCCTGCATTGTTGTGTGTGTGCATATGTCTATGCATGCATGCATGTGTGTTTGTGCATATGTCTGCGGGTGTGTGGATGTGTGCCTGCACACACACACACACACACACCCACCCAACTGTTGCCTGCCTGCCTGCCTGCCTGCCTGCCTGCCTGCCTGCCTGCCTGCCTGCCTGCCTGCCTGCCTGCCTGCCTGCCTGCCTGCCTGCCTGCCTGCCTGCCTGCCTGCCTGCCTGCCTGCCTGCCTGCCTGCCTGCCTGCCTCGCCTGCCTGCCCGCCTGCCTGCCTGCCTGCCTGCCTGCCTGCCTGCCTGCCTGCCTGCCTGCCCGCTCAGCCTGCCTGCCTGCCTCCGCCTGCCTGCCTGGCCCGGCTCCTCCGCCCGCCTGCCTGCCTGCCCGCCTGCCCGCCTCGCCTCGCCTGCCTGCCTGCCCGCCTCCGCTTCCTGCCTGCCTGCCTGCCTGCCTGCCTGCCTGCCTGCCTGCCTGCCTGCCTGCCTGCCTGCCTGCCTGCCTGCCTGCCTGCCTGCCTGCCTGCCCGCCTGCCCGCCTGCCCCTGCCCAAGGCCTGCCTGCCTGCCTGCCTGCCTGCCTGCCTGCCTGCCTGCCTGCCTGCCTGCCTGCCTGCCTGCCTGCCTGCCCGCCCGCCTGCCTGCCTGCCTGCCTCCGCCTGCCTGCCTGCCTGCCTGTCTGTCTGCCTGCCTGCCTGCCTGTCTGCCTGCCTGCCTGCCTGCCTGTTGCCTGCCTGCCTGCCTGTTGCCTGCCTGCCTGCCTGCCTGCCTGCCTGCCTGCCTGCCTGCCTGCCTGCCTGCCTGCCTGCCTGCCTGCCTGCCTGCCTGCCTGCCTGCCTGCCTGCCTGCCTGCCTGCCTGCCTGCCTGCTAATATTAGCTGTAGTATTATGCTTATTTTGTTCAGGTATTGAATTGCTACACTAGTGAGTTAAAATAATACTGTTTACCATACTAGTGGATGTCATCATTTCATGTAAAGAACATTAATGCATCCTTACAGTTTGCTCTCAATATTATTTCAGAAGTAGAATACAACAGAACAGATCCGAAATCATGGTTTGATCCGGTCAACTGGTGCACAGTGGAGAACCCCAATGGCACATGTGTGGACCCCCAGCCCCCCTCACTCACATCCCAGCGAATCCCAGGCCGCTACGATGCCGTCATATTCCCTCCTCAGTCATCCTTTTATGTTGACCTTGACAGTGGCATTGACATCTACGTTAGCAGCCTCTCTCTGGGCAACATGGTAAGTGATGAGTCGGGGCATTTCGGTGACAGTAAGTCAATAATATTAGTGACGTATATAATTTAACATTCATTGTTGCAATTTTAATGCGTGTATTCATAAAAATATTAATGCTATGATTTGTATTTTTCACTCTTCAACTGAACAATCTGTTTTCTTTTTGTTAAATGATTCTACTTGCACCATGGAATTACACATGTATTACATGTATGTATTATGTAGCATCAAATGCATTGTAACATAGTTTTCTGTAATAAAACCATCATCATCCCATTACCACTACAATAATACTAACCTCTATTTATATTGCACCATATGTTGTAGTCTGTCCTTCAGTTTTAATTTGGTCTCTTAATTGTAGCTTGATGCAAACATATTTAATCAACCAGAATGTCATCAATGCTAATAAATTTTCAGTGTTTCAGTGTCCGAAATAGTCATTAATGAATGAACCTTTATTTCAACAAGAACAGACAGTAAAGTAGCTAATTATTAAATTATAGTTATAATACAATTGTTGAAAAAGGGCAAGAAGAAGTGTAACACATAAAAATTCTTGCCCTGTTACACATAAAAACCTCTGTAACATTGTGTAACGTGACATGATTTAGACTACGTAATACAAAATACATAATTACAATGTCCTAATCATGGTAGGCCGTTTATAAAAAGAAGTTAAAGTACTAATATAGCCCAAACACCAATCAGCACTATTCATTTCTGTTGAATATGGGTTGAAATTTCATTGTATGCTACCATTTTTGAACACATTTCAGCACTTGTCTATGCTATAAAAATTGAGATTAAATGCTAATTTTCAAGAAAAGCTGTTTTAGTGGATGTTGTGATTTGTCTGTTGATAAATAACATTTGAAATGTACATCCTCCTTAAATATGTAAACATCAGTTGTTGGAGGTGTAAATGTAAAATGTAGTCAGTGCATGACTCTGCATGCAGCTGGCTGGGATTTTGTTTTGGTGTGTGCCAGTGTCAAAGTCTGCTGCCATCTGCTCTGCATTAAATCTGTCACCTGATCTACCGAGGGGTCATCTCAGTCATTCACAGGTCCACCTGATCTCCTGAGGGGTCGTTTCATTAGTACACAGAGTCCAAAGTTTGTAAAATTTGATATGATGATATGACTATATTAACAGTATTGGCCCAAAGCATAAAATATTGATGTTCAAAACTGCCTCCCCCAAACAAAAGTAATTTTGTCTGATATTGGACACCAATGTTCTGAGACGATCCTTAACACTGGTTTAGATCATCACCCACCCATCAATACGTGGTGTAGGACTTTCAGTAATGTTCACTTTGCCTATCAAAACTGGGCAACTTAATATGATTTAACTGACCCGGCTACCAAGATATGACCCTCAGTCTTATCAGTGTCACTTCCAATTAATTCATTATGTCGCCCCACTAAAGCAGTTGATTAGATGCAGCCAAACCAGACCCCTCTAATACATGTTTTACTGCCTGCCCGCTCACCTAAACTCTCACCATTCTCTCCTACATATTTATTTATCTTTGACTATGTTGTGATGATGTTATCTCACGTGTTTCCCTACAGTTGCACACAACCGGGAGTTTCCTGACTTTGCTGCGGGGGGAGGAAGGGAGAAAGCAGTTTGTGAGGGGGCCTGAATCCACCCCCACCACTGTCAACATCCGACAGTACACCTGTGATGACGCGTCAGGCTGTGCCACTGGCAATGACATCGGTCAGGTAGAGCTGATGATATTGATCCCAACTAGCAAATCTCATTGGACCAATGATGGCTGCAAAAACAACGATTGGACTAATGATGGTTTGTTATTGGTTTGCCATTGAAAAAAATCATTGGCCCGATAATGTCTGCCATACATTTGCCATCATTGGTTTATCATTGTCAAAACATCATTGGCCCGATAATGTCTGCCATACATTTGCCATCATTGGTTTATCATTGTCAAAACATCATTGGCCCAATAATGTCTGCCATACATTTGTCATCATTGGTTTGTCATTGTCAAAACATCATTGGCCAAATAACAGCTGTCGTTGGTTTGCCATCATTAGTACTCAAATTTATTGTAACTCATTACAATTCATACAATACAAATCAAATTAAGACAAATCCTATATAATAACATAACGAGCACAAAAAGGGAAGAACATTAAATAATGTTATACTCCCTATTGTATATTTCAATGTAAATATCATCATTGGGTTGCCATTGCAAAAAACTTGTTTGGGTCAATGATGGTTTGCCATCATTTGCTTGCCATTGAAAAAAACAACATTGGCCCAATGACTATCATTGTTTAAAATGTCATTGGTTTGCCATTGGGTTAATGTTGGTTGTTTTGCGTGCCTTCATAATTGGTTTACCATGTAATAACATAATTGATAAGAAAATACCACTTTTGTGCCATTGATGCATGTCATTGGCTACCAATGACATACCTAATAAGGACAATATGCCCCACGCGGTGAGACGTATATGGCTTACAGGTGTGAAACCAGTCCGATGCAGGTGACGATTCACCCACAGTGTTGGCACACGAACGTCGGCAGTTGCTGTCCTTTTAGGGCAGGTAGTGTTCTAACTCACTTGTTTTAGGTCTTAGGTGTTGTTTCTTCATACAGCCCCTTTCTGGAGCTAACCTAGGAGTTGTGCAGTGCGTATTGCAAAGGGTGCGTGAAACTGAATTTGACATATCATTCTAAAAGAAAAATTAAACAAATAATTATGTAAAACAAGTGCAATAATTTGTGCAGATTAAAAACACGGTCTCTGTCTTTATCTACCGTCTGGTAAGGTGGGCTGGAGCAACAAGGTGGATGGTACTCAGAGCTTGTTGGAATGGGCGTAGTGTGGGTAGGCTTATTGTTTCTGGGGGGAGTAGATTCCAAGCTCTTATAACTCTAGGATAGAATGAATATGCATATGTATTTATGCGTGCATGTATTTGTATGTATTTATTTGGATCGCTGTTTCGTGTACGGGAGCATGGGACTATAAGATGTTGTGGTAGGGTAATGTTCAGGAGGTTGTGTTTTATTTTGTAGAAGAAGATAAGTTGGTGTTGTAATCGTCTTCTTTCTAGAGTCTGCCAACCAAGTTTATTTATGAGGCTTGTTGTGCGGCGGTGGTCATTTCAAGTAAATCTAGCTGTGCTTCTTTGGATTTTTTCAAGGGTATCAATGTTAGTTTGTGTATAGGGATTCCAGGCTACAGCTCCGTGTTGACGCTATCTACTTGTTTTGCATTGATTGTCCTTAATTGTTACCATCTGCTTTTTTAAAATTGTAACTTCTGGCTCTGGTGTAGTCACTGTACAGTTTGTAAACAAGTCTAACGTTCGAAGACTATTTTGGTTTGGACTTTAGCTTAGTCAGCTGTCTTATTCAGTACAGTTAGAAAATGTAATAAATACAACCTGTATATATTTACATTTGCTCTATTACAATGTGTTGTATAGAGTATTCTAAATATTCTAATAACACAATAATTCACTAGAAGTTAAAACTTTAGATACAACTAATGTTAATATATTTTAACGGCTCACACCACATTTTCACCTGATGGTGTGACAGTCAGTATATGTATGACTTAACTACCACCTAATTAATAAAGTTATGTGGTTATAAACATGAATTTGATATGTATGGTTAATTGTATGCTTGATTGTTAGCATGTTGTATGATGGCATCTCATTGGCCCTTCGCTGGTTCAATCATTGGGCCAGTACAGGGCCAATGAAGTTTTCATTGCATTATACCTGGCACAGAGCTCAAATCATCACTGGGCCAATGAGGTAAACCAATCATGGACCAATGGAAAAGTCCTGGCTTAACTTCATTGCTCCAGTGAGATTTGCTAGCTGGGATGTCTGTAATGTTATGTCTTGTCATTGTTAATGTGATGCTGCACGTTGTTGGTGTGTCAGAGAGTGTCTATGTGTGGTTTTAAACATCCTTGCTGCTAACATTGAGTAGATCAGTTGTTAATCTGTCCCTTTAATTTATAATTATCTGTGAGAATTATTACTTTATGCTAAATAATAAACACTGTTCCTTTGCTAATGTAACTTACTTGTCCTTTTGTACTATCTTAAGTGAGAACAGAGTACTTCCACCAATTTTCTATGCAGCTGACACCTTTTAAAAATGACAGCAAAATAACAGTTATTGACAGCTGGTGTGTAGGTGTTGGAGAAAGTGCAATAATTTATAATTGGTGTGTAGGTGTTGGGGAAAGTGCAGTAATTAATCATTTGTTTGTAGGTGGTAGAGAAAGTGTGTAGTCACGAGAAAGCAAGATGTCCGCCCCTCACGTGTCTCGATCCAGTTCTACCTGTTGGCGCATGTTGCTACCTGTGTGGTTAGTCCCACAGTCTCACTTCACTACATCATTTAATTATTATTTGTTTTTGCGTATACATCATCCAATACATTTAATTTACTAACCACAATAATACAAAACAAGCAAATGTAACCTTAATGTTAAATAACAAATTATGCTTTTCTAACTTCACATTGTTGTAATAAATGGATTAACACAATGGGTTGTAACTATCAGTGCATAATTGACCTGTCCATCATGTGACCTGTTGCCTAGCTACTACGGGGCTGTTCGGATAGTGTTGTGTTGACATTCTGGTCACAAACGTTTTTTTATATAAAAAAAATAAGGCTAAGTTGTTTAAGTTAAACCTATAGATGGAAACATTGACTGGTGAGACAAGGCTTGGTGGAGGTCTAGCCCATGACGTGGTGAGACAAGGCTTGGTGGAGGTCTAGCCCATGACATGGTGAGACAAGGCTTGGTGGAGGTCTAGCCCATGACATGGTGAGACAAGGCTTGGTGGAGGTCTACGCCATGACATGGTGAGACAAGGCTTGGTGGAGGTCTAGCCCATGACATGGTGAGACAAGGCATGGTGGAGGTCAAACCCATGATGTGGTGAGACAAAGCTTGGTGGAGGTCTATCCCATGACTTGGTGAGACAAGGCTTGGTGGAGGTCTAGCCCATGGTTGTCTTGTCTAGCTTAGACTGTGTTTGGAAACATTGACCTGGTGAGACAAGGCGTGGCGGAGGTCTAGCCCATGACATGGTGAGACTAGGCTTGGTGGAGGACTAGCCCATGACATGATGAGACAAGGCTTGGTTGAGGTCTAGCCCATGACATGGTGAGACAAGGTTTGGTGGAGGTCTAGCCCATGACATGGTGAGATAAGGCTTGGTGGAGGTCTAGCCCATGACGTGGTGAGACGAGGCTTGGTGGAGGTGTAGCCCATGACGTGGTGAGACAAGGCTTGGTGGAGGTCTAGCCCATGACATGGTGAGACAAGGCTTGGTGAAGGTCTACCCCATGACATGGTGAGACAAGGCTTGGTGGAGGTCTAGCCCATGACGTGGTGAGACAAGGCTTGGTGGAGGTCTACCCCATGACATGGTGAGACAAGGCTTGGTGGAGGTCTAGCCCATGACGTGGTGAGACAAGGCTTGGTGGAGGTCTAGGCCATGACGTGGTGAGACAAGGCTTGGTGGAGGTCTAGGCCATGACATGGTGAGACAAGGCTTGGTGGAGGTCTAGCCCATGACGTGGTGAGACAAGGCTTGGTGGAGGTCTAGCCCATGACATGGTGAGACAAGGCTTGGTGGAGGTCTAGCCCATGACATGGTGAGACAAGGCTTGGTGGAGGTCTAGCCCGTGACGTGGTGAGACAAGGCTTGGTGGAGGTCTAGCCCATGACATGGTGAGACAAGGCTTGGTGGAGGTCTATCCCATGACGTGGTGAGACAAGGCTTGGTGGAGGTCTAGCCCATGGTTGTCTTGTCTAGCTTAGACTGTGTTTGGAAACATTGACGTGGTGAGACAAGGCTTGGTGGAGGTCTAGCCCATGACATGATGAGACAAGGCTTGGTTGAGGTCTAGCCCATGACGTGGTGAGACAAGGCTTGGTGGAGGTAAGCCCATGACATGGTGAGACAAGGCTTGGTGGAGGTCTAGCCCATGATGTGGTGAGACAAGGCTTGGTGGAGGTGTAGCCCATGACATGGTGAGACAAGGCTTGGTGGAGGTCTAACCCATGGTTGTCTTGTCTAGCTTAGACTGTGTTTGGAAACATTGACGTGGTGAGACAAGGCTTGGTGGAGGTCTATCCCATTGGTTGTCTTGTCTAGCTTAGACTGTGTTTGGAAACATTGACATGGTGAGACAAGGCTTGGTGGAGGTCTAGCCCATGGTTGTCTTGTATAGTTTAGGCTGTGTTTGGAAACATTGACGTGGTGAGACAAGGCTTAGTGGAGGTCTAGCCTATGGATGTCTTGTATAGTTTAGGCTGTGTTTGGAAACATTGACGTGGTGAGACAAGGCTTGGTGGAGGTCTAGCCCATGGTTGTCTTGTATAGTTTAGGCTGTGTTTGGAAACATTGACGTGGTGAGACAAGGCTTGGTGGAGGTCTAGCCCATGGTTGTCTTGTATAGTTTAGGCTGTGTTTGGAAACATTGACATGGTGAGACAAGGCTTGGTGGAGGTCTATCCCATGGTTGTCTTGTCTAGCTTAGACTGTGTTTGGAAACATTGACGTGGTGAGACAAGGCTTAGTGGAGGTATATCCCATGGTTGTCTTGTCTAGCGTAGACTGTGTTTGGAAACATTGACGTGGTGAGACAAGGCTTGGTGGAGGTCTAGCCCATGGTTGTCTTGTATAGTTTAGGCTGTGTTTGGAAACATTGACATGGTGAAACAAGGCTTGGTGGAGGTCTATCCCATGGTTGTCTTGTCTAGCTTAGACTGTGTTTGGAAACATTGACGTGGTGAGACAAGGCTTGGTGGAGGTCTATCCCATGGTTGTCTTGTCTAGCTTAGACTGTGTTTGGAAACATTGACGTGGTGAGACAAGGCTTAGTGGAGGCCTATCCCATGGTTGTCTTGTCTAGCTTAGACTGTGTTTGGAAACATTGACGTGGTGAGACAAGGCTTGGTGGAGGTCTATCCCATGGTTGTCTTGTCTAGCTTAGACTGTGTTTGGAAACATTGACGTGGTGAGACAAGGCTTAGTGGAGGTCTATCCCATGGTTGTCTTGTCTAGCTTAGACTGTGTTTGGAAACATTGACGTGGTGAGACAAGGCTTGGTGGAGGTCTATCCCATGGTTGTCTTGTCTAGCTTAGTCTGTGTTTGGAAACATTGACGTGGTGAGACAAGGCTTGGTGGAGGTCTAGCCCATGGTTGTCTTGTCTAGCTTAGACTGTGTTTGGAAACATTGACGTGGTGAGACAAGGCTTGGTGGAGGTCTAGCCCTTGGTTGTCTTGTCTAGCTTAGACTGTGTTTGGAAACATTGACGTGGTGAGACAAGGCTTGATGGAGGTCTAGCCCTTGGTTGTCTTGTCTAGCTTAGACTGTGTTTGTAAACATTGACGTGGTGAGACAAGGCTTGGTGGAGGTCTATCCAATGGTTGTCTTGTCTAGCTTAGACTGTGTTTGGAAACATTGACATGGTGAGACAAGGCTTAGTGGAGGTCTATCCCATGGTTGTCTTGTCTAGCTTAGACTGTGTTTGGAAACATTGACATTGTGAGACAAGGCTTAGTGGAGGTCTATCCCATGGTTGTCTTGTCTAGCTTAGACTGTGTTTGGAAACACTGACATGGTGAGACAAGGCTTGGTGGAGGTCTAGCCCTTGGTTGTCTTGTCTAGCTTAGACTGTGTTTGGAAACATTGACGTGGTGAGACAAGGCTTGACGGAGATCTACCCCATGACATGGTGAGACAAGGCTTGGTGGAGGTCTAGCCCATGACATGGTGAGACTAGGCTTGGTGGAGGACTAGCCCATGACATGATGAGACAAGGCTTGGTTGAGGTCTAGCCCATGACATGGTGAGACAAGGTTTGGTGGAGGTCTAGCCCATGACATGGTGAGATAAGGCTTGGTGGAGGTCTAGCCCATGACGTGGTGAGGCGAGGCTTGGTGGAGGTGTAGCCCATGATGTGGTGAGACAAGGCTTGGTGGAGGTCTAGCCCATGACATGGTGAGACAAGGCTTGGTGAAGGTCTACCCCATGACATGGTGAGCAAGGCTTGGTGGAGGTCTAGCCCATGACGTGGTGAGACAAGGCTTGGTGGAGGTCTACCCCATGACATGGTGAGACAAGGCTTGGTGGAGGTCTAGCCCATGACGTGGTGAGACAAGGCTTGGTGGAGGTCTAGCCCGTGACGTGGTGAGACAAGGCTTGGTGGAGGTCTAGCCCATGACATGGTGAGACAAGGCTTGGTGGAGGTCTATCCCATGACGTGGTGAGACAAGGCTTGGTGGAGGTCTAGCCCATGACGTGGTGAGACAAGGCTTGGTGGAGGTCTAGCCCATGACATGGTGAGACAAGGCTTGGTGGAGGTCTAGCCCATGACGTGGTGAGACAAGGCTTGGTGGAGGTCTAGCCCATGACATGGTGAGACAAGGCTTGGTGGAGGTCTAGCCCATGACGTGGTGAGACAAGGCTTGGTGGAGGTCTAGCCCATGACGTGGTGAGACAAGGCTTGGTGGAGGTCTAGCCCATGACATGGTGAGACAAGGCTTGGTGGAGGTCTAGCCCATGACATGGTGAGACAAGGCTTGGTGGAGGTCTAGCCCGTGACGTGGTGAGACAAGGCTTGGTGGAGGTCTAGCCCATGACATGGTGAGACAAGGCTTGGTGGAGGTCTATCCCATGACGTGGTGAGACAAGGCTTGGTGGAGGTCTAGCCCATGGTTGTCTTGTCTAGCTTAGATTGTGTTTGGAAACATTGACGTGGTGAGACAAGGCTTGGTGGAGGTCTAGCCCATGACATGATGAGACAAGGCTTGGTTGAGTTCTAGCCCATGACGTGGTGAGACAAGGCTTGGTGGAGGTAAGCCCATGACATGGTGAGACAAGGCTTGGTGGAGGTCTAGCCCATGATGTGGTGAGACAAGGCTTGGTGGAGGTGTAGCCCATGACATGGTGAGACAAGGCTTGGTGGAGGTCTAACCCATGGTTGTCTTGTCTAGCTTAGACTGTGTTTGGAAACATTGACGTGGTGAGACAAGGCTTGGTGGAGGTCTATCCCATTGGTTGTCTTGTCTAGCTTAGACTGTGTTTGGAAACATTGACGTGGTGAGACAAGGCTTGGTGGAGGTCTAGCCCATGGTTGTCTTGTATAGTTTAGGCTGTGTTTGGAAACATTGACGTGGTGAGACAAGGCTTAGTGGAGGTCTAGCCTATGGATGTCTTGTATAGTTTAGGCTGTGTTTGGAAACATTGACATGGTGACACAAGGCTTGGTGGAGGTCTATCCCATGGTTGTCTTGTCTAGCTTAGACTGTGTTTGGAAACATTGACGTGGTGAGACAAGGCTTAGTGGAGGTCTATCCCATGGTTGTCTTGTCTAGCTTAGACTGTGTTTGGAAACATTGACGTGGTGAGACAAGGCTTAGTGGAGGCCTATCCCATGGTTGTCTTGTCTAGCTTAGACTGTGTTTGGAAACATTGACGTGGTGAGACAAGGCTTGGTGGAGGTCTATCCCATGGTTGTCTTGTCTAGCTTAGACTGTGTTTGGAAACATTGACGTGGTGAGACAAGGCTTAGTGGAGGTCTATCCCATGGTTGTCTTGTCTAGCTTAGACTGTGTTTGGAAACATTGACGTGGTGAGACAAGGCTTGGTGGAGGTCTATCCCATGGTTGTCTTGTCTAGCTTAGACTGTGTTTGGAAACATTGACGTGGTGAGACAAGGCTTGGTGGAGGTCTAGCCCATGGTTGTCTTGTCTAGCTTAGACTGTGTTTGGAAACATTGACGTGGTGAGACAAGGCTTGGTGGAGGTCTAGCCCTTGGTTGTCTTGTCTAGTTTAGACTGTGTTTGGAAACATTGACGTGGTGAGACAAGGCTTGATGGAGGTCTAGCCCTTGGTTGTCTTGTCTAGCTTAGACTGTGTTTGGAAACATTGACGTGGTGAGACAAGGCTTGGTGGAGGTCTACCCCATGACATGGTGAGACAAGGCTTGGTGGAGGTCTAGCCCATGACGTGGTGAGACAAGGCTTGGTGGAGGTCTAGCCCATGACGTGGTGAGACAAGGCTTGGTGGAGGTCTAGGCCATGACGTGGTGAGACAAGGCTTGGTGGAGGTCTAGGCCATGACATGGTGAGACAAGGCTTGGTGGAGGTCTAGCCCATGACGTGGTGAGACAAGGCTTGGTGGAGGTCTAGCCCATGACGTGGTGAGACAAGGCTTGGTGGAGGTCTAGCCCATGACGTGGTGAGACAAGGCTTGGTGGAGGTCTAGCCCATGACATGGTGAGACAAGGCTTGGTGGAGGTCTATCCCATGACGTGGTGAGACAAGGCTTGGTGGAGGTCTAGCCCATGGTTGTCTTGTCTAGCTTAGACTGTGTTTGGAAACATTGACGTGGTGAGACAAGGCTTGGTGGAGGTCTAGCCCATGACATGATGAGACAAGGCTTGGTTGAGGTCTAGCCCATGACGTGGTGAGACAAGGCTTGGTGGAGGTAAGCCCATGACATGGTGAGACAAGGCTTGGTGGAGGTCTAGCCCATGACGTGGTGAGACAAGGCTTGGTGGAGGTGTAGCCCATGACATGGTGAGACAAGGCTTGGTGGAGGTCTAACCCATGGTTGTCTTGTCTAGCTTAGACTGTGTTTGGAAACATTGACGTGGTGAGACAAGGCTTGGTGGAGGTCTATCCCATTGGTTGTCTTGTCTAGCTTAGACTGTGTTTGGAAACATTGACGTGGTGAGACAAGGCTTGGTGGAGGTCTAGCCCATGGTTGTCTTGTATAGTTTAGGCTGTGTTTGGAAACATTGACGTGGTGAGACAAGGCTTAGTGGAGGTCTAGCCTATGGATGTCTTGTATAGTTTAGGCTGTGTTTGGAAACATTGACGTGGTGAGACAAGGCTTGGTGGAGGTCTAGCCCATGGTTGTCTTGTATAGTTTAGGCTGTGTTTGGAAACATTGACGTGGTGAGACAAGGCTTGGTGGAGGTCTAGCCCATGGTTGTCTTGTATAGTTTAGGCTGTGTTTGGAAACATTGACATGGTGAGACAAGGCTTGGTGGAGGTCTATCCCATGGTTGTCTTGTCTAGCTTAGACTGTGTTTGGAAACATTGACGTGGTGAGACAAGGCTTAGTGGAGGTATATCCCATGGTTGTCTTGTCTAGCGTAGACTGTGTTTGGAAACATTGACGTGGTGAGACAAGGCTTGGTGGAGGTCTAGCCCATGGTTGTCTTGTATAGTTTAGGCTGTGTTTGGAAACATTGACATGGTGAAACAAGGCTTGGTGGAGGTCTATCCCATGGTTGTCTTGTCTAGCTTAGACTGTGTTTGGAAACATTGACGTGGTGAGACAAGGCTTGGTGGAGGTCTATCCCATGGTTGTCTTGTCTAGCTTAGACTGTGTTTGGAAACATTGACGTGGTGAGACAAGGCTTAGTGGAGGTCTATCCCATGGTTGTCTTGTCTAGCTTAGACTGTGTTTGGAAACATTGACATTGTGAGACAAGGCTTAGTGGAGGTCTATCCCATGGTTGTCTTGTCTAGCTTAGACTGTGTTTGGAAACATTGACGTGGTGAGACAAGGCTTGGTGGAGGTCTATCCCATGGTTGTCTTGTCTAGCTTAGTCTGTGTTTGGAAACATTGACGTGGTGAGACAAGGCTTGGTGGAGGTCTAGCCCATGGTTGTCTTGTCTAGCTTAGACTGTGTTTGGAAACATTGACGTGGTGAGACAAGGCTTGGTGGAGGTCTAGCCCTTGGTTGTCTTGTCTAGCTTAGACTGTGTTTGGAAACATTGACGTGGTGAGACAAGGCTTGATGGAGGTCTAGCCCTTGGTTGTCTTGTCTAGCTTAGACTGTGTTTGTAAACATTGACGTGGTGAGACAAGGCTTGGTGGAGGTCTATCCAATGGTTGTCTTGTCTAGCTTAGACTGTGTTTGGAAACATTGACATGGTGAGACAAGGCTTAGTGGAGGTCTATCCCATGGTTGTCTTGTCTAGCTTAGACTGTGTTTGGAAACATTGACATTGTGAGACAAGGCTTGGTGGAGGTCTATCCCATGGTTGTCTTGTCTAGCTTAGACTGTGTTTGGAAACACTGACATGGTGAGACAAGGCTTGGTGGAGGTCTAGCCCTTGGTTGTCTTGTCTAGCTTAGACTGTGTTTGGAAACATTGACGTGGTGAGACAAGGCTTGACGGAGATCTACCCCATGACATGGTGAGACAAGGCTTGGTGGAGGTCTAGCCCATGACATGGTGAGACTAGGCTTGGTGGAGGACTAGCCCATGACATGATGAGACAAGGCTTGGTTGAGGTCTAGCCCATGACATGGTGAGACAAGGTTTGGTGGAGGTCTAGCCCATGACATGGTGAGATAAGGCTTGGTGGAGGTCTAGCCCATGACGTGGTGAGGCGAGGCTTGGTGGAGGTGTAGCCCATGATGTGGTGAGACAAGGCTTGGTGGAGGTCTAGCCCATGACATGGTGAGACAAGGCTTGGTGAAGGTCTACCCCATGACATGGTGAGCAAGGCTTGGTGGAGGTCTAGCCCATGACGTGGTGAGACAAGGCTTGGTGGAGGTCTACCCCATGACATGGTGAGACAAGGCTTGGTAGAGGTCTAGCCCATGACGTGGTGAGACAAGGCTTGGTGGAGGTCTAGGCTAT
>CM034535.1:67087331-67146502 GCA_020002185.1 Paraescarpia echinospica | reverse complement strand
GGAACAGATTATCTGATGATTGTGCGGGTGCTAGTAGTGTGAATATGTTTAAAAATAAAATCGACACATACCTCAGAAGGGCTGGATATATGTAGATAAAAGGGTTGGACTCTCGATAAGCCAAAGGGCTTCCTTGTCCACCTGCCATCTAGAGTTAATTCTCTGGATGGCAATCTTGTTAAATCTTATTCATGTTACACCATTTTATTATAAAACTATGGTGTTGCGTAATTATGCAAACCACGTAGCCCGGCGTGAGGTATATGAATCCTCTGCTACAACAGATGAGACAGTGGAGTCACCACAAACTTCAAAGTTTAAATCAACTTTTATGTGAAGTTGGAGTATATTAATAATCCAAAATCAGATAGAATGGTAGCAAAGGCTGAAATGTTGTTTGCAGATGTGTTACGTAAAATGTGATATTATTTGTTATATATCAAAACATATATTCATACAAGGAGCGTCGGTGTAAAATAGTAAAGTGACTTCTTTAGTAAATTGACCTCCCGTTGGTATTTCAACCCCCATTTATACCACGAATACCGAATTTGACCAATATTTTTGAAATAGTGTTGAAACAGAATTATACTACTCATGCTTTCCTGTCGCACAGTTTGCATGATGAGCCCTTTGGCTTATCGAGAGTCCGACCCTTTTATCTATGTGTATCCCGCCCGTCTGAGGTATGTGTCGATTTTAGTTTTAAACATATTCACGCTACTAGCACCCACACAATCAGCAGATAATCTGTTCCATTCATTTACAGTCCTTTGTGAAAATGAAAACTTTCTTATATCTAATCTACTCTGCTCCTTTGTTAATGTAACTTCATGTCCTCTTCTATCTTTTTTAACTGAAAAAAAAATAGTTCTATCAATATTTTCATAACCATTCAATATTTTAAACACTTCTATCTGATCTCCTCTCAATCTCCTGGTCTCTAGTGTTGTTAAACTGCATTTTTTTAGGCGTATTTCGTAACTTAGATCCCTCTGTTTTGGTATCATTTTAGTTGCTCTCCTCTGCACTCTTTCTAGCATATCTATGTTCTTCCTGCGGTATGGCCTCCATGCTTGAATACAATATTCTAAATGAGGCCTAACTATTGTTTTGTAGAGCGGTATTATTAACTCTTTTTCCTTATACGTTATGTTTCGCCTAATTAATGCAAGGATTTGACATGTTAAATGATGACATTAAATGTAGTTGCCTGTGATGATGAATATCCCCCACAACACAATTATTTAGTAACAAGTCACAGAGTGGGATAATGTTATCAAACGAGGATCAAATTAGTATAAAAGTATATAATTAATGCATAAGTGTTACTCGTCTAAAGCTCGTATTAGTTTGGTAAAGTATGATCCCGTAGCGTAGTTGAATATATAGATGTACGTTTTTGCAGAAGTTTCGCCGTGCATAGGGGTCGGAGATTTTTAGCGATGAATTGATATTTCGACGGGTGATAATGTTGAAGATTTTTTGCTATGACGAGGGCGAAAGTAATGCATATTTCGACTGATGAGTGTTGGAGACATTATGTGTTGTGACGATGGGGTATTTTATATAGCCATGCTATATTTCTAACTCGTACATATCGACGACACGTTGTTTATACGATATAAAATTTAATGCGATTCAAATTAAATCCACCAATAATCATAATTTGTTTAAACAATTATTATTATGCCACAGTATATTCAATGTATCAACGAACCCTTTATTGAGATTATAGCTTTGTATAATTATCTCAATATGGACAAAGAACACTTCAGCTATGTTTTCAGTGTTTTTATAAGTTCATAACATTCTGTTACGTATATTAAGATAAGATAAGATAAAATAAGATAAGATAATGCTCTATTGTCTCAACTATGGAGTTGATAAATTTGTCTCGGGTGAGAACAGACATGACTGCAATGTGACTAGAATTATACTATAATGTTTTTTTTATATTTTAAATACACTTTCGCTGTATTAATCCGCCAGTAACCAATGGTTTTAAAATCCAAGTATAGCCCGGGGTATCACCTATTAGACAGTATGCATTCATGCCCGTGGTGGTGCCACGTGGATGAGTCTATATCGTCAAAAGAATGATATCTCTGATTGCGTCATCCTACTGTCGGATCCTCGGAGATTACGGGGGATGGTGGGAGAAGATCAAACACCGTTCTACTTTTTTCTTGCCCAACATTCGTAATAAACTGTTTCATTCCCGATTTCTCTTTGCGATTTGATCGAGGCAACGTCGTCTCCCGCGGCGTCGTGGCTCAGCCGGCGCATCTCGATCTGTCACAGACTGTCCGCTGTGAGCTATTAGGCCTTAATACGTTACGCAAACCTCCCGATATCAGCTGTGCTCCCACATAAACGGGTGTCATATAAACAAATGGGACAACTGTAGGGGCAGGGTACGATACCATCTCGGGAAAGTTGTCATTGCCATTGATCTATATTTCAACAGATACCCAGAAGATCGCTCTCATTCGACGGGTCTAGCAATTGCGATATGGTTTAGTTTCATCAGTCTTAGCAGATGTTGCGTCATAACGAAAGTGTAATATATGTATGTTAGTATGTATATATGTTGGCCCATCTCTCTCGCCATCCCTCCCTTTCTCCCTCACCCACTCCCTCACGTTCTCTCCCTCCTTCCTCCCTCTCCCCCCATCCACCCACCCCTCTATCCATCCCTCCCCCAATCCCCGTTCTACCTCGAGGGCATATCGCCGTCTAGTATGGCCAGGTTACGTGCAATGCAGAGTAGTCATTCGATACTTTTAAAGTGTTTGTTGTAGACAGGTTTCCGTAATGACCAGGTGTTCGCTAAAGTAGGTTTCTCTGTATGTCAAATTGGAACATTGTATGTAACATTAAGTTAGACCACATAATAAAATATATTCATCGTGATATATTAGCGGCTACATTTATATTCTACTTCTATCTTAGCACGATTCTCTTCCTGACAGGTGTTGAATCACTCTTCTTTCTTTAAGCCCCTTTCAACTGAAGTAGTCTGCTTTCCAGAACGCGCATGTTATATTTATTTAGTATCTCTGCAACCACTCCAGTTTAATCGACTCTAGTTCTTGTAGTCACACAAATGTGGGTATAACGCCATCATATCAATAGGTATGTCGTCGTTTCATTGTTTGCCTGTCAAACGGATAGCCCCAATACATGTCAGTTGTAAATTTAAAATACTCACATTTTGTCCACGCCGTCGGAATGCGGTTTATCCCGTCTCATGTTTCGGGTGGCTCGTTAAATTCCCGCTGTGTGTCGCTGATTGCAACTGATCCAATGTTTTTGTTGTTTGCGTGTGGCTCCATTATTTGATTATTGGTGAATGCCTCGTGCGCTGTGTTCCAACAAAGATCTGCCTTAGATAAATAGTCTACACATAGTTTTATTATGCTGCAATTAATCTTAATTTTTTCGGTTTGAACGGGCTCTGTTCGATGCAATTAATGCATCGGTTTCAAAGACAGCGGACGTAGAACGAATTAATAATGCTCCAAACGACGCCATGTATTCTGCTTTAACATGGCAGGAAACTTGTGACATTTCACGAATTGCTTGTATATTTATCATGAACACGTGTTAACGTACTTAACCCTTACGATATCGTTGAGTTAACTGTACCCTAACAGGGAGGTAATTTCACCACGATCGTAGTAATTAATTTTATCCCTCCTTCTGCTGCAAGATTTCTTGAGAATTTATTTTAATTAGACGACAGTAATTCGTAATGCCCATTCTCTGACTGTGTTACACGTGTTACTGCAAGAAGATAATGTTAATGAATCATACGATGGTGGAGATCAAATTATCACAGGTAAGTCAATACAATATTACAATATTTTGACCCGGGAGAAATATTATGGGGGCCAAAATACTATCCAACATCGGCTTCATTCCTTCAAAGAAGTTTACTATCTTCTTCTTCTTCCCCTTGCTCGCTTGCGGGGTGGGGTGCACGTCATTTGGTAGCTTCTTCTACTTTTCTTATCAGTTCTTTCCACCTCTCTCTCTCTCATCCGCAATGGCCGTCCATTCATGGCTGTTCACTATATATATTTTAATTTTTTAGCGTAACTCCTGTCACACCTCGCTCGCCGCGGGGAATCTTCTTCAACGCGGAAAACGAGAATAGTTTTTAACGCACGCTACTGTGTTAATCCAAAAGAAGACACAACGTTTGATTGTCAAGTCAACAACATAATTAATTGTGGTATTTCCCTTCATCCATCCCACTTTATAACCCTCCTGCGCCCCCTTCCCCACATCTTCGTCACTATCTTCATTCTGTCATTGCTGCTTTATTTCTATTCCACTCTTCCACTCCTCCGTCAAAACTACCCTCAATCTACCCTGTTTCCCGTCCTCCTTTCTTTCCTCAAGTCCTCGTGGAACCTCTTCCTCCTTCACCCTCCTCGACACTGTCTCCACTCCCTTCCCATTCCACGATGTCGCATTCCTATCTTCCTTGTCCCCTTTTCTCTGCCCGACCCTTTCGTTTCAGCGTAATTGTTTTCGATAGCTGTCCTTACCCTTTCCTATGCTCCATTTGGTTACAATATCTTTCTCTGTTCTCCACCCCCTCCATCCATCCCTGAGTCCCACCAGCCCTCCCTCAGTCCCCCGCCCTCCGTTCCTGCATCCAACCAGCCGTCCCTCAGCCCCCGCCCTCCATCCATTCATCCATCCCAACCTTCACTAGCCACCTTCCCTCCATCCTTCTCTCCATCCGTCCCAGCCTCACACCGTCTGTCCGTCCCTACATCCATCCATTCCTCCCTGTCTCCCTTCTTATTTGTATTTCCCACCCACTCCACTCCACACCTAGCCCTGTTCTCTCACTACATGATTCCCTCTACTACTTTCGCCACCAAATACGTCAACCCACTTTCTCAACCGTGTCCCCTTCCTCTCAAACTCCATCGTTCCGTCCGACCCCGTCCTTTACTGCCCGATGTCCGTCCCTCCATCCATATATCCCTCTCCACCACTCCCTCCTCTCCAGTCATCCCGTCGTCGTCCGTCCACTCCCTACCCGAACCCTCCCCTGTACTCTCCCTTCCCATTCCCTAAATCCTTCCCCCGTTCACACACTCTTTCCCCTTCGGTCCCTGCCTTCATCCACATTTCTCCCTTCATTCATTCTCTCTCTCCCTTCCCGTTCCTTCCTTCCCACGTCTCATTCCGGTTACTTTACTCCATCCCCCGTCCCTCCACTTCCTACCCTTTTTCACCATCCCCCTTTCCCTCCCTCCCCGTTCTCTATCTCCTGTGTACCCCTCTATCCCCTCTCCACTCTCTCCCACGTTCCCTCCCTCCCCGATCACTCCCTCCGATGTTCCCTCCCTGTACCCCTCCCCCTGTACCCCTCCCCGTTTCTTCCAGCGGTCCCTCTCTCTTCCCCTTCCACTCCCTCATACATTCCTTCCCTCCCCGTACCGTCACTCCCGCCTCGTTCCCTCCATCCGTTCCCTCTTTCTCCATGTTCCCCACTGCAACCCATGCCCCCTCTCTCCCCGTTCCCTCAATCCCTCTCCGTTTCTTCTCTCTCCCCGTCCCCAAGTGCCTCCTACGTTCCTTCCCTCCCCGTTGCATCTCTCGTCCTGTTCCCTCTCTCTCCCTAATTTTCCCCACGCCGTCCGATGTTCCCTCCCTCCCCGTGCTCTCCTTCCTCGTTCCTTCCATCCCCCGTTCCACCCTGTTTCCTGCTCCGTCCCACCACTCCTCATTCGTTCCTTCACTAACCCCCGTTCCACCTCTCAGCGTTCCTTACATATTATTACACAAATAAATTTATTGATTTTAATACTTACCTCAGCACGCTTACATACTTCGCCTTTTACAAAAAAAAAAAAATATCAAACATACATTACACAAGAACACTGCCCTACTGCCTGTCTTTATCGTTAATCCTACAGGCCCGTTAGAATGTGCCATTAACGTTGAAAACATAGGCATTGCTGAAATTCCAGCGTTCGCCTACGTAATCATTGAAACCAATCAAAAAAGGTTTTAGAAAAAACTTAGTGCGCATCGGCGTTACGCAGGTCTGCATTTCCGTTAATATGCTGCAATGGGATATCCAGTATACTTTTTTTAACTTTGTTTTATCTGCGCCTTATTTATCATCGGAAGCAATACACGATAGAGCCAAGTCGCAAGTGTAAGATAATAAGAATGATACAAGTGCGATGGAATTAGTACAGGTAACGTTAGTCGTTGCTTACAACAATTTTGAGGACCACATTGATGATTGATTGGGATTCGAAATTTAAAAACTCGTTAAAAAGTGTGTGTGCTTTCAATCATAATAATAGGAGGTTTTTACATAAAACTGCATAAATTAAATAAAACAAGTATAATATTAATAAAAAAGTGTAAAAGGACTGATTTAAACATCATAGGTATATGTATACATTAAATTATATTTGGTGCAAAATGATATAAACACAAAATATTACAAATATAGGCCCCCATCACCGTCCTTAACCCCTGGGTCGTCACTCAACATTGGGTCGTCAAACCATTTTACGTGGGTCTCCAATAGTCTCTAGTAACTACCCAACTTACCTTTAGCTTGCCCGTTGTACCAGATGCATGCAAGACGAGCTATTTATTCCAAATAGTGTATGAATTTGTCTTTGTAGTGCATGATATAACTATAATTCCACACATCATTTCAAGTTAACCTGACATTTGGTGTAATATGTTCGTCACGGATGCATATGGCGTAGGCAAATGAAGCTTTGGATGTTGTCGCTGAGAATGCATCTTGCGCAGACCAGGACACAATCGTTGCTGTTTTCAATCAGTCCATATTGCATCTACCAAAGTACGCTTTCACAGACAAATGCAGAATTAAACAACATGTCCAGCGGCATTATATTGTCTATCAGATTTTGTGCTTCCTTATTATTAGCATCAGTAAAAGACAGTATGACGTAAATTAGCGTTGGCCTAATACACTCTGTCGAAATCGTACGATCTTCCCCACATCGTCCGCCATTTTTTTTCTATTTGAAAGTAGTGTATATATGCCTATATATTTCATCATAGACAGAATATACAAGTATAGACCTTGATTTAATATACCGTATATAATATATATATAACATTTTGCACAAATTAATAATACTTATAATAATCTTTATTTGTCATAAACAGCCTGGATGTTCCATATTTCCAATATTCTAAGTCATGTTCTGTTATTTCATTGTCATTTCATTGGTGCAATTTTCTGTAAAAAATGTCTTTTGGGTCGAATAATTATTGAGTAGTGAAAACACGTTAGTGACTAGTGACTACGAGTTTGGATATGGCCGGTTCAAGTAGCCTTGTTGTATGGTAAGCTTTGCTAAATAAACTTTATGTGAACCAGTCCTTCACTTTTCTGTTCTAGTTTTTATGAGCAGTTGTTTTTTTTGCAAATAAGACAATATGAATGTATGCATTTCTGTGAAAATACATGTAATAATCCTAAATATGTTCTGTGTTTGCTTGCTTGGTTCTCAAGATAAAGGCCGGCGACAGAGATTACAGCGTCCGCAAAAACAACTGCCACGACGGCCGATGCCGCATGATGGCGCTGCCGTGAGATGATAGTCGCTAGGTGGCGCTAGGTATCCAGAATCTCAAAAGGTGGCTGGCCCTTGCTGGGGCGTCTGAACTAGGACCCCTTTGGAATGTGATGCTGCTGCAAACTAGCACTGATGTTTCTAATGGAATTTAACATAAACTATGAATAAGAATGTGGAGTGCGATTGTACATTTGCTTATATTAAAATAGATATAGATTTGACGAATGGACTATGCATGCATAACAGGCGCTTTCTGCGACGGTTCTGCTGCTGTGTCCCACGCCCGCATCGTAGTGCAGGTACTGTCGAGCAATTTGAATATAACTGCACCTTTGCGAATTGTATGCAGCTGCATCTAAGAAAGACGGTAGCGATGGAACACACAGCGATCGCGTTGAACATCAAAGGGCATTTCTTGTGAAACCAGCTATGTCCGCAATACTGCAAATATAGGCGTTTATAATATATATATATATATATATTCTATAATTAAAATATGATCTTTAAAAAAACAGGGAAGAGGCAGGCTTGTTTTACAGCTTTTATTTTCGATGCCTGACTTCATTTTCGCAGCAGCAGCAGCGGCAAACCGCCGAAGAAGTTCAATCATGACATTAATACGCAGAGCGGGCTTACTGCTTTGTACAACACGCGTGTCGTGAAGGCGACGCGATACGAGCGACCTTTGTCAGAGATGAGCTGGAAGTTCGGTCCTCTCAAACACTCCGGTGTCGTTGTCGTTTCGGCCGGCGGCAGTAGATACCTGATTCACAAGGTAACGGCGACTGTGTTTAGTTGGGTCATTACGTATTCCTCTTCGACCTCGTGGCCCACAAGGCTTCAGTGCATTCTCTCCTCTTTGCCATGTCTCTTGCCACCTGTTTGGCTTTTGTCTTAGTTTTCCACCCGACTTGTTGTCTCTTTCTCAAATGATGTTCGTCAAGTTTTCTTAGGGAGACCCACTTTCCGGGCTATCAGGCAGTGGCTCTCTTCAATTTATTCTGCCGATATGTCCAATCCATCTACTTTTCTTGACTTTCACGTTGGTCTACTCTTCCCTTGCTTTAATACAGATATTTTTCATTGATCTCAAAAAGCGGCTGATAGCTACGTCTATTTGGGAACCGGTTTAGCCTATAATGAACTGTTTAAAAAAAAACAAGAACAAAACAAGTTAACTTAGTTAGACGTGCACTGTTCAACCTCACTATTAAAGCAAAGAAGCTAGATTTACCGATATATATATATATATATATATATATACAGTGTGAACTGTTTAACCAGCTTGGTAAGTTAAAGTAAAGTAAGGTAAAGTAAAGTAAAGGTAAGTTTTTTATACATACACACACACAATTGTGTATATATATATAGATATATATATATATAGTGTGTATATATATATATATAGTGTGTGTATATATATATATATATACGTATATATATATATATATACGTATATATATATATACGCCACTTCGAGCGCACACGCACGCTCGCACACGTTATTGATCAGTCACTGTGTTGATCGTAGGGCAATCAGTATGGGAAGCCAATTGTAGGCCAGACGGTGGTGACAGCTGCCAGACAAATGAGCCGAAAATGGACGGAGGTATACGGGAGTAGCAAGACCGTGCACTCTATCGTTGGTGACTATGTGAATGCTGGAGACAGCGTCTACTCGACCATGTTCGACAACTAGCCGCGTGATGAGGCTACCCGCATGACGAGGCTTCCATGAAGGCATCGTGGCAGTACAGTTATAACTCTGACACTATCACTGTCTGTCCACGGATAGTTTTAGTGATTAATAAAAAACAGTACACCCTGTATGTATTTCTTTGTTATATGCTTTAGTCAAATGAAATCACAATTAGCTGATATATTTTTAACGTTATAATGATGTTATATGATGTGTTGGCCCGACATGATATTTGAAGCGCGATGTTCACCTTGTTGTGTGTTACAATTTGTTGGTGTCTAATACATTTAGTAAGACTACGTGTTTAACTTGTTAATCGTCAATTAGTTAGAGCTGTTGCCGGTGTAATTAAATGAAATAGTAAATTGACCATGACATTTAATGGTTTTTATCATATCTGATTCTACACATGTGGAATTCACCTAACCTTCGCCCCATCCTACACATACACGCACGTCATCGGTAACCATTCCGAAATTGCATACAAAGCTACATATCTTTCACCTGCAAAAGTATGTTTAACGCCTTCATTGTATCCAATTGTTATATTCCATTCTAATCTACGGCAAACTTCTGTCTGCTTCAATCTCTCCTTCCACAGGTCTTCTTAGTGTTACGTGTTATCAATCGCAGCCTCCAAATCGGCATGTGTGTTTTAAAATCGCGTGGGCCAGTCGGGCCTGTGACTTGTGGCGGTTGCAGGCCCGCCAGAATATTCACGGGCCCCGGGCTCGCTGGCCCGCGGTTATGTCGAACGCTGATTCTTTGCATTTGTTCATGTTCATTTACTTTAAATACTTGTTTTATTTTGTATAATGTTATTTTGCAATTTAATTTTGTTATGGAAAACGTTCACTTTCTATTAATCCACTATATGTCAGCGTTGTTTGTAAAACGAGGTCTTAAAGAAGCATGATATATGGACTTCTTATTGTATGAATTTTTGCTTAACCGACTCGCCCGGGTGCGTGACTTCGCCAGAAAAATAGTCTGGCATAGAACCAGCATTTTGACTTAACCGTCAGAAGAGGATAGACGCGCAATTTATCCTACAGAATGTTTATATTATGTATGTTTTCGATAACGATTTCGATAATCGAGTTACGAAATAGTAGGCCCCATTATAGAAAATATAAATAATTTCAAACGAAATGAACATAACTAAAATTTCGAGTACTCGACGGGATTCGAATCCGGAACGAAAAGGTGTCAATCCAACACTATCAACTAGACCACACGAATTAGTTGGACTTCAGTGTATTTTGGCGGCTACACATTGGTTATCAGTCGGACAGAAGCGCGCAACATCGACTGCACTTTGTTTAATTAAATTAGTGCTTGCTTTGAATCTATATTTCGATTATTCACACCCAGTCTAATTATCTACAAACAATACAACGCCAATGACACGTGCCACCTAGTGATTAAGCAGATAATTAAAGGCAGTTCCACAGATATTGTAGAAAAGTAACTATGCAAAATTTTGATTTCGGTTTATTTGGTGTGTGACATATTTTAATGTTTTTTCAAACATCATATTAACTGATATAAAATTACTCTTATCTCCCAGCGAAAAGCGTGCTGCCGGAAGTCCGTGCTACCACCTCATGACGCCTGGATAATCGAGGGTATATATGTCCATATTGAGCCATTTTTATTTTAGTGATCATGCGCGCCATCTCTATCAATAATATTCACAGTTGCGGAGTCGAAATTTCGTTTTTTAATGAAAAAACTCCTTTGTAAATTAACTTATTTTATCCAAACCAGCAGAAGTCAATGTGTATCTAGTAAGCATGTAAAAATACTAAATTAGAAAACAATCATTGATTAATTACAAAAATAAACGTAGCGCAGTTGCCATTTTTAAAACATACGCGGCATTCACATGAGTAACCGTAACTAGTAAAAGCAGAGATAGATGCATTGCTCAATTAAAGTGTTTATTTCATTGTCGTTGCTGAGTTGACATAACCCTATATAAAGACACACATTTGTAGTTCCATAAGTCTCATTTACCCCTTGTACTTAATGGTTACACTACTTTTTGCAACTAACAACACGTGTGTATGAAAATATGTTATTATAAAATAAATAAAATGTGTGATCATAATTTCTTTTACGACCATTCTACGAACATTGTATATTTAGTGGGTCAGACAAAACTTGTAATTATATATGATATAATTTAAGTGATCATAATTAATTATGAGGTAAACTAGCGGAATTGATTACTTTTATAATACAAGTATGCATTGTTCGCAACATGTATAAATAAATTGGTTTGTTTTGTCCACTTCCGTTGCTCTGAGGGCATACTAAACCTTTGGGACTTAGAAGGTATACCGATACGATTGATATATTGGATTGTTCTAGTCTTATTTATATAAGCCCATATTAAATATAATTTTTATTAAGATATGTGTCTTGTTATTTCTTAGCTAATTTAAATTTAGTTGTCAAAACAGTATACAAATTTGCGCTGTTATTTTCTGCATTTTATTCTGCTGTTTATTATAATATAATCTGCTCTTCTCATGTGCTATTTCAATAACACAAACAGAATCCGTGTCGTTATAACTTATGGATATAACGAAACTAGGCTAGAACAAAAGCAGCAATTCCACATTGTACCGAAACTTTCATGTCTGCACTAACTGTTACTCCTAAGTCCTTTTCTTTCATAGTTTTACCTAATAAAGTATCCCCCATTATGTAAGCTTTGTTCACATTTCCATGTCCTATGTGGATGCATTTACACTTCCCAAAATTGAATAACATTTTCACACCATTTGCCTAATTTTAAGAGTTCATCCTTTAAGGTGTATTAATCTGCATCTGTTTTAACTGTTCTGAACACTTTTGTGTCGTCTGCGAATTTCAGTACTTTGCTTGATATAACATCATCAAAATAATTTATGTATATCAAGAATAATATAGTTCCCAAAACCGACCACTGTGGCACTCCACTCAAAACTAGTTTCCAGTTAGAAATCTCCTTTCGCAAATTCAAGTTTACCGATATGAAGTCCAGGCCAATGAGGTATCCACGTTCTCCAACTTGTCAACGCCATTTAAAGAGAACAAAGAACATTGTCCATTTGCTGATGGTATCATATATCACACTGATGATAATTTTTCAGTGTACGAAGCAATCGTCAAATGCAAAAGACGAGTTCTTTGTTTTGCGAGATGATAGCACGTTTAAAAGGATTTTTTATGACAACAAGCTAGTGGTGAACCCAAATAGTTCTGACAGAGCTGTAAAGGATCTCATCCATATGTATATCAAGATATTTCTATAAGGATCAACATTAAAACCAACCAAACAATATACTTTATTTTCGCTGATGGCCTACTATGTACTCTAGCTGTGACAAAACCTCTCATCTCAAACCTCATCAAGAAGATGCAACTTCAGCCATACATAGATGCGCCATCTGTAAATTATTACTTGCTATACATTTGATGTTACTTAAAGATTAGGAAGCCAAGATTTAGATAATGCTATATGGCACTAATAAATATATCAATTATGCGACTAAACGTTCTTTCGTAAATGTCCTTTTTTGTGTTTGATACTTGACGTTGGAGGAGTAATTACCGTTATGTTGGATCGCTCAAAAAGGTTAAATACCGCTGGTCTAAGTGTATTTACGAACACAGAATAGCACACTCACACCGATCCAAAACGCACGAGCTCACTGTAAAACAAAAAAGTGTGTGTGTGTATGCGCGCGCGCGCGCGCGTGCATGCTTGCGTGCGTGTGTGTATGTGCGTGTCGGGCTTTACGACTGTCCCGTACATTTGCAGTATGATTATCATATCACACGGCGTTTCAAATTCATACAACATTTGGCAACAGTTAATTTTGTTCTGTTGCTCTTGTTATGGGTAAGCGGGACAGCTGGTTAAATATTTTTTTTCATTGGCCCATGAATGACTGGACACTGGCCCAATCAGGAGTTGAGTACAACACCAGGCGTAAAACCAGTGATTAACCCTTTACTGGTCCAATGAATTGCCAATTATGTGGATATATAGATATATATGTTTAATGTATTTTTTTTAAACTCCATTTATTTCCTAACAAAAGGTACTAGTTTGAACAAATGACGTTTTATTATTTGTTATGTATTTTAACGTAATTTATTTTCTAACAATATGTACTAGTTTTAACAAATGACGTTTCACCATGTTTCGTGTATTTTATTCAATCTTACGATTGCAAGGAACAAAATATTATTATTATTACATGAGCCAAACAACGAAAAACCACCACTTCGATACTACCGAACGTGTATTTTGGAAGATGGGGAAGGGTGTGCTGAGAACACGATTTGGCCAATGGCTGTCAATTGGGCCAATGGCTGTCATTATGTCAACCAACATTGGCTTTCAATTAACAAAAACAAAAATGTTCCAAAATTGTTTGTCACTGGCTCAACCTGCATTGGCTTGCCATTAAAAAAACATGATTGGCCCAGCAACAGTTGTCATTGGCTCAACCTACACTGGTTTGCCATTGAAAAAAACATTACTGGGCCAATGGTGACTGTCATTGGCGCAACTGGCATTGGCTTTCATTGGCAAACAATGGCTATCACTGGCTTAACCGACATTGGCTTGCCATTCAGATCCGACATTGGCTTGCCATTCAGATCCGACATTGGCATGCCATTCAGATCCGACATTGGCTTGCCATTCAGATCCGATATTGGCTTGCCATTCAGATCCGACATTGGCATGCCATTCAGATCCGACATTGGCTTGCCATTCAGATCAAGATTGATTAACAATGACTGATTTGGGCTCAACTGATACTTCTGTCAAAAACAATTTGGCTTTGGCTTTCAGTTTCATGCGACTTATGTATACAATATAATGATAATAGCTTGGCATTTCAACAGCTTTCATTGGCTCAATTTACGTTCGCATATCGGTAACATCTGATTGGCATTTTGTTGATATCTCATTGGCGTCTTATTGGCACTTCTTTGGCCCTATCATCGGACCAGCACTTAGCCAATGCATCGGATGTATACCTGGCGTGGAGCACAAATCCTCATTGGGCAATTGAGCAGCGACCGGTAATTTTACAAAAGTATTTTTCTAATAACATTACAATGAGAAGCCGCCAATTATGGTATAATGATGTATAATGTATGACATTTAATTTCATTGGCATGTCATTGTCATCTCATTGGAATTTCTTTTTTAGCATATCATTGACATCTCATTAACGTTTCATTGACATCTCATTAAGGTTTCGTTGGCATCTGATATACATCTCACTAGCATCTCATTAATAGTTTGATTGGCATGCCACCTGCATTTCTTTGGCCCAATCACTGGGCTAGTAATATAAACATAATTGGTTATGTACCTCGCGTGAAGCTCAAATCGCCATTGAATCAATGTGAAACAGCCAACTCTGGGCCAATGAAAACGAAATTCATTGGCTCAACTAGGTGCTGTTACCTGGGATACAGCATTATGTAAGAACTTGTCGGTTGAGTTAAAGTCAGCTATTGTTAGGTCAGTTGTGTCTTTTCAATGGCAAACCAATGAAGTTTCAGCCAATGATAGCCATTGTTTGGTCAATCGTGTTTTGATCGGTAAGACAATGTAAGTTGAGCCATTGACAACTGATATTTTGCTACCTGGAATACCGCACTATGTAAGAAGTTGTCATTCCTGACAATGACATACATTGTTGGGCCATCATCTTATTCAATGTCTAGCTAGTGCCAATTGAGCCAATTACAGGCACTGCTGGACTTATCATGTTTTTAAATGGCAAACCTATCTCAACTGAGCCGATGACAACTACCATTGACCCAATCATGGCTTTCAATGGCACACCAATGATGGTTCATCAAGTGACAGCCATTGTTGGGTCAATCGTGTTTTGTCAAATGACGAGGCAATGTCATTTGAGCAATTGGCCACCATTGTTAGACAAATTGTGTTGTTTCAATGACAAGCCAATGGCAGGTGGGACAATAACAACCACCATTGCCCATTCAAGTTCTTTGATGGCAAAATTAATGACGTCGAGCCAATAACAGCCATTGTTGCGCTAATCGTTCTTCAATGGCAAGCCAATGTCAATGGAGTAAATGGCGGCCATTGTCGAGCCAATTGTATTTTGCCAATGATAGGCTAATGCAAGTTGAGCCAATAACAACCATCATTGGCACAACTATATTTTTTCTATTAACGGCAAGTCAATGTCCATACAAACACAGACAGCCATCGTAGGCCCAATCATGTTTTTGCATTCATTATTGACCCAGAAAAATTGCTAATAGGGAGAAAATGAAAATTCGGACAATCAGTAGAGACTTTTGGCGATTCTTTGAAAATGATCCTATTTTGAGTAGCGATCCAAGGGTTAATAACCTCTGGTAGCATTTAGTATTGTATTGTTATCTACAGTTGATGACGATAATGCTACAGGCGGATGACGCACATTTGTGGACTGTGAAGAGTCAATTGTTCTCTAAAAACTGACACCGCTTATCCAATATTTGCGAATGCAGCACAATAACACTATACGATGTTGACATTCCATCGTTGCTGCCTGCCCAAGGTCAGTATTGATTAATATACAATCATGTGATACCAGACACCACAATCGACTAAGAAGCGAGTCTTTTATTAGACTACTCTAGTACACAAGCTGCATTTGTTTCTCCGTCAGTAGTATGATGCCGCGGAGCCGAACAACATACGTTAACAACGACAGGCGTTTATTTATTGCCGATGATACAGCTTTACGATTTTAGGAAGAGGATACTTTATTCAACACAGAACTTGCCGTTTTGCCTTCACTCAGACACTCGCATTTATATACGGTTCTAATTCGTTTGGCGTGCGTGCACGAAACGATTGGTTTTGGACAAGTTTGTATTTTGTGTGTGCAATTTGATAATTATTTTGTCTTGCATTAGTCTCGACATACACCATGCGTGGATTTATCGATATATTATAATACGTTAAACACAACGATACTCGTTTATTGTTATTCGCTATGCCTTTTTTCACCAGGTGGTGCCAGTGTAAACGATTCGTTTGTTGCTCCATGTGTGACTGTAAGCTGGTGGAAAAATAGGCAGAGGTGCAATCACCGCTAGTAATTTTTATGACACACTTTTTATCAGACTAACAACAGCACAACTTCAAAGACTTAATTAAAGTAATTGTTTGACTTTACAATATAAAAACATTGACATGAATAACACATGAACCAAATATAAATTGTTTGGCGCATGCTTGGCGCATTTGTAAATCGGTTAGTTTTATGCAGTATGTGCTTATATATATTTGTGGAAGAGACACACAGGATTTGGAATGAACACAGTGCGCCAGTGGGTTACGCGGTAGTAGGTACGCCCCCTGCGTTCGATTAACACACAAGTCGTGGTAGATATTGTGGCACGTTGCCAGTCACCTGTGTTGTGTTAAGTTGTGTATGCGTGTCGATGTGAGGTGGTCGGTGTGGATGTACCAATCACGCATAGACTGAGGAGCTTGAAAAATAAAACAGAACGACGCAGAATATGGCAGAAAGAGTCACGGGGAGACGCATTTCGGTAAGTCGCCTAATGTTACCAGTAATACACCCGATGGATATAACGATCGATCGACAGGAGACACGTTCACATGCAACTACCTATGGCACATCATGTTGACGTAGTTATACTTCTTACGCTGTTAGATTAGAGTGTGTCTGCAAGCACCCCGGCCTCGACTACTATCCCTATTCCGATCGCGCCACGCTAGGTTCGATAGTTATGCAGACCCTCTATTGACACGTCCGTTACTTACCTGCGCAGTCTTGGTGCATCTGGACAAGAAGCTTGAAGTATTCTTTACGTCCGGATAAGAATGAAGTAGAATACAATACATATCCGAGGAAGACAACGCCATGGCACCATCACTACTGCACGCAGATGATTGTGGGCATGATGCGAATTCAGCAGTACCCCGGGGCTCGGGGTATGACGCAGGTATCCTAATGTGAGAGGCTCATGAATGCGAGGTATCCTTACCTGAAGGGTTCCCATACGAGGTGTCACTGCATGGAGGGGTAAGGTATCAGGTGGTATCATTAACAGTGTTGTTTTCGTTGGAACATTTTCTAATTTATTACCGTATTAAAATGTTCATATTTATTAGGTCTACCGTAGTTTTAAGTGACGGGTGTTTCACACAGGGATAAAGCAGCTCGGAAAGTTGTCTTTTGCATTGGTCTGCCAGACGAACAGATTCACGAGTAGTAACAGCACACACCCATCACGCCCGAACTGTCAACATTAGAGGTGTTGGAATTTGCATTGTGCATGCACTCATGCCCAGACTTCGCCGTACCGAGATCGAATATACAAATATACAGAAGGTTGCCTTCTGTCACCATTCCTCTTCATGCTTGCCGTAGATCGGATTATGAAAAAGAAAAAAAAAATGTTATCAAGTTGACACCTTGGTGCCAGCTGGAGGACCTGGATTTTGCAGATGACCGCTCTCTCATGTCCCACAGTCTCCAACAGACGCAGGAGAAAAGTTGAGCTTCTAAACACAGTGTCAACACAGATAGGACTCAACATCAACAGAAGCAAGACAAAGATCATGAAAGCATAAGAGCCCAGTCATATTAGGAGGGGAACCACTGGAAGAACTTAGCCTCTGGTACTGGCAGTGAACTAATATCTTCCCTGGTAAGTACTTTAGTTCAGTGTTTACCAGGGAAGATATTAGTTCACTGCCAGTACCAGAGGCTAAGTTCAAGGGGGCAGATTCAGACTACTTAGGACAATTAATTGTAACCCCGGAAATGGTAGGTAAGAAAATAAGGGCTATGAAGGATAATAAATCACCTGGAGTGGATGGTATTCCACCCAAACTACTATTGGAAATTGTAGAACAAATTAGCATACCGCTTGCAACAGTTTTCAATTTGTCATTAGAAGAGGGAGTGGTTCCTTTAGAATGGAAAGAAGCAAACATTATACCGTTATTCAAAAAAGGTTCGAGAAACAAGTCAGAGAACTATAGACCAGTGAGTTTAACATCAGTGATTTGCAAATTGTTAGAAAGACTAATTAAAGATCACATGGTGGATTTTCTTGTTAAACATAACTTGATAAACCCATCTCAACATGGTTTTTTTAAAGCGAGGTCATGCTTAACAAATATGTTATGTTTTTTGGAAGACATCACTAAGTGGGTAGATGAGGGATCACCAGTAGATATCGTCTACTTAGATTTTCAAAAAGCTTTCGACAAAGTACCACATCAAAGATTACTGCTTAAACTAAAGGCCCATGGCATAGGAAATGGTATAATAAACTGGATAGAACAATGGTTGATTGACAGAAGACAACGTGTAGTAGTTGATGGGGAGGCTTCAAACTGGAAATCAGTATTGAGTGGGGTACCACAGGGATCAGTATTAGGTCCTATATTATTCTTAATATATATCAACGATTTGGATGATGAAATAATAAGCAAGGTGTTGAAATTTGCGGATGATACAAAAGTGTTTAGAAGGATTAAAAGTGATGGAGATAGACAGCATTTACAAGATGATCTTGACAGGTTGATCAAATGGTCTGAAAAGTGGCAAATGCTGTTCAATTTTGGGAAATGTAAATGCCTCCACACAGGACATGGGAACGAAGAAGTAGAATATACAATGGGGGGTACTGTACTAAGTACTACTGTAAAAGAAAAGGACTTAGGGTTAACCATCAGTGCTGATATGAAGGTTTCAGAGCAGTGCGGAATTGCAGCCTCAAAGGGAAATCAAATCCTTGGATTAATTAGGCGAAACATAACGTATAAGGAAAAAGAGCTAATAATACCGCTGTACAAAACAATAGTTAGGCCTCATTTAGAATATTGTATTCAAGCGTGGAGGCCATATCGCAGGAAGGACATAGATATGCTAGAAAGAGTGCAGAGGAGAGCAACTAAAATGATACCAAAACTGAGGGATCTTAGTTACGAAATACGCCTAAAAAAATGCGGTTTAACAACACTAGAGACCAGGAGATTGAGAGGAGATCAGATAGAAGTGTTTAAAATATTGAAGGGTTATGAAAATATTGATAGAAATATTTTTTTCTCAGTTAAGAAAGATAGAAGGACTAGAGGACATGAACTTACATTGGCAAAGGAGCAGAGTAGATTGGATATAAGAAAGTTTTCATTTTCACAAAGGACTGTAAAAAACTGATTGTGTGGGTGCTAGTAGCGTGAATATGTTTAAAAATAAAATCGACACATACCTCAGACGGGCGGGATACACATAGATAAAAGGGTCGGACTCTCGATAAGCCAAAGGGCTTCCTTGTCCACCTGCCACCTAGAGTTAATTCTCTGGGTGGCAATCTTGTTAAATCTTGTTAAATCTTGTTAAAGAAACCGACTCCTTCACATACCTGGGAAGCGTAATCAACAAGAGTGGAGGCACAGGAGAACACGTCAAAGCAAGGATACAAAAAGCAAGAGTGGCATTTGTCATTTTGAGAAACAATTGGAAGGCAAAACAAATCAAGCTTAACACCAAATTGAGCAAATTCAACTCATCTGTCAAGACAGTGTTAATCTATGGCTCGAAGACATGACGAATTACACAGAAAACACAAAACATTACAGACCTTCATCAACAAATGCCTGCGCAGAATCATACACCTAAAGTGATCAGACAAGGTATCCAACATTACACTATGGGAATTGACCAAACAACTACCAATAGAAAACGAAATAAAGAAGAGAAAACGGAAGTGGTTAGAACATACACTGAGGAATCCTGCAACAAACATCACACAACAAGCATTTGCATGGAAACTCCCGGGAGGAGACGAAAAGGAAGGCCGAGAGACACCTGGCAGAGACACAAGGAAAGCGAAAGAAAGCAGATGGGAAAAACCTGGAAAGAAATTGAGAAAAAAGGATCAAACCGACAATAGTGGAAGTCCATGGTCGATGTCCTATGGTCCCAGCGAGCAAACAGACGTAAGTAAGTAAGTAAGTAATCGGGTATAAACCTTCCCGATCAGTTGCTCAGCAGAGTGTTCATTCGTGTGTTTATTCATCGATTAAGTGTCACTACAATACGGGCCACGGAGCAGCGACGATGCATGCATTCAATAATACTAGTTAAAGTATCATACATCTTTTTGCATAGGGTCGATTCTCACGACATTTACAAAAATGAATTATTTAAATGTCTTTGGTTTATGACAATTCTTCCTATATACAACGTTACGCACTCACGCTTCCTTTCTGTTCAAAAATCCAACACACGCGGAACCACACATGCACGCACGCACACCCATACACACGCACACCCTTACACTCGCACACGCACGCGCGAGCGCGCGCACACCCACACACACACACACACACACACACACACACACACACACACACACACACACGATATGTGTTACCTGATACGTGACTCACAGTTTTCCATTAACTACAGTGTAGATACTATCGTGCAAATGTATTCATTTAAGCAGACGTATTCCGCACTCGTGTGCGCCAAAAGGCAATACCACTCAATACGTAATTGAAAGTCACAAAAAAAACAAAAAACTGGATTCTGCTTTGCATTGACCTTGTGAGTCTCTGTATTCGACAACGCGGCGTAGCTCGGACAATGTCCTGATGAAACAAACGCAGATTCCGGCGAGACCACCTGAACGGTCCCATTTCAGGAATGAGTTCTTCAGCTCTGTATCTTTGTTGTTCATGACATATAATAATAATATAATATAATATATTTTTATTTTGTTAAGCGCCACATCCACTGTTGTTCACAGTGCTTTACAACGATATACAAATGTATGTTAAAAATAATGCAAATGAACTAATAGTAATAGTAATTAAGACAATAAATACAGTAGAAGCAAAAAAGGAATGTGATATAAAATATCATATAATAAAATACAAAAATTATAATAATTAAGATCATATTATTAATTTAATAAATAAACTAAGATTAATGTAAACATAAATAAATTAGGCTAAAATGCATATGAAAAATAAATAGATAAATAAATAAACGTTAAACATCAATCAGCTATGGTAAAATAATGTTGGTAATGGTACGAGTTATATAAACAATGCAGTGAACAGGTGAGTCTTCAACAGAGATATAAATGAGTCCAGTGATATTTTTGTTATGGAACTGCATCAATAATATTCTACACAGACGGCCTACTCCATCGCTACCTGATCATGTGTCAATGAAGTTTCTATGTGATTCATTCCCTTGTTACTTTAAGAATAAAATGAGTATTATTCGTTCTGCTTTCCCACGTCATAATTTAAGTAATGTCAGTGTGGACTTTCCACAAGTAAAATCTCTACTTGTATCATTTGAACCTGCAACAGTTGATGAAGTTAGGAAAATAAGTATGTCCTCCCCAAATAAATCTATTTCCAACAATACTGCTAAAAGCATGTCTCGATACACTAATTGGACCTATAACAAATATTATGAATGCATCGCTTTGCTCTGGCTGATGATTGTAAATAATCCCATGTCACACCACTTCTTAAGAAGTCATCCCTGCCTAAACAAGATCTAAACAGTTATAGACCTATTTCTAACCTCAGCTTTATTTCCAAAATACTAGAAAAGGTTGTAGCAAGTCGTCTGGGGTCTCACATTAGCACTTAACTAATGTGTCACAATCGGCATATAGACAGTTTCATTCAACAGAAACTGCCCTCTTAAAGGTTCATAATGACATTAACTTGAACATTAATAATGGTAAATTGACAGCACTTACCTTACTAGATTTCTCTGCCGCTTTTGACTCGATTGATTATAACATTCTCATTGAATGCTTATTACAGTGGTACGGCATATCGGTCACAGCTCTAAGCTGGTGTTCTTCATATTTTACTGATAGATACCAAACTATAAAGATTGGGAACTGCTTTTTAGCTGCATTGCCGGCTTTATTTGGTGTTCGCCAGGGTTATGTTCTTGGGCCTTTGCTTTTTATTCTTTACACCACGCCATTAAGCTCTGTTTTACAAAGACAACATGGATCACCATCTTTATGCTGATGATATTCAGATCTACATTTCGTTGGCTACCCCGAATACAAATCGCTCCCTTATTGTCAGGGGGCTTATCCTAAAAACCACCTCGATTGTTCACATCTTTCTACAAGCACCATTTTTGGATCAGCATTAAATATGGCCATGACATTTCATTTTTTCGCGGGAGCCGAGCTGAGTTCCCGCTGTGGCGGCCATATTTGACAAATTCAATATGGCCGCCGTCCAGAGATAGGCTGTGTAATAACTTGAGAACCAAAAGTTGTAGAACAATAAATGAGACCACTTTTTGGGGTTTTCGAGAATGGAGAACCCATTTCTGGTATTATTTAGTTTATTCTAGGTCGAGATCACATGATAAAATCAAATTCAAGGCTTTTTTGGCTCAAACAAACAAAAAATTAGCTGAGGATCACTGTATAAAGCGTTATATCGCAAACATGTTATCCAAATGTTATCAAGATATCAATATCAATGTGTTGCAATAATAAATATAATATACGTTTTTACAATTGATGCTCCTAGTGGAAAATGTATACTAATCACTGTCGACTTAAGACTTAGGCAGTATGCTTATTTTGCGTCCGTACGCGTATCATCCTAGCATCTAGCTCATGCCTCGTCTCAGTGTCATGAGGAAGCATCCCTGCGCACTGTCGACACCGACATCGTTGTTCTTACCGTCGCTTTCTTTGTAAAACTTGACCTTTCAGAGCTTTTTATTGGTTTTGGTAGCGGCAAGAAATACCGATATATCCCGGTGCACAGCATCCACTCCCAGCTCGGTCCATCAAAGTCGTTGGCTTTACCCCTCTTTCACGCCATAACGGGCTGTGATACGACCTCTCAGTTTCTCGGTTGCGGCAAGAAGATGGCTTGTGCTGCATGGAACAGTACACCAGAACTTACAGAGACGATGATCTCGTTGACCGAAGATCCGGAGTCCTTCACTCTGGAATATATTCACATGCAACGAATCGCGCGATTCGTTGTGCACATGTACAGCCGGGCGTGTGGTTCTGCAAGTGTCAACGATGCTAGGCATCATCTCTTCTCCAATGGCAGTCGTTCACTCGACAATATGCTGCTGACCCAGGCCGCTCTCTTCGAGCATGTCCAGAGGTCCTTGCTCCAAGCCATCTGGAAGCAGTCAACCACATGCCACTTGGCAATCCCTATCTTTGATCAATGGGGATGGGAACAGGATGAACGCAGCAGGCAATGGCTCCATTTCTGGACCACTCTCGCCGACGCAAATAAAGCTTGTGCCATGCTCCTAAACTGCGGCTGCACAAAAGCGTGCAACGGGAATTGCAAATGCTTCAAGGCAAATGCTTCGAGGGTGGCTACCTAAACAATGATGGCAATGATGTGAACAATTGAACTACAACTAATGGATGGATGGGTAGATAGATAGACGGATGATGGATGAGATTGTCTGATTATACGAGTAGAGTGAATAAATAAAATAGCGCTGTACTTTTTTTAGCATTTCAGAGTGGGTTTAAATTCCAGTTGTGCACAATGAAAAGTTTCTATAATAAAATTAATGATAATTGTTCTTTACCTTCATTACATGACCTCGCCATTCCCCTTTCAATATCGGTTCCAACATTATAATAAATATATAAACCTTTGCTCATGCAGTAAGATCAATTGAATCATCCACAGATACATGGGGTTTTACGCATTTATGGGTAAATTTAACCTTGACCTCGATTGAAGAAACCTGTATCCAGAGCTCATTCCAGATTCATATGTTGTCCAACTAAGACATTTTTAGATGAAAATGACACCAGAAGGCTGGATATCTGATATAGTACGTTTTTGGCTAAACATATCTATATCTGGAGGCAAAGATGACCTTGGATATGACCTTATCACGTGATATCGACCTAGAATCAGCAAACTAACACCGAAAATGGATTCGCCATACTCGAAAACCCCTAACAAGTGGTATCATTTATGGTTCTACTATTTTTTGTTTTCAAGTTATTGCACAGACTTACCCTGGACGGTAGCCATGTTGGATTTGTCAAATATGGCCGCCACAGCCGGAAACCAGCTTGGCTCCCGCCAAAAATGAAATGGCATGGCTATATCTAGTGCTGGTCCAAAAATGGTGCTTGTAGAATGATGTGAACAATGTTATGATTAAGCTCCCTGACTATTAACCAACATAGTGATTGCCTTCAATATATCTTCCATTAGATGACTGACAGCAAGTTGAAATTAAATGCAAATCAAACTGAATTTATCATTATTACAATTGATCATCACTACTCCAATGCAGCGTAGTAAACTGGAAGGTTTTTTCCCTACGCGTATGTTGAATCAGTATATCACGCCAGCAACATCGGTGCGGAATCTAGGAGTGATCTTTAATAGTAACTTCAATTTCTGACAACACATATCTCAAACATGTCTTTAATGTCTTTAATGACAATAATAGCGCAAATAAGGATACGTTCACGGTCTACCACCTAGTTCCGAATTTTCGAAGAGCCGTTATTTGTCTATATTTAGGTTTCGACAACAATGCGCACAGTGGCATGATTCTAAAGCAATGTGACGCAACAGTAGGACGTCATGCCCAGACCGAATATTACGATACTCATCGTGTAAACTTGTCTTTTTTAATTCAAATTCTACTTCGGCGACCCAACCATTACTTTTAATTAGACATGTCAAAAAGGCACCTAGTCTAGCTAACCGGACTGGACCGCGCATTGCATGTGCGCTCTGCACGATACGTTGTACTTAATCGAAGCACGACGTCGGGTTTGGTTTGGTCTGGTCGGGCAAAATGTGCTAATGTATCCTAGCCTTTAGTTCACGCAATTGTAGGAAGAGTGTACGTCGACCGCAACATAAAGCAGCTTCCGACACTGCAGTGTGACGTCATATGGTTGTTTTGGACAACGAACGCTAAACAAAGCAGCAAGGGACAAAGTACTGTGGCGTCATTTATACACAAAATACAATTCGTTTTTCTATATAATTGATCCATCCTTCACGTGACCTGTTGCCAAGCAAAAGCTCCGTCAAGCAATCTTAAAATGGACGCCGAACTCGTGCATTCCGTCGTATATTTTGTTGAAATTCTAGTAAAAAAAGTGTTTCTTTATGGCACAAAGATAAGGCAAAGTGTTTAATGTGACAATTGTGCGGGAATGTTTGATCTATGAGACGCCATGCAGCAGAAGCAATGTAATTCACGTACGTAGAACCTAACCGTATCAACAATGATGGCAAATTACAGCTTGACGGATTTTTGGCGGAAGTTTGTCCATGCCAGCATAGTTTATTGTAAAATTAAAATTAACATTGCGTGTTCATTCGGCAATGAAAACACCCCGGATACCCAGTCATACATGTATTGATTACAGTCCTGATTCCAAATAACACAACCACATCAAAAACAACCACGCACTAAACCGCACATTGATAACATCACCGCCATTGCGTTGCCCTGTCCAGTATTAATGTACTCGGTACGTAATACATATGAAAACACCCCGGATACCCAGTCATACATGTATTTATTACAGTCCTGATTCCAAATAACACAACCACATCAAAAACAACCACGCACTAAACCGCACATTGATAACATCACCGCCATTGCGTTGCCCTGTCCAGTATTAATGTACTCGGTACGTAATACATATGAAAACACCCCGGATACCCAGTCATACATGTATTTATTACAGTCCTGATTCCAAATAACACAACCACATCAAAAACAACCACGCACTAAACCGCACATTGATAATATCACCGCCATTGCGTTGCCCTGTCCAGTATTAATGTACTCGGTACGTAATACATATGAAAACACCCCGGATACCCAGTCATACATGTATTTATTACAGTCCTGATTCCAAATAACACAACCACATCAAAAACAACCACGCACTAAACCGCACATTGATAACATCACCGCCATTGCGTTGCCCTGTCCAGTATTAATGTACTCGGTACGTAATACATATGAAAACACCCCGGATACCCAGTCATACATGTATTTATTACAGTCCTGATTCCAAATAACACAACCACATCAAAAACAACCACGCACTAAACCGCACATTGATAACATCACCGCCATTGCGTTGCCCTGTCCAGTATTAATGTACTCGGTACGTAATACATATGAAAACACCCCGGATACCCAGTCATACATGTATTTATTACAGTCCTGATTCCAAATAACACAACCACATCAAAAACAACCACGCACTAAACCGCACATTGATAACATCACCGCCATTGCGTTGCCGTACCCAGTATCAAAGTACTCAGTACGTAATACCACTATGTCTATTGAATTGGTATTGCAAATTACATATGCATTGTTGTGCTTGTTTAGTCTAAGCAGGTTTCTCCTAATGTAAAGCACATTGCACGAAGAATAGACCGTAGCGTGTCTAACAGCCCGTATATGTTTTACTTTGTTAGTATAATTTGATAATGATCCGCTTAATATTAAAATTAGCACCCGGCTATCGTGTTTATATCGAAAAACAAACGGCAACGTCGCTACTACTTATCAAGGGATAGCGGTCAAAAGATAATAATAATAAACAGTGTGATTCAAAGAAATGCTGAGCAACATGACTGAATGATTACCTTGGGCGTTAGGTTAGGTTAGGTTAGCTATTATAACAGTTAGTACTTACTAAATAATATAAAAACGTACTTTGCATTTATGGTGTGATGTATTCGTGTGCAGCAAGATAATTCTCATAATTGTTCTGTTTAAACTGTAAAGGGTCTAGATCTACACTTCACTAGATTTACCCCTACCTGACATACGGAATCATTTTGTGGGGATCCACATACAAAACACATATGGAAAACGTATTCATTGTAAAAAAAATAGTTCGTTCCATTCATAAAACAAACTATTGGGAACATTCACATCCCCTCTTTACATGTTTAAATCTAATAAAATTGCATGATATTTATGAAATTGAAGTTGGAAAATTTATGTATAATTATGTCCACAGTAGTCACATTCATTATCGGATATCTTTACATTTACCTATGACATTCACTTTTACAAAACAAGACAAACCTGTAACATACATCCTATTATCAGTTCTACTCAAAGATCTTCGAACAGTTTGTTATGTAGAGGTCCGATGATCTGGAATACAATACCAACTGTTATACAAAATAAACCCAATTTAAATAGTGTTATATTATCATTAAAGGCAAATGTTGTAAGGGGGTATGGTGTTCTAGTTTAATTTCATTCCACCCCGAAACGTCTGACATATGTGTTTGATAATATACTTAGGTGTTATACCATTGCTGAAGCTTGGCATAACCACATGTTTTGTTTTCGCAAGACTACTTATGTGAACATTTATCATCTATTATTAATGTTGTTAAATTTACATATATGTTCTATTGATTATAGCGACGTAACCAACACACTACACGTAAATCATTGTTAATAATAGTTATTTTGGGGATGACGGCGACTAGTTTACGTAATCTTTATCATCTTATATTGGAATAATTAAAACAAACTGGTTACAACCTTAATTGGCTTCGCTGTCAACCTGGAATTGTATATCGTTTTGTCAATTGTTTTACGGATTGTTTATATCTTTATGTATGATTTATACAATTCCAAATAAAACCTACTACCTACTACTACCCTATGTATAGTGTAAACCGAACTAAAACATGAACTATTTGAAGAACACCAATAAATTTTCTCAGATGGGAGAAAGGTCCTCCATAAAAGTATAGTACATACAAATGCATGTAAAGAAGTATCAAGAAAGATCCTAATTAACTATGAATATTTTTTTCTGAACTACGTCACCAAATGGTCAAAGGAAGCGTATAGGCGTCATCTTGTGAAAGCCAGATAGCATGGGAATAGCATATTCTTCCGAAATCACCATCAAACGGTGCCATCTTCTTTCTGAAGGTCGGCTATTGTGGATCGTCACTCCTCTCTATATTGCGCTGTTCTAACTAGTTCCTCCTAGGACGTTCTTCGTGTTCTCCGTTTTTCCCCTACAGTTGTCTGTCCAGTAGTGGAACCGGTTCGGATGTCACAGTTGCTATGTTGTGTTGGAAGGGCGAGGAGGGAGCAGCCGTGCAGACGACATCTGAGGAGGTCGACCGTGGATCGTGGAATAGCCCCGTTGAGTTCGTGCTGTCATGTCTCGGCTACGCGGTCGGTCTCGGCAACATCTGGAGGTTCCCGTATCTCTGCTATATCAACGGAGGCGGTGAGTGGACGGGGGGGGGGGCGCCAGTGAAGAGAGCCACGCCTATAACAGTATTTTACAAACGAATATTTGTAGTAACACTTTGGGTGTACTATTGATACACGCACACGCGCACTCGCACGTATACACGCGCACACTCGCATATGTGCGCACACACGCATACGCACGCGCACGCACACACACACACACACACACACACACACATATATACACACACAGAGAGACGTGTGTGAGCATGCTTGCGTGCATGCATTTTGTATGAATGCATTACCAACATTATAGTAAGTATTCTCTTTTTAGCAATATACCTATAATATAAATGGCCTAGTGAGCTAGATTATATAAAAACGTACTACCAACGTGCGACCCCTTGGTATCTGGAATGTGTTATATTACAAAAACACACTGGTGTTCAATATTGTTATCAAGCTATTTTTGAAAGTGCAGTAAGTTTAATCTACTTGCGTGGAATTTGTTTGTTATAGAGGTGAAAACGGATTGTTGGTTCGCTCTCCAGACATGGTGACATTTAACATTCACACGCAATACAAAGATTAAAGGTTTTTTTTGTAAGCTAATATACATTCGAGGTGTACCGTATCAAAACGTTTTAATTTCCTGTAAGTACTTCCTCTGCTACTTATGTCTTGCATGTTTATGCATAATTTGGGTGTTATCTGCGCAAAGAGCAGACGAACAATTGTGTTTACGCGAATCATTTTGAGCTTGTTGCCACGTGGATGATTAATTCTGCAGCCCGAGTATAATGAATATTCATGCACGCGCAGTGACCCACACAAAGACCGTTGACGTCACACACACAGCCAACATGTCAGATTCCGAGGTGAGTTGATTCAAGCAATGGCATTGTAAATAAGCAATTTGTAGACATATGTATATTGACAGCTATTTTTATAAGTGTAGGAAACGTATGCATTGTTTATTTATCCTGCTTCCCAATGCCGTCAGCCGAGTAACGTTTCGATTAAATAAAATTATAAAGTCCGCCGATGTGGACGGCTGCAGTCGATGTCAGCTGCCGCTGGGATTGTCACCGAGTCTGTCGAGCCTCTACTACAGTAACTAACATAGACTTAGGCAAGGGTATCGCCTTTCTAGTTAGTAAAACTGCATTGTCCAGTAGTTGACATGCAGTGAACAAAAATGCACACTAAAATATCAGTATATGCAACCATAGCAAGAGGATTAACCTGGTCGTGGATGTAATTTGTTTGCCTAAAATCCTAAATCTGGGATTTGTGTATGTATATCAACCGTTTTTGAAAAGTCCCCGTTTCCCTACTTATTTGAACCGAAACATACAAATGAGATTCGTACGTTCACAGACTGTTTTTAATGCTACAGCTACGATTATTAGTAAACCTGGCTGGCATGTCATCATTAAATGTAAACGATTTAGGTTTGTTAAAAAGTACACAATACCATGTTGCCACGGAATTTTGCGATGCACGAATTTTGGACACCAGCAAATCTGCACTCTAGTATACGTAAGTTTTTATTCATGAATATATTGTTAACAAATCTAATGGTAGGTCAATTCAAGTCGCGCTGCTTCGTGTGAATAGCACATTTGATAATAATAATACTCGCTAAAAACAAATTAAACATTTATTTTTGACATGTTACTTTACTGTTACTGTACACTTTTCACGAGAATGGCCCATATGTATAATTACATACAACATTAATTATTAGAGCACTTCTGTTAACAACATCGCTCGACTGCAATGCATAACTCTGCTGCTAGGTTGATCCTGCGCCGCCCACGGAGTGACAGCGCCATGCCTTTGTTGTGCATTCTTGCACACAGAATCGACTTTAAGCTATTAGTGTTTACATATAACGCTGTGCATGGCGATGCCCCGAAATATTTATGCGACCTTGTATGCAAATAAAAAACCAACAAGAGCACTGCGCTCTGCCAACAATAACATGTCAACGGTCCTGCGGACTCATGTAGTGGAGTCGCTTAGGGCAATGATCGTGACACGCTGGAACAAAGCACTAAATTTGGCACAGTTGTACCTTAGGACCGTACACTTTTTTGAAAGGGGGCTGCCCGATTTTAAAGGTCAAGGTCAAGATCAGGTCTAGGTCAAAGATTAATAATGTTATAATCCCATTTCTACCAATTTTCCAATATATCGAGACTTAAATGATATTTTAAAAAGTTTTCAAAGACTGCTTTATCTCTTGAATAACTTTTTTTCTACAGGATGATTTACTAATTTGCATAAATTCAAAATGGCCAACAAATGAGCAAAACATATATATCGTTTTCTTTTTATCAGACCAATTTCCAGAGAGGCCCAAACAAAATATTTTGCATAGGTATATTTTATGACCATATCTAACTTTTGAGACGGGGCTGCCCGGTTTTGAAGGTCAAGGTCAAGGTCAGATGAAGGTCAAAAGTCAACTATTGTCATAATCCCATGTCTACCATATAGTAACACTCAAACAATATTTATTTGTGTTTCGGAAGATTACAGTCTGTTTGCAAAAATCTACTTCCCGTCGTACACTTAATGAAATTTGCATGAATCCAAAATGGCTGCTATGGTGCGCTAAACTAATTACGTTTGCTGGCAGTTTCACATATAACTTTCACATAAAGGTCAACTACGTATACATTTTAAACTTGCTTATCTAGAACATACACAACTACTGTTGGTACAATTGCTACTATTTATTTAAGCAGTACAATGAATCATTATCACTTGAAATTCGACAAGTTATGGTCAAAGAGCAAGCGCGTGTGTTATATCTACCCTCAGAATAACACGAGAAGCTGCACCCACGCGTGTAATGTAACATTGAACACTGATACGTGGTGCACATCTACATTAATAGAGGCAGTGACATTTACTTACTTAATTAACTAACTAAAATTAACTAACACTTCCATGCATTGCTGACATAATACTAACTAATTCCTCACATGCCGCTGACATGAGTTTGTTCTTAACCCTCACAATGTCCATGGCAGAGACAGATTGCTGTGCATGTGAGCCCGGCGTTCTTGCATTTCTTCGGACAAATGGGTTCAGCCTTGCAACCACACTTCTTCAGTTCTCTACAGCCAACAGCAGCAGCTGGTAGTGTTGTCCAGACTGGACGCCATCCGGTGTCTCCTCTTGTCCAACCAAAGCCTTCTGGGTTGGGTGCAGCTATGATAGGCTTCAGACTGTTTCTCCAGAAACTGGCTTGGTATAGGCATCGGTTTGTGTGTTGAAGCAGTGCACTCTCGGTTGGAGGAAGCTTCTCCATCATCTTCACCCTTCTTGGGAACAGCTCGTGTCGAAGGTCGTTCACCTTGACATGCGATGATGTGCTGTCGTACATGATACATGTAAAACGCTCAATCTGCTTGAAAGCTGTAGATGTAAATTCCAAAGGAACAAATCAAGTCTGAGACGCGACGCTGAACCCAGCTGTGGCTGTCGGATATGCTTTCAATGCTGACTTCTTGCCTTTACCGCTGAACTAAGATGATGCATCAGAACGCGTGAAAAAACGGCAAAGCACGAGCTTTTTCCTCCCCAACTTCTTGGCAGATTGAATTGATGTGGTAGTAGCAGAAGTGCTCTCCTGTACCAAAGCTAACCCACAACTGCATTCCTGAATGGTGCTGGACAAGATCGTGCAAGACCCCCACCAAAATAACAATTACATCGGTGTCTGCGGTTCTGACGAGTACAGTAGTTGCCCCCTAATTTAGCGCATCGTCTATATGTATACATATTCTACTGTCTGCCTGTTCGTGGTCGTTCGCCGACATTGATATGTTAGCGCGATTCGACTTTACACTTGAACCACTGGTAATATACACAAGTTTACTTGGTGGGTAGTCATGTTTAATTACATCTTCCGCCAGAAGTTTGAATAGCTCTTCCTTGTTTGTGGCATCTTGTAAGAAGCCTGCAAAATACACGGGCAATTTGGCATCGCGGGACACCTTTCTGCGGATGCCTTTCCCTCGTTTTTCTCGAGATGTGGCTTTCAAGCTGTCAGGTCGGTACGTGTTCCAGACGATGCACCTAGAGCAGCATTGAAGTTGTCTTTCAGTCCAGGGAATAAAGATAGTGTCACTGTATTCACCAAACGTCGATGTGTTTTCTAGTGGTAGGGCGTGCACTATCGCAGCACCATCAACCACTTTGGCATCAAAATGAGAGTGTGCCTCTTGCTGGACATTTGGTTCAATGCAATGCAACAGCTCATATTTATAGCTTGTTAGTCGAAGATTCCCGTGCAGGGACAATGCTGGGAGCCACGGGAGGTTTTCATGTGTGAAAAACTCCTCCAGTTTGGTGTTACGGAGCTTGTGCAGCGATGAACAGCTGGCTGAAGAGATTGCAATCATTCTTCATTTGTTGGAATTGTTGTTTCGCCTGTGAGTTCGTCGTAGTGGAGTGAGGACGCTTGAATAGGGGCAGTTGGTTTTTCTTGATGGCCTTGTGGATGGAGGTCTTCCTTTCAACAAGCACATCCTTGACGTATTTGGAATATTGCTCTTTCCCCAAATGTTCCATTGATTGCAGTGCTTTCACTACCATTGCGGTCGTGCAATCATGGGTGTCCAGGGTCATTAATTCGTTGGATGAATCCATGAATGGATTTCCCATTGTCACAATGATATCGCATATGTTGTTAACCTGAAATAGAAATATTATATTTATTTAGTGTTATCTTCTAGACAAATGGAGACACCTTGCTTGTACGTAGTGAATCTGATAATTTTAGACATTAGCACCGTGTACCAAAGCTGTCCTCCATTTTGTATTTTTCCTTTAACATCCACTAGGTGACAACACTTAGTGTAGCTGGTAGTGGACAGATGACAGCATTACATGGAGTAGAAGTCCAAGTATTACTGTAGCAGATACTAGATTTGGTTGCCGAGTATAGGGATCATTCTGAAAGTCAAAAGAAAATCAATGTTCGTATGGCGGCCATCTTTAAATCCAATACGGCCAACACTTTAGGGTATTCTCATAACAGAAGTGGATTCCTAGACCCTACAAATATTGGTTTATACACCATAAACATGTTTATGGGTTGAATATAAGCTTGAACAAACAAATTCCTGATAAACACATATTTTTTACCTTTGACCTTGATTTGACCTTGATTTTGGCCTTCAAAACAGGACAGCCCCCTCTCAAAAGTTCCGTATGGTCATAAGGTATATGTGTGCAAAATATTTTGATGATATATATGTGTAGGCTTTTTAGAGGCCATTTTGAATTTATGCAAATTATTAAATCATCATGTGGAAAGGACTGTTTTAAAAAAATAAAGCAGTCTTTCAAAATATACAAAAATATTATTTATATGTCGAGATATGGACATTAGTAGAAATTAAATTTTAACGTTACTAAACGTTGACCTTGACTTGACCTTGACTTGACCTTGACCTTGACTTTTAAAACCGGGCAGTCCCCGCTCAAAAGTTTTGTATGGTCCTAAAGTACATATATGCCCAATTTGGTGCTTTGTTCCAGCGTGTCACGATTTCACAAAAATTTGGACTTAAGCGCCTCCACTAATGTCAAAGCTGGGGACAGTTCATTTGCGGTCGCCGCGGCGACTTTTTGGAACACTGCCTAATGACATTAACACGTCTGGTTGTCTCTCTACTTTAAAGGGCCGCTTAAAGACTCATTTTTTCGACTCTCTTTCTTTTCCAATGTGGCATAGTTTAGTATGTGCATTGATTAGTTTTATATATCTTATGTATTAATTAACATAGTTATATTTATTTTACATCTACATGTACATTACTTCAGTTAAATGAATTTGCAATGTTTTATTTCTACATTTTTTTAATGCATGTTTATTTAGCCATCATTATTACCTCTATCTGGGTTCTACATGTTGTAAAGCGCCACGAACAATTTATAATTGGATCTGGCGCTACATTAAATAAAATATATTATTTTATTATTATTATAATAAAGGAAAATATACAGTGCACTCTGGATAAGGTCGAACTTCCAGGGACCCATGACAATACTGATAAGTGGAGTTTCTGATAACTAGAAAGTTATCATAAGGTCCCCTTATTGGGACTTTTGCCCTGGACCAAGGAAAAGATTGACTTAACTTAGCGAAAATGTATTTATGTGAGTTCGAGTTATCTGGAATGCACTGTATATGACCAATGCTTACAGGTAGTTATGTAGAAGCTAATTAATAGTTGGCAAAAAGTAATGGATTGTGATTATAGTCTGACTGAATCAACATAACAAGGTTCTCTTGCATTTCTTTTCCATTTAGCCAGCTGTACACGTGGTGATAAGTCCCATAATCAAATATCTAAACTGAATTAATCTGCACAGTGTTGTGTTAGCTAACTCATATTTAAGCTCAGTTTCGTCAATTCAACTTTACTTTTTTACAGGAACATTGGAAATAGCTGAGCTACGGAAAGAGGAAATTGAAGAGCTCTACTTAACAATGTAATTAATTGGACAATGGGTGATGTCTGACTTTGTTCTGACCCATTCTGTTCTGTGCGACATCTACTGGGAAGTTGTACCACACTTCGAGTTTCAAAAGGATGTGTGCATCTGATAGCTTTGTGTATCAAAATGCATGGCTGTGCCATTAATAGGACAATATGTTAACTGACACAGTAGTAAACAAGATGTCTGACTTTGTTCTGCCACATATGTTCCGTGTGGCTTTTGCTGGGAATATGTACATCACTATATGTTTCATCATGTTTGGATTGTGTTCTACAGCATATTCTTCAAAATGTGTTGGAACAAGTTTGTGTTAAGTGAACTATACTGGGAGTAGTGTATACGAAGGCGTCGACAAAGTTGCTTTTACAATAATTTTGAGAAAAAAATTAATAAAATATAAATGTTCCACAACATTCAAAACCTTTTAGGGATCTTCTTGAGCTAAATACACAAATGAGACTGAAAACAGTATTTTAAAATACGCGTTTCTTTTAAAGTTTTGTAATGTTATGATTTTATTTCCATCATACAATGGCCATTTTATGTGTTGTCAAAACAGGAGTTCGAATGAAACAAATTCAATATATTTTACTCTAAATGATGGGCAGAATAAATAATCATTGCACTCCCAATACAAAGTAAAACATGTTTTTACACTGCTGCAATATATTTTAATATGTTGTCGACAATTATGTTATGCTCTTTATAGATCTACGTTTTTCAAACTAAATTATACCTTGTGTAGATAGGAAAGTACATAACCTCCTATCTATTTTAATACCGAAAACTATTTTAGTGACGTATAATGTATGTATACTGCTTATGGAAATAGCAGCTGGATATATGGTGTAAATGAAATGGTTTCATTATTGAATGTTTCTCGGCACTTAGATAACAGTTTCTGTTATCTAAACGTTCCACTAAAACTTCACTTCAAAATGAATAGTAAGATGTACCTAGTAAAAAAGGAACATGATAGTACCATAGTTTTTATATTCCAATAATTCATTCAATATGACATCGGCGTCGCCATCGCCATCGGCAGCTTCGAGCATGGAGAGGTGATGTTTTTTCTTTTAAATCAATTCGTCTGTCATGAACTGTCGCTATGTTCATGCACCGTTTATTCCATATATTTTCCTTCTTTTCTTTGCTGAATCTGTAACATAAACAGCAGCTGGTCCACGTTTCATTTTGGTAATTTTATCGGTCAGGACTCATTCGCATGGCGGTGGCTAATCCATATACACACATGTTGATGACGTATTTCTTGCATCTATTAACTAGGCGTATTTAAGCGAATATTCACGAGCATGCCTTATACGGATCGTGAAGGTGGGCCCAAAGTAGAAACTCCGTGTACGCTGAGTTAATTTTTCGATATATTGTCAGGGTCATTAGTGATTAATAAACATAATTCTAATCAAATAAAGGCATAGAATTGCATGAAATAATCATGTTATAAGGATTACCTAATAACTGCGTACATTATAAAAAGATTACAATTCTCAACGAATCCCTTAAACACTAGTGCCATCGTGACCCGTATGCAAGGGGTGAATCAACGTTCCACTTACCACCAAGCGAATATCGTAAATCATGTATTTGTAACCGCGGCTTCAATTATAATAATATGTCGTCTAATTGATGATGATGACGGCAAAGATGGGGTGCGGTTTTAAATACAGCAATTTGTCGAAAATTGTGTGAAAGTAGGCTCACTGGGTTGTTAGTAGTAAGGTTTATAATAAGTGAAAAACTTACTAAAAAACGGATGTATCAATAAAACATATCATTACAACTGTCACTGGTGCAAAACAAGTCATTACATAAAGCATAAAAACCTGTATCCATAAAGTGTTCAGTAAGAAAGATCAAAAGATATGAAAACATTAAAATCCATCGAAGTCACTTTCACCGTCACCGTCACCGTCACCGTCACCGTCACCGTCACCGTCACCGTCACAATCACAGTCACCTTTGAAGAACGCCATGCCATTCCGGCGGTATCATTCCATGTATCCGTGCCGCGCGCACCGGGCAAACATCTTCAAATATAATGCCATCATCCATTTCACAATTTAAATCCTCCAAAGTCACTGTCATTGTCACTTTCAAAGAACGCTGCCTGGAACGGCATGGTAGAGTCATCCAGTGTATCGGTGTTTGGGCCGTCGGCATCGGGGACAGTGGCCGCGCACAAACTTCTTTGAATATGATGGCATCACGGGGAAATGTTGATGGTTTCCAGAAGTTGTGGTGACGTACGTTTTAAAAGTGCGAACACCGTAGAACATTACGTATTGGTGGATGGTGGTTTCGTCTTAACATATTTCGTCCAAAACCATTAATAATAATAATAACAATGTTTTTATTTCAGATAAACAATCACTATGTTCATATAATAAATCAATAAATCCATACATCAATCAAAACACTACATAATAATATAATATATATATATATATATATATATTTATTTATATATACATATATATATATATATATATATATATATATATACAGGGCAGTGTCTTGGTAGCTCGACACATTTCAGTATTGCATGAATTTCGTGGTATTTTGTATTATTTAAATTCTGACTGATATGACCAATTTTGACCTGATTAAAACTACACTGCTGTAGGCCCACTGTAATAAATCAACACCACATACATGTGACACTTGCATCAATACTCGTTTTCAGATACAGGTGAGAAATCTGTTTGATTGTGGGATTTTATCTGCTGCTACGAAATTAATTTGTAACCTATCTGTTCTGTAATTATATTTGACTGAGAACTGTTTAAAATTCCTCAAAGTATGCTTTTGATGTAAGGCACCTATAGACGAATTATAAAAACGTCAGAGCACGATTTCTCAGACGTTACAACTTTTTTCTACCAATTTAAAAACTCTCAAGAACGTAGATTGGCATTAAATGACGGATCCGCGACTCGTCGCTTGGCCTACGTCACAATCAAAATGATGCGCGTTACTTCTGTCGAGCATTCTGTTTGCCAACAATGCTGATAACAGTTATATATGTGAATTACATTCCTATTGTGGCATGACAACTTCTAGATCAAATCTTCTCGTATACAGTTGTCACTTTAAAAACGTTGCCTTATGTCTTAGTCATAAACAAAATTGGGGACAGCATGTCAACAAAATATACGATGAAATATTTTAACATTCCACGTGTTTGGCAACCATTTTTGATGGCTTGATGGCTAGGCAAAGATACCTTTGACCTATCATGTGCTGGATAGGGCAATCCCCCGCCTGTATTTCTGGTACGTCACGCAGTTCGCGAGAAACATGTCTGTGACGGCACAAGTTCTCTTCTTGGCGATAATATACCGGAACGAAGCCACCCAGAGGACCAGGCACTAAAATAGAGTTTAACAAAATGAAAAATGTCCCCTGAACATTGAAATTACAACCAAAAGGCTTGTTTTGAACTGTTATAGTTGCATTATGTATTAACCATTTTAACTCGTTTTCTAAGGAACGCACAACATAACAATATTTACTTATTTAACCATACTTGCTAACTACTTTGACATTAGATATGTTATCAGATATATTTTGCTTGAAAAAAATTGCAACATAATGAGCGTATGAGACTCGGCTATAAATTATCATCTTTTGCGCCATTTATCTTAAAATGCTTGTTGTGTGAACAAGGTTTTGCGGGTTTGAGGAAAGTGATGCTTTGTAGACCGATATGGGGCATGATGATTCACGATCTCAGAATACAACTTTAATGACGTTCCATCAAGTACTATATCTGGCTACATGTTTGACCAGTAGTGTGTGGTCTTTTACATCAAACGATTATCCTAGTGACGGGAAAACAGTATTCCATACGTACATCAACAAATTATAAATGTTTTACATTAGCGGATATAGCATCAATGTAACCTTCACACTTATAACTCTTAACTATCAGCTAAGACAACAATATATATGTGTGAGTATCATTAACAAATTATTCAGGGATGCGCAAACACCAGCAATTCGCAAATAGAATGCGAATTCTGACCTCAATTGTGAAAACTGATCTTGTTCGATTATTGCTTTATGCAATGTTCTTGCGAATGTAAAGGAAACGTCCAATTATCTGCCCCATTGTCGGGGTATATATGACTAAAATATTAAATGTTAATTGTTAATTTCAGGTGCCTTTCTGATTCCGTACACCATCATGCTGACCTTTGTCGGACTACCCGTTTTCTTCATCGAGCTGGCGGTAGGCCAGTATTCCGGCAGTGGTCCGATGACATTGTGGTCCGTGTCTCCTATATTCCAAGGTGAGACATTTTGTACGTTAACTGCGGAGTTATTAGACTGAGGCTGCCTGCAGGCCCGTAGCCAGGTTTAGCCGAGGGGGTTTGTTCGTGTCTGTCTGTCTGTCTGTCTGTCTGTCCGTCTGTCTGTCTATCTCAGTCTCTGTCTCTGTATGTCAGTCTGTATGTCTGTCTGCCTGTCTGTATGTCTGTCTGTCTGTCTGTCTCTCTCTCTCTCTCTCTCTCTCTCTCTCTCACACACATCTCTCTCTCTCTCTCTCTTTCTATCGACCGCTGTACTGTGCACTATTACGCCATCTCATTAAAATTGCTGTATTACATCAGTGTAAATATATGTAGGCGTATATACTAGCAGGTGTGTTCTTTTCTTTTGTGTAGTTATCACTATTCGTATAACCTAATAGTAATGTAGTTTGCAAAGGTAACAAAGCTCGACGACTTGGTCACAAACGCCCAAATTACTGGTGTGTTTCACTCACGCTACAGTCGAATTCACTCAGTGCGTGGGTACAACAGAAAACAACTTCACCCTTCTTGTCAACAGGATGCAAAGCTAAAGCGGAAACCGCTATTTTTGATCGTTATCGTTGTTTTTAAATAGATTTGTGTTGGCGCGAAATCGTAGGTGTATAGTCGCCCGCGTGTGCTAAAGAAAGACGCTGGTGTAGTAGGCTCAGATCATTCATCCGGGAAACACTGGTAGTGTTCTGAACTTAGTGTTAAAATATTATAGTGCCCACGTAGAAACGGTATTATTTGTATCATTAACATTTTCTCGTTTTAGCATCCTAAGCCGGTCCTTGATAGTTTTGTGCCCTGACCTAGGTGCACGGTGAGGTAACGCAGGTAGAAAACGGAAAGAACAATGTATCCATAATTGTGGTTAGCGCCGCTCTGGGCACCCTAAAATTTGTGTGCGTGTGTGTGTATGTGTGTGTCTGTGTGTGTGTGTGTGTGTGTGTGTGTGTGTGTGTGTGTGTGTGCGGGCGGGCTGGCGCACGGGTGTTCATGTGGGTGTGTGTGCGTATGTGGGGGGGGACGCACTGTCCATGCGTGTATGTGTGTGCGTGCGTGTTGGTACGTATGTGCATGCGTTCGCGTGTATGTATAATATGTGCCTGTCTGCACATCAGTGTGTTGCAGTTACGCGATTAAACATACTGACACAAGTTACCCCGATATATATGTGAACTTACATGCACGATTCTTTTTATTATTCTGAACTGCACATGAAACGCGAATGTTTTATCCTCAGGTTTTTTGCTAACCGTAAATTAACCTAACTGCTGTCAACGTACAATGAGGCAGATACACATGGTGCTCCCACAAAGTAGACAATCTAGTGCGGAGCGCACGGGCAGTACGCAGTCCAGTCCGGCTAGTCAGGTGCCTGTTTTTAAGTGTTGTTTTCTGATTATGTTCCATGTACTTTCATTTGCATTGTGGAATCTTTCCATATGAACAATGAAATGAATATGGAGGCATAGTTTTCGAGTGATCACCCAAGGATGTTCAGTTCGTGATCGATCATGTATGACTCCAGTAGCTGCTTTGTGAATGATACCACTGATAACACACGCTTTGGGGTGTTCTGTTAATTCAGTTGACAAAACGAATAATTTCTCCGGATGCGCTCACGCACTGTGACATCGTCATTGAAATCCATGGTTCAAACAAGATTTAATTGCCACTATAATTTGCCGCTACACCAAAGTCTGAATTGTCTGGCAATGTGTGACATACTTTTTAAATGCGTAGCTTGATGCTTTTGGACGCAATCTTTAAATATGGCTTTATTTGTAAACGCAATTCATGATATTAAAACTAATGTTCTATTGTTTAATCTATTGGATTGAGTAAACTTTTAAAATCATGTTTTGTTATTGTTTTTAATCATGTTTGTTAAACATAGGTCTATATCGACAATTTGAAAAATAAATGCAAACTTATTGGATGTTGGCACTCTATTTGTAGATCGAATGGAAAAAAATATGGCGTCACGGTGCTAGTGCTATATGAGTGACATGATATTTATAGTGACTTTTTCGTTGTGACAGTTTGTGTTTTGCCGTGCTACACAACTGCCCAATTGACACAGACGCAGTTGCGATTCCACTAGCACAGTGACGTTGTGTGTGGCACAATGTGCTGATCCGGAACCATCTAAGGTGAATCAACTTAGTTATCGTCCACTTGTGCTACATTCGGAACTACCTGTATAATCTCTGGCAATACCGGCGTTGTGTGTGCCCAGCAGTCCGTGACCCATTCCGGGTACGCTGTGACATCACATGCGAACAGGCCTTTTGGCTACGGCGAGTGGTACGACTATCAACACAATTGTTCGCGAGTCACCTCGGCGACCACTGCGGACAGTTGTACATTGTTATGCTTCATCGACGACCACTGCTGACTGTTGTTCATTGTCTTACGTCATCGAATCGCTACCCTTCTGGTCAATGCCACCGGAGAGGGGAACACGAGCCTCATCCAGCACAGACCGACATGATGACATGGCAGAATTGAAACAAGCAATATCCTTCATAAGTCATAAACTGGATGAACAGTTTCCCCATTTACAAGAGATAACAAAGTTACTAAAAGCGTTAAAAAATAGAAAGTGAAAATGCGGAAAATGACACAAAAACTAAAGAGTTAGAATCACGCTTGAACGACATGGAACAATATTCAAGATTAGAAAACATCGTCATTTCCGGTCTGGAAACCATCCTACAGTTCGGTAGCAACTCCACCTGGCGAAAAACGACGAGACGACGACGGCGAACAAGACAGTCTTGAAGACGGCGTGATCCAGTTCTTCGCCAACTACAACTGACCATCGAGAAAACAGACATCTCAAAGTAGAATTACAATTAAATAGTAGGAAGTATATTATCACAGGATGTACATACAGGACTCCAGGATCAAATGTGGACACATTTAATGAAACTTTACAACATATATTTGAGAAGACAAGAAACACCAATAAGACTATGTAGTGGTGTGGTGATTATAATCGTGATCTTTTAAAACATGAAACTCACAACGGAACTAAACATTTTCTAGACGCCATGTACAGTTACGGATCATATCCCTTGATTACATAACCAAGTAAAATTTCTGAATTCAGCGCCACTTTGGTAATATTTTCACTAACGAATTAACAAAGGACGTTTGCAATTTGTTATTAATTACAGATGTTAGTCACCATTTACCTGTTTTCGCATTGAGTAGAAGTAACATTGATAGACCTAAAGGACAATGTTTTATATATGTCAGGTGTAGAGACAAGCATTGTATACTGTCATTTAGTTCGGCATTGGCCAACTGTATTTGGGACTTGATTACGCAACCGGAGGATATTAACACGGCATATAGTGAATTCGTTAACACATTCACCGATCTATACAATACTCATTGTTCGATAAGAAAGGTGCACAATAAGATTTACAATGTATATAAGCCATTTTTACAAAAGGATTAGCAAACGCATGTAAAGACATTATCCTTGTTATACTTTTCACTTTATTCCGTATATTAACTTATTAATCGTTCTAACTTACGGCCAATATTTGTTTTGCAAAAATGAGTTGTACGTATTATATATGTAGCAAAAGTTCAAGACCACACAAACAACTTGTTTGACGATCTTAAAGTTATGAAGTTTGTTTTATTATATTGAGTATAAAACGGCTATCACAATATACAAGGTGAAATATCATTTACTTCCGGAAAACATTCTAAGCTGTTTTCACTTGAATAACTGAATAACGAATGTTGGTATATAACAAGACAGAGAGATATATTTAAACAAATGTACGTTCGTACAACTTTGAAGGCTATGTGTGTGTCTAATGTTGGAGTCAAACTGTGGAATAGTTTACCTAAAGATTTATGTGTCAGCATGTTTGTATGTTAAAAAAAGTACACATCACCTATGATTGAGATAAATACAGCAGTATTGTAATCGTGGTATTATGTGGAGTGATGACTACTCATAAGAATATCAAAAATGTCAACAACAAAACAACAAAATATAAACATATTATGTTGTAGTCACCGTGTTCAATAATTTGTGATTAGTAATTTATTATTTAATAAAAAACATTGTATTCACATCGCCAGCACCTAAAATGATTGGAGATGAGCCATTGATAAGTAATGTACATCTGTTCACCCCCTTTCCACATACAACATTGTATTTGTAATATTGTGACGTGTGTAATATTGAATAGTGTTGACAATAAATGACTTACTTACTTACTAATTTACTTACTTACTTACTATTGTGTTATTGTTATCGTCCGCGGTTGCAGGTGTTGGCGTAGGGATGGTCGTCATCTGTTTCATCGGCAGAATCTACTACAACATGGTCATCGGTTGGGCCATCTACTACACCTACGCTTCCTTTCAGTCTCCGTTACCCTGGTCGAGCTGCAACAACACCTACAGCACCAAGTGTATGTATACAACCATGTACGACAACACCCTCGCAGCTGAATACATAAAGTAAACGCTCCATTCATTGTTAATCTGCCCACGCTATCTGCTGCACGAAAGCCAGGGAATTGTCTGTTTTATCTAAGAGGCATAGGATTTTGTTGAACAGTATATTTAGGGGAGGGCCATGTCACCCCTTTGCAATTTGTTTCTTTGTTTTGTAAATGTGCTGTTCAACTACATCGTAGTCTGGAAAACGAATGAGTGACTACACTTTCTCTGAGACCTAGATACCTCATAGCTTTCGAACAACGTGTTCGCCCTTATTTTTATGAATGGACGGAAAAAGAATGACTAAAAAGGTAATTAAATTAGACACGATATGGTACCTACATTTGCAGAATAAATAGAGGTGGGGCACTCGTAAGACTTGGAGAGGCCTCGTCGAATTCATACATGCATAAAGAACCTTAGCCTAAAAAAGACCCCTGTTACAAATGCTCCCACTTTAAAGTGGCAAGTTCAGTTGTCATTTTACTTGCATCATTGCACAACGGTTGTCCTGTTTGAAAACTGTGGAACTTTCTGACTCGAACATGTTGTTCTTGACAAACAATGGTTATTTTATACGTACTCCGACATGTTCCAGCGGAGCATAATGCGGGATTTTGTACATACGTTGAATATGCAAGTGATGTGTGGCCATGGTAAAGTAAATCAGTGAAACATTAAAAAAAACATTACATGTAACATATTACAACAACATGTTGACGTAGTTACATTATGTACAACACACAATAGACACGCATACGACCACATTCACACGTAATATATCATGACATAATTCAAAGATTCACAATCCAGTACATAGCCGACCTACCGCAGGAGGGCAGCACTCGACGTGTTTCGTATTCCAAGACTCCGCCATTGGAAATAATCATACAAAATTAATGTGACTGTGACTGTTAAGTTGAATATCAACACTGTCTGAAAAAACTTATGTTGAATAAAACACTCTTATATGCAGAGTACATTTAACAAACAATCATAGCTATACCAAGAAATTCCCATTCAGTGTCCAGACACAAGCTGTTTATGGAAAATCTCTCGCTATCTCTACAGATTGCTATACGAAGCGCGACGCAATCGGCTGTGAGAGTGTGAACGAGACGTTTTATATCGATGGCAAGTGCTACAACGAAACGTATCTGAACAGTTTCGACGACACTGCGACCGTGACGAGTTGTAACGACTCTGTTCCGGACTTCTGCTGGAACCACACATACAATCCGCTCCGAGACATCGTCGCCAACAGAATTAGTCCCAGCGAGGATTACTTCCAGTAAGCACGTCCATATGGAAATTGTTTTAAAGAGAGAAACAGAAAGAGAGAAAGAGAGAAAGAGAAAGAGAGAAAGATAGAAAGAGAGAAAGAGAGAAAGAGAGAAAGAGAGAAAGAGAGAAAGAGAGAAAGAGAGAATGAGAGAAAGTGAAAGAGAGAAATACAAAAATACGAGATAGAGATGAGACAGACAGAAAAAGAGAGAAAGCGAGGGAGGGATAGAGGGAGGGAGGGAGATAGGAAGGGAGGAAGGGAGGGAGGGAGGGATTGAGAGAGTGAGGGAGGGACGGAGGAAGGAAGAGAGAGAGAGAGGAGAGAGGAGAGAGGAGAGGGGAGAATAGAGGAAGGGAGGGAGGAATGAAGGAGCTATGGAGGGAGGAGTGAGGGAGGGATGGAGGGTGGGAGGGAGGAAGACGAGACAGAGATGGGAGACAGAGAGTTGGGGTGAAGAGAGAGCAGAGTGGAAAGAAAGAGCAAAGGGGTAAGAACGAGAGGGTACAGAGGAGAGACGATATATAGCAGATGTTTTATGAGAGACAGGGTAGCAAAGAGACAGTGCCCTCGCTTTTGTGTTGTCTTCGTTGATTCGCTTTCTTGGACCATTGACGATGTATTTCAGAAAAAAGACAACAGTAATTTAGAGTTATTTCGTTATGGCTTATGTGTTTTTGACATACATGGCTTTTCTGGAGGGCCTTTCTCCAACCTGAAAGAAGTGAGTAATGGTCAGTTGCCCAGATGACCCCAATGTGAACCGCAATCTAAGAGTAAAGTCGGTTATTTGTTTTTGTAGACGTGCGATGCTACGTCAGAGCGATGCGATAGAGGACACCGGTACAATGCAGTGGGAGCTGTGTCTGGTCCTCTTCATTGCATGGGTAATATGCTTCCTTTGCGTCGTCAAAGGAATCAAGTCATCCGGAAAGGTACTGTACATAATATTTGCATTGTACAATCGTGGTTTGCGGGTCATCAGATCAAATACTCAAAATGTTAAGTCTTGTTCACGGGTCGTACAATACAGAGTTTGTTTTATCAATAATAATAAAATCAATTGTGGCTTGAGTTAATAGAAACCGTTAGCAACCTTAGTTAAACGCAGAATACCATCGTCAAATGTTGCGTCAAATCCAAAATTCTGCGTTCACGCCTAGAAAATCACCATTGGCAAAACGCACAGTACGCTGTTCAACTCCGGTGACAAAGAAATTGTCTTCAATTATAGGTGGTTTATTTCACGGCAACTTTCCCCTACCTTATCCTGGTAATCCTCTTCTTCCGCGGCGTCACCCTGCCCGGGGCACTAGACGGCATCAAGTACTTCGTGATCCCGGAGTGGAGCAAACTCCTTACGCCCAAGGTCAGTTCCTATTCTATCCACACACACACGCACACACACACACACACACACACACACACACACACACACACACACACACACACACACACACACACACGCAGAGACAAATGTAGATTCACACGCCCACACACACACAAACACAAACACACACACTCATATACACACATACAACACACACCACACACACACACGCACGCACGCACACACACAATTCGTTTTGCCTGTATTGCTGGGAGATGTGTATTGTTCATTTTTGTAAAGAGGATTGATTGATTGGTTGGTTGATTGATTGATTGGTTGATTAATTGATTGATCGGTTGATTGACTGATTGATTGTTTGATTGATTGGCTGATGGATGGATAGATGAATTGATTAATTGACTGACTAAGTGACTAAATGACTGACTGATTGATTGGTTGAATGATTGATTGATTTATTTACTGATTGATTGATTGATTGACTGACTGACTGATTTACTGACTTATTTATTTATTGATTGATGGAGTTATTGTATCCACCTTTCTGTGGTGTGTTCTGACTGTAGGTATGGGGAGACGCTGCCGGACAGATTTTCTTCTCGCTGAGCGTTGGCATGGGAGGACTGATGACGTTCTCTAGCTACAATAAGTTCCATAACAATATCTACAGGTGCGCTCTCCCGTAGTCTGCCACAACAAGACACGCTGTCAAACAGCAGTACAATGGACACTTTGACTGTGGATGAAATGTAAATGTAAACCAATCTAAGCCAGTCTAGGATCCATTTTAATTCAACTTAGTTTTTTAACATTTAGCTGTCTTTAATACACAACGTTTGATTTTCAATGGTAAATATTATTGGTATGTCTGATGTTTTATTTTCACTATCTGTAAACAACATAATCATACGATGACGACATAATGTATCAATCTTGTAAATGTATTAATCTAACCAACTGGCATTGTCTAACGTCTTCATTCTTTCAGGGACACGATGATCGTAACCATTGGAAATTGCCTCACTAGTCTCTTCGCTGGCTTCGTTATTTTCTCGATTCTTGGTTTTATGGCTCACGAACGCGGCGTAGATGTCCCAGACGTGGTGAAATCAGGTAGGAAGTAAACTAATGTGAGTGTGCGTTTGCGTGTGCGTGCTGTAAGACTGGAACAAACATTATATCAACAGGACATTTTCCATTTAATTAAACAGCGTTGGCGGCATTTCCAATTAAGCTAACTGTGTCACTCTCGTTTTGTTAAACGACAGTCAGGAAACACTTCCAAACAGGCTTCGATCACAAATATAAATTAATGTAAGTAAACTCCATACGCATTGCTGCGCATCAATGCAAATTCGATGGCGAGTTCAGAATTATGCATATATATTCTCATTATTCCAGTTTCATGTTGTCGTCCGCGAGTTTTCGAAAATAAGCCGAAAGTACGTTATTTTAAAATATACATACAGTTAACTTACATGTTGATGAAAATGTAAGCTAAGTTTACATGAGTACAACAAGTTGTTAGATGTTAAATAACATGTTTGGCAGTCAAATAAAAGCAACGTCGTCCATAGTGGTTTCTCGACAACAAGTGTTTACGACGGTATGTTGACTTCCAGGCTCCGGGCTCGCTTTTATCGCCTACCCGGAAATCATCACTCATCTGCCGATTCCACAGTTGTGGTCGTTTCTCTTCTTCTTTATGCTCATCACTCTTGGTTTGGACAGTCAGGTAGGTGGCACTGCCTGTCGCATATTCGCTCATTGTCCACTATGTGGCGACACTATTCTCTTAATGGCGCCAATATTGTCTCGGTGGAGTCATTGTTCCACATTGAATACATCTATGCAGAAAATCTTAGAATTAATATATTTGCTATTATTGATGTAATATTGTAATAGCGCAATCTAATAAATTTTAGAACCTGTGGTGTTCATGCTTTATGTGTGACATTTCCAGGATATATTATTATGAGCTGAATTGGCAGAACTTGAATGTATTTCTGATTTTATTTTTTTATTATTGGGACAACAGCAAACATAAGTTTCAAAGATAGTCACTTGAATGTCCGCATCTGGGTAGATGCGTTTGATGTTGTCGCGATGTTGATATTTGATACAGCAGCACTACCACTCTTTTCCAGTTCGCCGGCATTGAAAGTATAATGACATCGATCTTGGACACGGTGCCTAGGCTGCGACGCTACAAGACCTTGGTGGCACTGGCGCTATGCATTGTGTTGTACATACTTGGCTTGACAATGTGCACCCAGGTTAGTGTCTCGCGTGAAGACGATTCTATTTCATAGTCAATCTTATTTATTAAAATCCTTACTAGCAAAATCTCGTTTAATGGACTCTCTTCCGGTTGCGTGACGTCGCCGAGAAACTGAGTCAGCTGCAGATTTTTACTGTTACCATTAAACCATCAGACTGCACCGCTTCATTTCGGCGATGGAGGCTCTTTTTCATAAAGCAGAGACGTTTTTGCATAAAACGAAAGATACCCTAAAATTCAATGTTCTATTGTGAGATTTGAACACGCGACCTAAACTTTGTCGCTTTGTAATTCCTTTTATTTTAACGTGTGGCTTGTGTCAATGTTAAGGATATTTAAAGTTGGTTCGATTGCTTCGTATGAACTGAATCCACCTGCTATTATTTTAAGACTTAGCATGAGAGCCAATTTCACTGCTTACCCAAATTCAAGGCGTCACCCCGTCTTCGTCACACTGGGAAGTTATGTAATGCCATGCTTTCGCATAAACGACAAATGGTGGCGCCACAGTACGATGTCTTGATTATCGAGGCTATGCTATCGTAATACCAGTAACATATAAATGAAAACAAATCAGTTATTTTGTTTGTTTGCATGATATTATACATTGAACGCATGATAGCATATATTTGACGATGTGGATATCATATATTTGACGACGATGTGGCTGTTACAGGCTGGCATATACTGGTTGGAGTTGATGAGTTACTACGCGGCCGGATGGTCACTTGTCCTCATTGGATTAATCGAGAGCGTCGTCTTCCCGTGGGTTTATGGTAGGTGTATTGGTGATTGTGTCAAATGTTGCAGTGCGATTGCTGATATACAATGCACACGCTAAACGCAGCAGATTTAATCAAGAAAACTAACTGATGCAATATAGAAATACGTCGATCTGTGTATAAAACTCGCATTAGATATCGGAGCCAGGGTAAAACAGACATAGCGACTCACATCGATTAACTTTGAAGCTAATGATTTTCATGGTGTTCCCAGCGCACACACAGTTACACTTGTCTCATACGTTAGTATAGACAATAAAACTAACATATCGCTTATCAACCCGTTTATCTTCTCAGTCCAATGCAACATACAATCAACATTCATCGTACAACCGCTGGCCTCTACATTGCGTCTTGATTATGTAAGCATAAGTTATTTGTGTAACGCTTACATTTAAATAACAAACTATTAACGAATCCACCTGTTCATTTTTGTAGATAATCAGAATGCTGCGTCATAAATATGAACAATATCTAAATAAGTTATTTTCTAACAATTTCATCGATGTATTTTCAATTCAGGCGCCGATCGGCTGATTGACAATATTGAAGAAATGGTTGGATTTCGTCTATATAAACACTGGTGGGTTTGCTGGAAGTTCATCACGCCTCTTCTATTGCTGGTGAGTAACATTGCAAAGTCGGTATGTTGTGCGTACGTGCCATGGTGCACTGTTGTTTGGAGTATGTGTAGTCACTATACCGGTGTAATGGGTCGAGTGTAGTCCCGTGCCAGAAATAGTTGTCCGCTAGAACCGCGCCAGAGATAGACGTTGATTCTAAAGTGATTTGTGCTAGTGTCACGTATAAGTTTTATATTTTAATATGTAGTATATATATATATATATATATATATACATATATATATATATATATATACATATATATATATATATAGTATAAGCATCAGCGTACCACCTCATGCAAATATAACGCGATTTTGATGGTAAAAAATTACGTTAAAATGGCAAGTCAAACTAATAACTGTGCTTGCTTGCGTACGCGCAGTACGAAACTACCTATACATGGCACGATACCGTGATACCGTTCCGTTACACTGGCTGTGAACCGACTTTACTTGCCATTGTTATATAGGCTAGGTATTTTTAACTAACATTTGTTATTGTCTTGCACAATGATTTGCTGGTAAACGCAAACAGTTACACCATGTCTTATATTCATATGTCAACATCTGTCAATTAATTATGTTCATACTTTGATGTCATCGTTTCTTTCTTCTATGGAATCGATAAAACCCACAGAAACTGTCTAACGAGTGTAGTCATTCCTTTGTGTGCAAGCATGCACGCACGCATGCACATCACAAATGATTCGAACGCGTCTCTCCACACTTACTAGTTCCATTACCGTGTGCTACAGGGAATCTTCGTGGTGAACGTGCTTGAGTTTACGCCCCTGTCAGTCGGCGACTACGTGCTGCCGCCGTGGGCACAGGCGCTTGGATGGCTCATGGCTGTTGTGTTGGTGTTCACCATCGCCCTTTACGCCGTCTACCACATCTGGAGTTCGTACAAGAATCGAGGGTACGACGGCCTCACCTTCTGGAGAGTGAGTGTCGCAGGGCGTTTGTAGAGTCTCTCTATTTATAAACGAACCACTTTCTTTTTCGCCTGCATGTTTGCCTACCTGGAACTGAGTTGTGAGGAAAACGTGGCGAAATTAATACTTGTTGTGTGTGTGAGTGTGTGTGTTTGTTTGTTTGTTTGTTTGTTTGTATGTTTGTTTGTTTGTTTGTTTGTTTGTTTGTGGGCATGCATGTGAGCATGTATGTAAAGTTATATGGCTTTAAGTCTATGTGGCTCATAAATATGGCCGTTATTTCAGTTGATCATTTCTACCACTATGTTATTTATATAAAAAACCCAGATAATTGTCAATCATCCTTACAAACACCGTAACACAGTCTATAATAAAACAACACAGTATTGACAGTCAATACATACATGCTTCATCTACAGCGGGTGGTGAAACTGTCCCAACCAACGGAGGAGTGGGACAAGAGAGCAGTCACACTGGGCGTGTCCAATGAGCTGCACGTCGTGAGGACAGAAGGCGCAGTGTATGGCAGGTCACCGCCCAGTTACTTCGAAGCCACTGACTCGGCAACGGTGAATAAAAGTTTCGGATGCGACGAGAAAGGGTGCTCTAACACGAAGCTATGAATTGTAATATTGCTTAGCGAAGAAATCCAATTTATCTAGTAATGCATATACCATAATGGTTTTAACTCGTCGAAATGACTAATTGTCCGGACATGTTCAAGATGTGTTTTAATTAGAATTAATTAGTATATTGCATAAATCCATGCATTGTGACTAGATATATATCTTGCCAGACATAGCGGTTTACCGTTTGTGTCTTATTTGTTCACGGGGAATTGTATTTACATTACGTAAAATAAGATAGTTCGCCTTTTTATTACACTATATCGTCGAAATGGATTTAACCAAATAATACGTCGTAATGCAATAAGTGTATGGTATAGCTAGGACGAGAATTTTACAAATAATATTTCATTGTTATTGTGCACAGCTTATATGATTGCATGCAAATATATTACCATACTTACACATACGTACGCACGCACGCACGCACAAGCATGCACTCACCCCAGCACACAGTACGTGACATATGTGTGCGTACAAAGCATGCCAACAAATACACACACAATGTATTCATGTGTGCATACTGATTCTGATATGTTTGTATACTAATACATTCCGCTTAAATAATACTCTGATTTAGACATTAGACATTGTCATATGTGATGGTTTACACTATGTACAAGTTTAATCCAATTTATAATATTTATGTTTTACTGGGTAATGTATGAATTTTATTAACATGATATGCAGCTATTTCGGCAACATCTAAGCACAGTACTGATATTGTTATTTTATGGTGATGTTTTAGAAGCTCTTACTGTTATCTTTTCTTTAAGTATGTAATGGTTTTAATGAAATAGTTCCAAATAGATGTTTGTATCATTGGATGGATGAATCTCGAAAACTGGAGAAAAACGACGAGGAAGAATAACAATATAATGTGTTAGACGCATCGTTTCGTAATGCACAGTGGCTATAAAAAATCATTAAAATGAATTTAAAATAACACGATTGAATTCATGTTATGATGCTTACGATATTGTCTGCCTCAGCAGACATATTATGTTAACAAGATTGCCATTAAAAGCTATATAGTCTACATAGCATGTGAGGAAAAAAGAGGAAGAATAACATTATAATGTGTTAGACGCATCGTTTGATAATGCACAGTGTCTATAAAACACATCAATATTATTATGGGTTCAACGTAAAAACATTGAAAACATATTTGTCTCCGTTATGTTATCTTGATGTGTTTGCTCTGGTCCAATATACATGACATGCGCAGGAGTGGTACGATCGGTCTCATATGTGCGACGTGACTATATGTAAGCCAGCCTGAGTGGTACGATCGGTCTCATATGTGCGACGTGACTATGTGTAAGCCAGCCTGAGTGGGGCGCCGTCGATTGGCTAGTAATCTCAGTCACGTTGATCATCACAGGTTGACATACACCACACCAGTCCGTTGTATAATATATAATTAGTACTATATTAATAGGCTAACTTTGCGGGACTGTGTGTGTACATCCAGCGAGGCGCCGATGTCCACTCGCCCAGAGCTACCAAGTCATTTAGCGTCCATCTCACACTCTAATGCAAAAACCTGTAAATCTCACGCATATTTGCCATTTCAAAAATAACATTAATGCAGACATGCTTATTTTTTCATACACATGTTATTCATACGCACTGGCTGATTGTGAAAAACGTCCATAGAATCCGCGAGGTTATTCGTATCATCGTCAGTGACGTATATAAAATGGTTGTCCGGAAAATTTGAATGACCAAGAGTGCTGCCACCTAGTGCCTTTTGCGGAACAGGACTACAGGGATATTTCGTCACATAACTTGGCAGCTCTGCTCGCCTCTTTTGCGCGTTCGTTCGCGACCTTAGACCATTTGCCTAAAAAAAACACAACGATAGTTATTTAGAGTTAGTGTTGTTTGGATATGCCTTGTTCTCTAGAGGGTCTTTTGACTCTTTGATATAATTAATTTGTAGTTCAGTATCCAGTTAGTGCCACAGTAAACGAGATGGTTGGTGTTGCGCAGATACATGTCGTCGAAGGTCAATAGTAAAGTATTTGAAATCACTGCCCACATCTATATGGGCAGACATACAAATTATGGATCTACGTTATGTAGTTGTTAGCGTAATGGTGTCATTTGTATTGACGACCTCCATCGTTAAAATGTCGGATATGAAAGTTGCAGTAGTAAAAAATAAAATATCTGAAATATTTGATGCGTTTGCTGAAATCATTGTTAATAATAGTTATTTTGGGGATGAAGGCGACTAGTTTACGTGATCATTATCATCTTATATTGGAATAATTAAAACAAACTGGTTACAGCCTTAATTGGCTCCGCTGTCAATCTGGAATTGTATATCGTTTTGTCAATCGTTTTACGGATTGTTTATATTTGTATGTATGATTTATACAATTCCAAATAAAACCTACTTCTACTACTACTACTACTAGTGCTTGAGTCGCCAGAAAAGAGGCTGGTTGGCCCGCTTGTAGTTGGCTAGTCGGTAGTTGACCCGGCCAACATGGGGAATTAGATTATTCTTGCAGGGTGGGAGCTTCTCATTTTCACCCACCACCTTCACTTGAATATTGCCTTGCACAGCATCAATTGACGTCTCGCGAGCCTGATAGTACATTAGGCAGCTGAAGGCCTCCAAATCTTCCATCACCTCCGGCTTCACCGTCCAGTCATCACCAAGTTCCCTGAAAATGTTGTGATACGTGGGGTTCTTCTGGAGCTTCTTCAGGGGTGCCACCTTGCCTTTGCCCTTGAAGGCGCTGGTGCAGTCCTCGCATGAGAACACGTAGAACCTGAGCAGCGTTGTGCAGTACACGTGCTCCAGTTAATTGGCCAGCTCCGTCACGTTGACGATCTGGCGGTTCTTGCCTATGCCGGTGTCGATATAGATGGTGAGGCTGATGGAGTGCGCGTTGTGGAGCAGGATGAAGAATATGTCACTACCAGGAGTTCTCACGACAGCCGATTTGTACCTCTGCTTGGCGGCTTGGTGGAGGTAGAGAACGACCCGGGTTTGCGTCTCCTCCTGGTCTGAGGATAACTCATGGATCTTATTGGCCAGGAACAGCTTGAAGTCGGCGGGCTTCCTGGTGGCCGGGCCATCGATGATGTACTTCTGTGAGAAGCCACGGCGCAATCTTTTCTGCGCCTTGATAGAATCTGCATCGTAGCAGTCAGTGGAGAACACAACGTTCTTTTTGGCAGCCATCTGCTCCAGCACCTGGAGGCAAATGTCGCCGCACGTGGATATGGATCGCATCTTTTTGGTAGGGCACCTTCTTAGGAAGAATTGTAACATGGAGGCCTTGTTACGTTTTAGGTTCCGAAGAACTGATTTATCCCACAAAAAAGTGAGAATTTTGATATGCATGTGGTATTTTAAAAAGATTTAGGTCTCACATCCCTTTCTAGGGATAAACTCAGATTATGATATCAGACCAAGAGGTCATACGTTTGTCATAAAGTTATGCTGTACTGCACACACTTTGGTGAGATCATTCAGCTGAACCTCTCATAAGACAGAAATGTTATCAACATTCTCACTGCTCAAGACAAGGTTACCCGGTCCCTTCGCAAATTCAAATTTACCAATATGAAGTCCAGGCCAATGAGGTATCCATGTTCTCCAACTTGTCAACGCCATTTAAAGAGAACAAAGAACATTGTCCATTTGCTGATGGTATCATATATCACACTGACGATAATTTTTCAGTGCACGAAGCAATCGTCAAATGCAAAAGACAAGTTCTTTGTATTGCGAGATGATAGCACGTTTAAAAGGATTCTTTATGACAACAAGCTAGTGGTGAACCCAATTCGTTCTGACAGAGCTGTAAAGGATCTCATCCATATGTATATCAAGATATTTCTACAAGGATCAACATTAAAACCAGCCACACAATATATTTTATTTTCGCTGATGGCCTACTATGTACACTAGCTGTGACAAAACCTCTCATCTCAAACCTCATCAAGAAGAAGCAACTTCAGCCATACATAGATACGCCATCTGTAAAGTATTACTTGCTAAGCATTTGATATTACTTGATGATTAGGAAGCCAAGATTTAGATAATGCTGTATGGCACTAATAAATATATCAATTGTGCGACTAAACGTTCTTTCGTAAATGTCCTTTTTTGTGTTTGATACTTAACGTTGGAGGAGTAATTACCGTTATGTTGGATCGCTGAAAAAGGTTAAATACCGCTGGTCTAAGTGTATTTACGAACACAGAATAGCACACTCACACCGATCCAAAACGCACGAGCTCACTGTAAAACAAAAAAGTGTGTGTGTGTGTGTGCGCGCGCGCGCGCGCGTGCGTGCTTGCGTGTGTGTGTGTATGTGCGTGTCGGGCTTTACGACTGTCGCATGCATTTGCAGTATGATTATCATATCACACGGCGTTTCAAATTCATACAACATTTGGCAACAGTTAATTTTTTTCTGTTGCTCTTGTTATGGGTAAGCGGGACAACTGGTTAAATTATTTTTTTCATTGGCCCATGAATGACTGGACACTCGCCCAGTGAGGAGTTGAGATCTGCACCAGGCATAAAACCAGTGATTAACCCTTTACTGGTCCAATGAAGTGCCAATTATGTGGATATATAGATACATATGTTTAGTGTATTTTTTGTAAACTCCATTTATTTCCTAACAAAAGGTACTGGTTTGAACAAATGACGTTTTAGTATGTTTTATGTATTTTTTAACGTAATTTATTTTCTAACAATATGTACTAGTTTTAACAAAAGACGTTTCATCATGTTTCGTGTATTTTATTCAATCTTACGATTGCAAGGAACACTAAATTATTATTATTATATGAGACAAACAACGAAAAACCACCACTTCGATGCCACCGTACGTGTTATTGGAAGATGGGGAGGGGTGTGCTGAGAACACGATTGGGCAAATGGCTCTCAATTGGGCCAATGGCTGTCATTATGTCAACCAACATTGGCTTTCAATTAACAAAAACAAAAATGTTCCAAAAATGTTTGTCACTGGCTCAACCTACATTGGCTTGCCATTGAAAAAACATGATTGGCCCAGCAACAGTTGTCATTGGCTCAACCTACACTGGTTTGCCATTGAAAAAAAAACATTACTGGGCCAATGGTGACTGTCATTGGCGCAACTGGCATTGGCTTTCATTGGCAAACAATGGCTATCACTGGCTTAACCGACATTGGCTTGCCATTCAGATCCGACATTGGCATGCCATTCAGATCCGACATTGGCTTGCCATTCAGATCCGACATTGGCATGCCATTCAGATCCGACATTGGCATGCCATTCAGATCCGACATTGGCATGCCATTCAGATTCGACATTGGCATGCCATTCAGATCCGACATTGGCATGCCATTTAGATCAAGATTGATTAACAATGACTGATTTGGTTCAACTGATACTTCTGTCAAAACCAATTTGGCTTTGGTTTTCAGTTTCATGTGACTTATGTATGCAATATAATGATAATAGCTTGGCATTTCAACAGCTTTCATTGGCTCAATTTACGTTCGCATATCGGTAACATCTGATTGGCATTTCGTTGATATCTCATTGGCGTCTTATTGGCACTTCTTTAGCTCTATCATCGGACCAGCACTGAGCCAATGCATTGGATGTATACCTGGCGTGGAGCACACATCCTAATTGGGCTATTGAGAAGCGACCGGTAATTTTGCAAAAGTATTTTTTTAATAACATTACAATGAGAAGCCGCCAATTATGGTATAATGATGTATTATTTATGAAATTTAATTTCATTGGCATGTCATTATCATCTGATTGGAATTTCATTTTTAGCATATCATTGGCATCTCATTAACGTTTCGTTGGCATCTGATACACATCAGTAGTATAAGATGTGGTCGAGGAACCCCTATGTGTTGTATCGGCCAGCCATAACGTCACTCCCACTGACCGTTATCATCTCTTATTGTACTCTAAACTAACCACTGACCTTTGCACTAACCTCTACTAACTCCATTAATCACTACTAACTCCCATTGACCACTACTAACTCTCACCAGCACCCACGCACAAGTTCCCATTGACTATCAACCCAGCACCCCACTTGTATCACGACAATAGACAGTGAAAAACTCCCACTCGTGGGAAATCACTCACCTTAATTGGGGCTGATTGTGGTATGCGGAGGGTCTGTCGTACGTACGACATGCTCCGCGCTGATGACATGTAAACACTGTGTTAATTACCCCGCCCCCAGGGTCGGTCTCCACACCGTGGGAGGCACTCAAATAGCCAATGTGTGGCGATAGGGGAAGTTCCACGGGATTTCATATTATCCTATATCTTCGTAAAGGTCATTACGCCTTCTACAAATATGTCGCTGGATGTATCCAGACATTTTGAATAGTTTTAAGTTATTGACAGAGATTAAACCTTATACATCATTTAACCGTGTTTAATAAAACGTTGTTACATAAACCAGTTCTTATGACATTCCAAAAAGCGCTTTACACTCCCTGACAGTTCAATCAAACAATCTCTCAACTTCTCCTGGAAGCCACACTATAATTGATGGGTGTACACAAATGTACAGAAATATCCACTACAGCTGTATATTCCCTTCACAAATGTTCAGCTTCACTCGACGAGACTCCACTAGCTTCCTCCCACGCAAACAGAGACCAATTCTCTCCCTCCACAATCACGCCGTTGAAATGTCTATGTAGTTCTCCAATGACGTACCTTGTTCGTGTGCTAATCTGACATATATGATTAGTTAAATAATAACCTCGTTGACTGCAACACACATACGTGGAAACGATCCACGCTGATAAAGTGTTGTAAGCGACTTGTCCGACATCCATAATTAGAGCTCAGCGCACTGACGCAGCCTCCAACTTTTATCCGTCGCCTCCGAGACGGCGCTGGGTCCGGGTACAGGCGGGGTCATGTGTGTATTTTTAAGAATGCGCGAAAATCTCAACTGTGTTGTGCATTAAGGCGGGATAGAATGAGTTTAAGGATTCCGTTAAATATCAAAAGAAGAGAAGTGGCGTTCATGGTTTATGCGTTCTGGAAAATTTGTTTGATACATTTTTAGAGTGTTTTTTCAGTTTAGATGTGTATCCAATGATAACCAAAAGAACTTAAAATTGGATACGCTGACCACACTTTCTGTACCTCACACACACGTGCGCACACACATGCACATACAAACACACGCAGGCACACACGCAGAGAGAAATTAAATTGAGGAATCCGTCAAATAGCTAAAAAAAAACAGTGACGTATATGCGTCTATGCGTGTACGTATGTATGCGTGTATGCTGATTAATTCTTTGAGAGTAGAACACTTATGAAGCTGGCC
>CM034535.1:67033796-67086331 GCA_020002185.1 Paraescarpia echinospica | reverse complement strand
AAAAAATGTTCTGGCTGAAAAGTTAGGAAGCGGTCATTATATCAATTGGAGTATTTTTTTTTACCATCAAGGAGGATGCAGTCGGGTGGTTTTTGGGAACCTGATGTGGGGATCCAATTATTGATTTTAGTGAGCCTCAAGAGAGGTGCAGTAGGATTTTTTGTGAGCCTGCAGTGGGAGTGTTTTGATTATATATTCATTACGCATATGTAAAATGTCAACAACATACGTCATATGTAAAATGTCAACAACTACGTCTGATGATGTTGCGAATCCACCTGGACGTTTGAACGTTTCGATTTTGAACATTAATTCAGAACATTGAGACTATCAAAAATTAAATAGGGACATTTCGATATTGACGATATAATTAACATGTTGCTATACAATTCTTGTTTTGCAATAAGCATTAGTTGCTGTTTAAATATTACATTGATACATATGTTCTTTTCTGTTAGAGGGAAGATGTGACCAAATAAGGTATGCTCCCCATGCGACTAAAATACTTTACGCTCCCGACGAGAAGTTGGTTCGAGCCATGTTGTTACTTACTGTAGTCTTATATATTAAATCGTATTCAAACGTGTGTCTTTACAGTTTTCAGTACATATTTATGGAATGGAATAATTAACCAGAAACATCAATACAAACCACTAACATTGACAGTTTTAACAAGTTCACATCGACCACATTTAGTATTTTCAAATTATCCTTCTAGAAGTGAAGAAGAGGCAGAAGCTTAGTCTAAACAGACACAGCTTGACGTCAACGGGATTGGCATGACAAACACTAGGACGTGTCGTGCTTAAGATGTATCTAAACTACTGCGTCAGTGATCAATTACGTTGGCCCTACTGTGATCACCCGCAGTTTTGGTTAGTAGACTGTGACAACACAAAAACACTCAGACCATAAAATAGATCCTTCAACCAGCACGGCTGAAGACTTTAAACAAAATATACGCCTTTCTGGTGTATCGCTCATCTTTGAAAGGCTGTACCTCAAAAACACCATCTAAGTAGAATGAGTATAGAGAAAAGAAGTGATGATGTCACGCCGCTTAGCAACCAGGCCAGCTGGTTCCAACAAATGTTTTCAGCCGTATCTGTTAACATGATGTTATGTTTTGTTATCTGTAATCGATATTCTGAAAGTCATACGTATAGTTCTTTATGGATCCCATAAGTTGAAAGTGAGAAGCAAACATGGGTGAAACAAATTTGCTATTTTTTATATTCTGGAAAGAGAAAATATTGTTTTTATGCATGCTATTTAATATTGCATTGGCAATATCGGTCGCGGTGCCACACAGTTTTGTTGTTGTGCATCACGCTGTTTTCACCGCAAAATGTTAAAGGAGAACCTGTCAATACTATTTAATTCATGTACGAAATTGCCAATATCGAAGGATTTGATAATATCGTGAAATAAAGAACAAAAAAATGTTCTGGCTGAAAAGTTAGGAAGCGGTCATTATATCAATTGGAGTATTTTTTTTACCATCAAGAAGGATGCAGTCGGGTGGTTTTTGGGAACCTGATGTGGGGATCCAATTATTGATTTTAGTGAGCCTCAAGAGAGGTGCAGTAGGATTTTTTGTGAGCCTGCTGTGGAAGTGTTTTGATTATATATTCATTACGCATATGTAAAATGTCAACAACATCACTATTAACACATTTTTAAGTGCAAATATGCCGTTAGCAAATTTAGTAACTATACAAAGTCAATAAACACATTATGCAGTTAATTAAAAGTAACATTAATCATATGAATTGCATATAATGACTCCACAAATGTCTAAGAACACCGTGAACCTTGCTACCACGAAAACTGTTTATTGTCTTGGATTTGGACCAATTTCTTGTAATTTTAGCATATTTTCAAACTTAGCGCTGTTATGAATTAATTCTCCTCCATACTAGCATGCACCGCACCTCGAAGAACGCTTGGAAAATAAGTGAAATTATTAACATGATCAGATCTGACATGATATTCTCCCATTTTAAGCAGTTTGGGCTCGTCTGAGAAGTATGCAGCAAATCCAGAGATAGGGGCCTACTGACGACATTAGCCATATTCGAACAAAAATTTGTTTTCAATGAATAAATCCCCTTACAAAATGGGTTCTTATTAATTGTAAACTAACGTGGATACCCATAGATTTTCAGAATGTTCAGACCAGCCAATTACAACTCCGCTCGAGGTTCACCTAAGACGCCAAATTAAATACCGCTCAGCCTGAATTAGATGTTGTTCCATATTTCAAGATATTATCAAATCCTTCGATTTTAACAATTTCATACAATAATTGTACGATGTTGACAGGTTATCCTTCCGCATTTTGCGATGAAAATAGCATGATTCACAACAAAACATGTGTTGCACCGCGGTCGATTTTATAAATGCGATCAACTTAGCTTGCGCTAAAATATCGTTTTTACGTTCCAGAATACATAAAATACCTAATTTGTTTCACCCATATATACTTCTCACTTTCAACTTATGGGAACCATAAAGAACTACAAGTATGACTTTCAAAATAATGATTACAATTTGGAACAAAACATAACACCATGCTAACGGATACATTTGTTGGAACCAGCGCTGTTGTTATCGTCGCCGTTGTTGCGCTATTCACTTTGATTGTGACTTTGTAGCCACTGCAGCGCTGCTGGCTGACCTACATTGTGGTTAGTATTGGACGTTGCCTTCTCTTAGGCGAGCTGTAATTTTTTTTTCTTTCATTTTTGTATTTGTCACTTCCACCACGATGATTTTTGTAAGGATTGTAGGTGGCCATTGTTGTGTAAATGGCTGATTTATACACTTCTTGCTCAACAGCTTCCAGCAGTGATAACACTTATAATCGCAATGTGGTGAGGTTTTTTTTTTTATAAATTCTCGATAGTGAAATCTTCCTAGCCTCACGCCTTTTCCTACGGTTGTTAGTTCATTGACTTCGAATGACTTTGTGCCGTTTTGAGTGATTGACTCTCAATTAAAATATATGACAGAGCCTCGGTCTCCTATGTATTCGGGTCGATGTCATATCTTTTCAAGGTGGATTTGAGAACGTTTTAATAGAGTTTGCGCTGTCCTCGTTGAGACCGTTTCCCGTGACTCAGCTTTGAGTAGAAACCGTGCGTGTGTGGTTTTGTGTCAGACATGCGCAGTACATAACCGGTCCATCTCAATTGTTGTATAATGATTGCTTCAATACTTGACATGTGAGCCTCACTAATAGGCGAGCGGCAAATTCTAAAAAATGCTTTATTTTAGGAGTTTAAATGTCACCACCACAACCTGCACACACACACACACACAAATGTTATATAATTTGAAAGCACTACATCTCCTCGTCCCAACGAGGCCTGTCGTAGTGCTGTCAAGTGGTGCAGTAAACTTGAATCCAAGGTCAAACAAGGTCAATTACTAGCACACGAGGATGTAGAATGGCATCGTCGGCATTACACAAAACGATCGAGCCAGTTTACCGAGCCGTTGTGTACTTTGAACTGCATCTACGCTAGGGGATAGTCGCGTCCAGACAGTCAAACTGATACATTCTTCCTCGTATAGGTGTCGATGTGAGATGCTGTATGCATATATTCCTGATTTGTTTGTAACCAAACCTTTGCGTTGTCGTTAACGTTTGCAGTATGAAGTTTTATTAACATCGCCAGACCTAAAGAGATGGATTCTGGCAGGATAGATGGTTAGCTACACAGTAGTGTGTGCCATGAAATAGGTGACATACAACCAACATATCCAGCCCATGCACGTTCTCCATCGTGACCAATTCCATTGACAAGAAGTGGTTGGTTCTGGATATTTTGCAAGAACGACTTCTTCATTTCACCCTTAAAGGCTGATGTTGAATTATAACCTGTTAGTGCATGGAAGCTGAGCATGTTATCTTTCGCAGGTTGCATAAGTCTTTCAGGTTCTGTTTCTGGGAGGTCCAGCCGTGAATACACTAGTCAGTTCTGCCTTTGGCGTTGAGTTCATGTCACCTCCAAATGTGGTCATAGTCAGTGACTGGGACTGGGGATAGTTCAAGTATTCACCATTTCCACTGTTCATCCAGTAGTGAAGCTATTGAGCTATTGCTTCAACAGCTTTCTGCCAACTTTGGTACTGCTCGGTACATTTGGTGAGGTGGAAATAGTTGCGTAGGTTTATTTTATTTATTTTATTATAAAGCACTTATAGAGCGCCGTGTGTCCAGAAGTCAAATCTGCTCAAAGGCGCTGAAAGCGTTGCTTCTTCTGTGCGTAATGAGACCATGCAGTTTTTTTTTATCGGTATTTAGCTGTTAGATAACTATTGACCACGTCACTTGGAGCAGAATCGTTGGTGTCCATAGGAGGAACTAAAGGTATGTCGTTACCCTGTGGGTCAATCCGATTTCTGCTGTAGAATCCTGTATAGAATCAGCGTTAATATTGCTGACATGTACACGCTTGACAGGAAAGCAATTCCGTCGACAGGGAGGAAGAACCAGTGGTTTAAAGGCCACCATTCTTGAGTCATTGACAGATTACATGTTTACATAGTGTACGGAATATTCTATTTCCACTGGCAGAGACACCAGATTTAAAGGACCAGCTACTTTTAATGTATCTACCGAAAGACACAGACAATGTTGAGTGAATAAAATTCCCCCAAGTTTCGAAACAGCGGTAAATGAATAGCTAACCACCTTCCACTGAAACGCCTAATAAATGTCCTAACGCTAGACCACCTCAACCCACTGCAAGTCAGTCTTTCTATATTCTCCGTAAGTTTCTCTGAACACATAAATTACTGTTTGACAAGCTTCTTCGGGTCGTCTACGTCATGCTTCATTCTGGGTGGAATACCACCAGAGCGTTTGAACGTGGTCTCTTCCTTGTCGTCTTCCTTGTTGAAGAGAGATGATCTTGAGTACTGTGGGTTTCGTAATCGTTCTGACCATGCGACGCAAAACGTTTCTGTAACGCCGATGATGCCATCATGCATCTTGTATAATCTATACACCCATTCAGTTGACCACAACAATTTCAGTTAAAATGTAATAGTATAATGAGGATAACGCGATACTATGCTTTGGAAACCTAGTTTTATTTAAAACAACACATCAATGTGTTACTTCATTGTGTCTTGACATTTAACACAACAGTTAGTTTAGTTATTATGATTTTGTTGTGGGTTATATATACGTAACATTTAGATGTGTTCTTAATAAAATATAATGTACTTACCTTCTCATTAATGCATGTCACCAACATTGTAGATTTATAGCAGCATGTGTTGTTTATGTATTCTCTTTCATGCAGTATCTATGCGTTTCGCATGGTATCAATTATTTCATAAACAACGTACTCCTGCTTTGTATTGTTAATAAAGCCAATTTTCACCAACGATGAGAACTGACGTGCTGCAGCATGGAAAACACACAAAGAAGGTGAATATCAACGAGGTGACGGGATGCCTTGGTAGAAGACAGTCGTGAAAATAATGTTTACCAAATAATTGTTTACCAAATGTTACATAAAAACCATAACGCGTTCGCATATACTCGTTCAATGACGAAGGACGGAAAGAATAAATTATGAAGTTCACGTTCATCGATAGGCCCTAGTCATGACATTGTAGAATTGTCAAATAATATTCGTATTGATATGCTATTGGCATGAGGGTAGACATAAGCATTATTGTGTCTGCTTCTACTCCATGTTACCAACTCTATGACGCAGGGGCCGTTTGCCGGAGTTTTTCTGCGCGCGCATGGTTCTTGCAATTGTTAAGGTACGTTTTACGTATTACGCGCTCATTATGTGTTACGTATTACTTGCACATTACGTTTAAAGTTCAGAACCGTTAAGGAACGAACTGATTTAGCCCATAAAGGTTTCATTTATGTGGTATGTTGACGTCCTACTCTAAGGGTCGTTGATTAATTCCTGAACGTTTGGCGCTCGAGGTTCAAGCCGTCTAAGAGTGAAATGTTAAGATACATACGCTAGGTCGATTATAGTTAGATACATTGTGAAAGGGAAATGGAGCTAGAAAGCAATGTCTTGGGAATAAGGAGATCAACGTGATGTTACGTGACTCGTGGGATAGTAGTACATTTTAGTCATCTATAGTCAGTACGTTGTCATCAGATTACTGTTGAAAACAGCGGTTTTTATGTTCTTTATAGGAAAATAGCGGAGTCTTCTGAAGCATTTCGTGTCAAATATTTGGATTGTTTCTCCGTTTTCCAGTCAACGTCCCGCTCACGCATCCATAGAGAGAGGGAAAACTACAAGTGTTACATAATGACAGATACGCTTGACTGGACAGTTGATGTATTTGCTTTGCCAAATTATTTTGCCATTGATGTAGCAAACACGACTACAAAAAGTATTTTTCTCTGGTTTTTTTTTCTTTGGTTGCATCTCAACAAAAGAACAAACACGTCTATACATCAACACATTAAGGATGAATTGACTTTCATACAATAAAAGATAACTCATTACGCCGTTCTACAATATGAATAATGAAACAGGTCAAGAACGTGTATTCACTCACTAGATGCAATAAAGAAGAGTGCCTAAGCACAGTGTACTGTGCACTGACTGATTGTGGCATTGTCTGTGCAGCCACCTGATGTCACACAATAATGAAATTAATCTTTAATAGTATAATTATTCCTCTGGTTCACAATTGTGCACGCAAGTATGCCGCATACAACATATTGGTAATACAACGACTTTTAAACACTTTAAAAGTGTTTGTGTGTGTGTGTGTGTGTGTGTGTGTGTGTGTGTGTGTGTGTGTGTGTGTGTGTGTGTGTGTGTGTGTGTGTGTGTGTGTGTGTGTGTGTGTGTGCGTGCGTGCGTGTGTGTGTGTATACACTGGCCTATATATGGACACACACACACACACACACACACACACACACACACATTGTCGATTTGACAACTTTCATATATCGTTTTCATTTTTTAATATGATAAAGTAGACCTATTGAAGATTTGAAAACAAAACATGGGACACCTTAATATGGTTATTCCTGCCAGGGACAGGGGTTTGAAATTTGTCACGGATTAGCGAGGTCTCCGTACACTAGATGGCTCAGTCTAGTAGGGTTCTTATATATCAAGGTCAACGCATATGAGAAAGAACGGTTATCGTGAACAAGCAACAAAGAACAAGGAAAATTTAATAAACTTTATTACAAGATATCTTCCTTTTGGTAAATATCTCGATTAACAATATAAACAGAATAAAGAAATCCCGTAACCAAATCTTAATAGAACATAATAAACAATAACACTGAATCTTTCGATTATTAAATTCCACTTCCTTTCTAAGGTGGATTATACCGCTATACGACCAAACACTAGGCGCCAAGTGTTATCTAAGAATAACTCTCATAATATAAATACACAGTATAAGCTAGTCCTCGCGGACTATCATTACAGTATTCTGTTACAACACACACACACAAATATATATATATATGTGTGTGTGTGTGTGTGAATACTTCAAGGGTAATAACAATTCACTTCAAAACCACAGATAACTACTAATCATAATACAGCACATAATAGATACGTTCAATCAGAAAATAGACATTTACACTGGGCTGGTCCCATCTCGAATATATACGAACGTTTGTTGAAGTCAACACGCCGAGCTCAGAACACAATTGGAACGGTGTATCTCGGCAGCACGAATAATGATGCCGGGCACTTGACGATTGCCGTCGTACGCCGCGAATTCTCGAGTCGTGTCCGTTCAATGATCGCACGGTCGCAAACGATTGCGAAGTCAGTTGAATACGTTCAACTGAAAGACGAAGCCGGGCAGTAGACGCTTACCGCCGGCCGCTACGAATTCGATCGAGAGGTCTTGTCCTGTTGCAAACGATCGAGAAGTCGGATGAACGGGTTCGCGTGAATGACGACGCCTGGCAGTATACGTTTACCGCCGGCCGCTGCGAGTCGCATTCCGTCAAGCTTTCTGACGATGTCGCTGTGAGACCACTGTTCGGGGATGGCCCGAGCTGGGTGAGCTCGTCGCGATTATCGCTCATCGACGCAAATACGTTGGGGCCGATCGGAACGTTGTCTCAATATACGGCTGACGTTGCGGCATGGATTCTTCGAAGCTCGATCGAACAGTCACTCTGGACACTGAATATTACACACACACAAAAGCTTGGGAACGTAACCCACGTTAACGATTCCCACCACGCTTTACGACTTGATTTGCCATTCTCTTGGCAGCAGGGCAACCTGTCTCGTTCAACCCTGGATCTGTCCCAGTCTTTCGCCAGCGTCCAGATGGCGAAATGCGTACAACAAACGTTTATATAAGCAGACCTAATTACACATCATATGACAGGTTTCCATCATTTCTATTGGCTAATGTAATATACAATTCAAACTAGGCATTGTGGAACACCCTCTCTAAGATTACAGTGAAACAACCTGCTTGCCTAGAAACACTAACAACAGATTACCACGCTTCACTGAGCGCATCTGCAACCGAGTTGCTGTAATTACGTAACTAAGGCGGTTGGTTAACAATATGTCTATCTACTGGCTTGACCTTCCTCATTTATAAAATTAAACCTCAGGAAAGTAGATTTAAATATCCAGAAATAGCAGAAATGCTACAAAATTACATGTACGATTCGTGTGATACCACGCGAAACACATTGACCGTCCGTCTAGCAACATCTCGTGTCTCTATGATATTAGACATTACGTACTTTTTTATGGATTTCTGGTACATAGAATACATAAACCGTCATGTGTAATGTAAATTCATCAGCTGTCAATGCACGATTTAATAGCATTCTTGTTGCTTAAGTAGAAAAAGATGGCTTAGCTATGACATCGAGTTTGTTTATAGGATCATTAGTTATATGGTGAATGCCGTCTTAGAAAATGTGTTTCGCAAATACCGCACATATTTGTTATAATTGTGTGCCTGTCGAATAGTTAATAATGTATTTATATTAACTTCATCGCTTCATTGAGAATAATTCATATCTAACTTGACAGGGAACCCATGGTCAAGCATACTCAACGACATATTTTGAGTTACAATTTTGTTTGTGATTTAACCATAACGCAATTAACATAACATGTTCTCAACAGTCCCGCAGCAGACATAGAATGGCTGGTTAACAAACAGTTTTTTTAACGGTAAGTTATGGATGTACTAGCAATGAAACCACAACAATAATATGTTTGAAATACGTTTTGCCACAAACATTTAACACAACTGGCGTCTCTAGAATAGCACCATTTATTGTTCAAATATATCATCATCATCCAGTTTTTTGTCGTTGGATAGAACGTCGTACACACCGCCGTCAGAGATTTGTGATGTTACTTGGTATAACATTTCCCATTCTTTATATCCCCCTTTCCCTATTTGAAGCAGCCTCGCGCTTGTGTCTTTACCTTCTCTACGTGCCACTTGTCATCATGCCTTACAGCAATGAAGTCATCGTTTATATACATTTTTTTCTGATTATTTGATGATTTTTCACACATGGGGTGAACAGTAGCAGGATCATCAGAAATGAAGGTATGAACGCAGAGCATACTGTATTTTATGCAATGGCCAGGACAGGCCTAGTGCGGGTATTGAGGTAACTGGCTGAGGCGATAATTACTTCCAGCTGTTTGGCTTAATAAAACCGCCCAGCGCCTTCAGCCAATCACGGCATGTCAGGATTAGGCGCCAGCCTACGATTTGGATTAGCGGTTAAGCCGCCACTTCCGCGTTAGGTATACAGCCCTGTATGTGTGTCATGTCGTGTATATCCTGATGCTTCTACATCCTGATTTCTAACTGGTTGTATACCCTATAGATCAATTAGATTTAAACGCAGATACAGTTACACTTCGTTGACGTCTACCAAAACGCGAAAGGAAGACCGTTCGAGCGCCTATTATAGATGAGTATCGCTCGTTTAATATTTGCCTTCGTGGTTTTCCTTTGTCTTGAAGTCTTGTGACGATCAGTAATGGCGTCGGCCGTAATCATGTCGGCTGCGGTTTCTGATCTAGAAATACTTATTATCGGACATTCTTATGCATATTGGTTGGGCGAGTTTGTTGAGTCCGCTAGTTCCCCTGGGTTAATTGCGCACTTCGAAAAGCAGGCCAGGCCATAGATGCAAGCGGCCGGACCGTATCTTCTTTTCGTCAACCAAATCATGACAAATGTTATGCCTAAGGCGCAGATTTCGGCGATACAACCTGACATTGTAATTGTTTTGCGGGGTGGCAATGATTTAGACAGAACATGTTCTCCTACTCCACAGTCCGATGGATCACGGCTTTGTGTCTTTGCCGACGAATTGTTGGCAAGAGGAGTTAAGCAAGAATGTCTGCCAAATCGAGCGCCGGTGAAGGTGGCGCCATTTTGATTTCGAAAATGGGTCCGTTAGCTCGAGTGGCAGCGGTAATTTCTCTGTTCAAAACGGAATGTAACCGGAGTCGGGGCCTGTTTTGCTGGCGACATAAGTATATATGGAACAGCCAAGCGAATATTTTACGATCTGACGGTGTTCATTTTACTGACATCGGGAATCTTCGCTTATATCGTAGCATCCTTGGGGCAAATTTTAAAGCCATAAGCCGGGTAGTTACGGTTCACTGGTTTTGTTTGTCCCCGGGCTTAGCATGACGGGTAAATTATGACTCCAAGTTTTAAAGATTGCCGTTGCAATTGGAAATGTCAGCGACCGTTTGCCAATATTAACTTTATGAGTGCATGCAAGAATTAGTACCTCGGTGATATTAGTGCATGTCCCAGTACTACTTGCGCAGTTAATATTGTTATACGGTTTGCCAATTTCACAAAGTTTATGCGGCTTTGACATGTTTCATTTCTGAAGGGTGATTGGCAAAACTGGTGTTTGCTTGAAATAATTAAATTGGCTAGTGTCCATATTTTAAGAGGCCCATGACTGTTTTTCACCTCTTATTGTTGACGACTATTAATGCCAGTAAAGGTTATGGACGTTTGCCAGTTATTAATTACTCGCCTGTTGGCTGTAAATATTACTTATCATGGCCTTGAGCCAAAATTAACTTCTAGGCCGTTCGCCATTAATAACATATAAATGATTATGAATTAAAAAAAAATTCAATACCACTTTAATTAAAATCTTAAGTAAATAACAACAGATAATTAATTAATTAATATCATGGTTGTTTGCCAAATTACTGCAAGTTGGCCGTTCGCCATTAATACTAATAAAATACTTATCACAGCGGGTTGCCAAGTTCATGGCCACTCGCTGAAGATAACAGATCATGGCCATTTGCCAAATTAACGTGTCTTGGCCGTTTGCCAGTAATCAAAAATACTCGTTATGGCCGTTTGTCACGTATTGACTCACGGCTGTTTGCCAAAAATAGAACATATCATGGCCGTTTGCCAAATGTACGTCTCTTGGCCGTTCACCATTAGTAACAATACTTCCCATTGTCATGTATTAAGTGTTCACGGCCGTTTGCCAAACAATTACTTGATGGCCATTTGCCAAACTACCGTCTCTTGGCCGTTCGCCATTAATAACAATACTTAGCATTGTCATGTCTTAAGTGTTCACGGCCGTTTGCCAAACAATTACTCGATGGCCATTTGCCAAACTATCGTCTATTGGCCGTTCGCCATTAATAAAAAATACTTATCATGGCCATTTGCCAAGTATTCAGTGTTCACGGCCGTTCGCCACAAATAACACATCATGGCCGTTTGCCAAATGTACGTCTCTTGGCCATTCGCCATTAATAACAATACTTAACATTGTCATGTATTAAGTGTTCACGGCCGTTTGCCAAACAATTACTTGATGGCCATTTGCCAAACTACCGTCTATTGGCCGTTCGCCATTAATACAAATTACTGATCGTGGCCATTTGCCAAGTATTCAGTGTTCACGGCCGTTCGCCACAAATAACATATCATGGCCGTTTGCCAAATTAACGTCTATTGGCCGTTCGCCATAAATAATTTTCCAATAATAATGATAATAGGTATAACTTAAGTAAAAATACTAATAAAAATAATAATAATTACCGCCATGCGTTACTGGAGGCATGTGAAATAATATTATTACCGCCATGCGTACTGGAGGCATGTGAAATAATATTATTCCCGCCATGCGTTATTGGAAGCATGTGAAATAATATGATTACCGCCATGCGTTACTGGAGGCATGAGAAAAAAATATGATTACCGCCATGCGTTACTGGAGGCATGTGAAATAATATGATTACCGCCATGCGTTGCTGGAGGCATGTGAAATAATATGATTCCCGCCAAGCGTTATTGGAAATAATATGATTACCGTCATGCGTTGCTGGAGGCATGTGAAATAATATGATTCCCGCCATGCGTTATTGGAGGCATGTGAAATAATATGATTACCGCCATGCGTTACTGGAGGCATGTGAAATAATATGATTACCGCCATGCGTTGCTGGAGGCATGTGAAATAATATGATTCCCGCCAAGCGTTATTGGAAATAATATGATTACCGTCATGCGTTGCTGGAGGCATGTGAAATGATATGATTCCCGCCATGCGGTACTGGAGGCATATGAAATAATATGATTCCCGCCATGCGTTGCTGAAGGCATGTGAAATAATATGATTACCGCCATGCTTTGCTGGATGCATGTGTCATAATATGATTACCGCCATGTGTTGCTGTAGGCATCTGGAATAATATGATTATCACCATGCTTTGAAGGAGGCTTGTGAAATAATAAGATTACTGTTATGCGTTGCAGGAAGCATGTGAAATAATATGATTAAAGATAAAGAATGTGCTTTATTGATCCTCGCACAAAAATGGTGTTACTGTCGGTGCAGCACATACACTTACAAATATAAACATACAAGAGTAAAATATCATGTTGTACAGATGGTACAGATACCAACATTAACAACACCCACATATGCCAACACACACATTTCTTACTGCCATGCATTTAGTTGGCGTCGTGGTCAAGTTTCTGGGTTTTCAGACATGCTTAATATGCTTGACAAATGTGACCAGTACAAGATTGTTGATTATCGTGCATGACGATGGGAGTGAAGTTCTCTGTAGTTCGAGTACTGTCCTGTTGTGCATTTATTATTGTAGAATTTCTCCTGAAATTCATCCTTGAGTCAGCCAACATCCGAGTCAGAGGCAGGATCGGTTACACTCGACAATATACACTTGGACATGTTTGGCTGCCTGGCAGGGACATTGACAGATCGCTGCTGCGACACCAATAACTCTTCTGTCTACGCCAGTGAATGCTCGACACAGGAGCCATGACAGTACTCTCATACTCCAGGTAGTGGTGGACAGTTAGTCGAAAGTAAGAATACATTTGGCATTTGTTGGAGCAGGATATAGAACACAGTATGGCATCTTTTGAGAAGCTGCTGCACAGGACACTCGCCTTTGTAACAGCAATCCATCCTACTACACTTATGGCAGTTGCAAGTGGTTTCAGTCCAGCAACAGACACTTGACTGGAGTTGGGGCAGTACCAATGCGACGCCTTAACCAAGGGTACATACAACACATTTTATGTTACAGGTAGAGGACTTTAGGTATGCAACGCAGGACCTATGATCAGACATTGTGTAACAGTATAGATAATAATGATTTTAATAGGTAATAGATAGCTTTTATCAAAAGTAATAGTAATAGATCTGAAAGTAATCGATAATAGTTTAATTACCCCTTTTATTACACCTATTGCTGCAAATGTCCAAAACTTGGGTTTGTTTGCATGTTATTCAAACCGTGTATGTGGTAACAGCAAGGGATGTGTACACAATGTACACACAATTACTGAACCGGTATTTACATAACAGGAAATGATCAGTGTGCTAATAATTTGATATCTTCAGCGCATATCTGCTCAGTGAAACAATGCATAATTATCAAGCCGGTTACTAATTGTTGGGATACACCATTGGAGAGGCTAATAATTGCTTCAACACATTCCTAACACACACACCAGAAGCTGCATCCTGGTGTTGAATTCAAAGGAAGTTCGTATTTAGGAGAGTATCCTTTGGTTGTTTTTAAACACAGTGCACAACAAGGCCCACACTCTCTGCAAGAGAGGGGTGAATGTTTATACGGTTCTGTCATTTACTAAGCAGCAGTGTTAAGGGAATGTATTCATGCCAGGGGTCCAGTACAGGGTATCCTGTTTGCGTACCTGGATGGTTCGTCTATGCAGCGGAGTGAATTCGACGTGTCCCTTAAACGGCTCCTCAGCTTTTGTGTCTCCCCAGTCAGCTATGGGGAATCGTTAAGTCTTGTTATGAGCGGGCATGGGTAAGTTGGTAGTGTTTTTTTCAGTCACTGAGCATGTATCCTTGTCTGCCAATCTAATGATTATGCTTTTTGTGGCACACATACATGCTGGAGGGTTAGCCCCAGCATCTATCGTTTCTATCGTTTCAGCTGTGGCACATTTTCACAAGATTAATGGGTTTCCCGATCCAACTACTAGTTTGATTGTTCACAAGTTATTGCACGAAATTTTGGGTCTTTGCGTGATGTCCGCCTACCTGTCACACTACCCATCCTCACTCGCTTAGTACAAGCTCTCTCAACGTGATGGTCCTTGCATTTAGAGCATACCTGCGAATAGGAGAAATGGTACCGAGGGCAAGGTGCAGTGTTCAAAGCTGTTTACATTTAGGAGATGTTATGCTATCTGGTGACCTTATATTACAGTGTCCCTTGGTCGTTTTAAGCATAGTGCACGACAAGGCCAACAATCTCTGCAGGTAAGGGCTGAATGCTTACAAGGTTCTGTCATCCACCAAGCAGCGGTGGTAAGGGAATTAATTCATGCCAGAGGCCTAGTACATGGTAGCCTGTTTGTGTACACGGATGGTTCGCCTATGCTGTGGTGTGAATTTGACGTGTCCCTTAAACGGCTCCTCAGCTTTTGTGGCTACCAAACTAGTTCATTTAAAGGTCACAGTCTTTGCATTGGTGCAGCTACAGCAGCAGCTTTGTGAGTGATATCTGACGCACAAATCAGGGAAACAGGCAGGCGCACATCGGATGTTTTTAGGAAATATATCCGACTTGCATAAGTATCTTTGGGTCAAAGGTTTGATGTGTTTCATACGGTGGGGTGGTCACAGGTTCCTCTTGGTGACCTTGTGGCGGAATGGCCCCACCTTTTTGTAATTGCATGTGTCTATTGGTGGTGGAATGTTTGTCTTGTTTGCATAGGTTTATATTCATAGTGGTTTTATACCTCTATAGCGACAAATAATGTATGTCTGTATATTGTCGTCATGTTGTAGGAATGTGTGCCTGAGAAACTTTGATGGGGCTGTACAGGGGTTCAGTTTCCCATCTGGTTTGCATGTTAGACATCACATTCTTACTATTTTTATGCCCAAAAGTGGCTGCATTAAAAGCAATCCACTTTCCAATAAAAAAAACGTCATCCTTTGGCCAATTTCAATTCTCAAACTACAATGGGCTTGTGTTGGTTATTGCATAAACACCGCTTTATGTTACACCAGTGGTGGTTATGTCATTAGTGGTGGCTGTCTTGTCAGTTGTGGCTGTGCCAGCATTGAAGCTGCGCCAGCAGTAGCACTATGAACCTTTAACATTGTGATGCGTGTTGGTGGCCTGATTGGACATATATGCTGGAACATATTTGGCGTAGTAACATCTAGACACGCAAGCATGTTTGTACATTTGGCCTTAACTTGGGTCCGTAGCGTGAGGGGTCGTGAAACTGTTGAAGTGTGGTGGTGTTCCATGAGAACGATCGTGAGACAGTTGAAGTGGTATTACATGAATTAATTATGCCACAGCTGGCTTTGACTGATATGGGGTATGCACGGACAGTCATCATCTTGGTCTCCTTTGTAGCAAAGCAATTATAGAAGGTTTTTTGTCCCACAATATGACTCATTTGTTCACCGCAGTTTTCGCTAACTTTTTATAGCGCGCACACCGTAGCTTCCGCTTACCGGTTATAGCACGGCAAACACCTTCGCACGGCCGTTTCCATCACCCGCTTCCAGCCTTTACCTTGAGTGTTCACCAAAGTTCGCACGTCTTTCAGTGAATTCCTGTTAGAACAAATCCATTGCGGAGCTCACCTCGATGATTTTCACGTTCTTTGTGTGTTTTCCATGCTACTGCACGTCAGTTCTAATCGTTGGTGAAAATTGGCTTTATTAACAATACAAAGCAGGAGTACGTTGTTTATGAAATAATTGATACCATGCGAAACGCATAGATACTGCATGAAAGAGAATACATAAACAACACATGCTGCTATAAATCTACAATGTTGGTGACATGTATTAATGAGAAGGTAAGTACATTATATTTTAATAAGAACACATCTAAATGTTTCGTATATATAACCCACAACAAAATCATAATAACTAAACTCACTGTTGTGTTAAATGTCAAGACACAATGAAGTAACAAATTGATGTGTTGTTTTAGATAAAACTAGGTTTCCAAAGCATAGTATCGTGTTATCCTCGTTATACTATTACATTTTAGTGCTTAAGCTATGTTAACAAATGTCTACATGAGGAATATTATGAGAGACCGGTGATACCACGCAAAACGCATATCCAAAGTTACCACGCAAAACGCATAGTTAAGATTAGTTTAGTCTATGCAACACAACATGGACATGCGCCAAGTTATGCACCAATGAAGCGTACTCATTTAACATCAATTTCCACAATAAACTATACGCAACATTGTAAATTCATTTTATTGCGATCTCTACTGCACACCCTAGTAATAATGTCTCACATTGTTTCATATATAATGTCTCTAAGAATATTAAACTTATATTAAATTCCAGGGATGTTACAGGTATAATGGCCTTGCATACACGTGTCGATCAGAAGCTCAGGGTTTTACTGTTAGGTGATATTAGTGTGTTATTTCATGACAAGACAAATTGCGTTTCGCGTGGTATCGTATTTAACAAGATTTAACAAGATTTAACAAGATTGCCATCCAGAGAATTAACTCTAGATGGCAGGTGGACAAGGAAGCCCTTTGGCTTATCGAGAGTCCAACCCTTTTATCTACATATATCCAGCCCTTCTGAGGTATGTGTCGATTTGATTTTTAAACATATTCACACTATTAGCACCCACACAATCATCAGATAATCTGTTCCATTCATTCACAGTCCTTTGTGAAAATGAGAACTTTCTCACGTCTAATCTACACTGCTCCTTTACTAATGTAACTTCATGTCCTCTAGTCTTTCTATCTTTCTTAACTGAAAAAAAACATATTTCTATCAATATTTTCATAACCATTCAATATTTTAAACACTTCTATCTGATCTCCTCTCAGTCTCCTGGTCTCTAGTGTTGTTAAACCACATTCTTTTAGGCGTTTTTCATAACTAAGATCCCTCAGTTTTGGTATCATTTTAGTCGCTCTCGTCTGTACTCTTTCTAGCATATCTATGTCCTTCTTGCGGTATGGCCTCCACGCTTGTATACAATATTCTAAATGAGGCCTAACTATTGTTTTGTACAGCGGTATTATTAGTTCTTTTTCTTTATATGCTATATTTCGCCTAATCAATCCAAGGATTTGATTTCCTTTTGAAGCTGCAATTCCACACTGCTCTGAAACCTTCATGTCAGCACTAATTGTCAGCCCTAGGTCTTTTTCTTTTACAGTAGTACTTAGTACAGTTCCCCCCATTGTATATTCTACATATTCGTTCCCATATCCTGTGTGAAGGCATTTACATTTCCCAAAATTGAACAACATTTGCCACTTTTCAGACCATTTGATCAACCTGTCAAGATCATCTTGTAAATGCTGTCTATCTCCATCACTTTTAATCCTTCTAAACACTTTTGCATCATCTGCAAATTTCAACACCTTGCTAGCTATATCATCGTCCAAATCGTTTATATATATTAAGAATAATATAGGTCCCAGTACTGATCCCTGTGGAACCCCATTCAAAACTGATTTCCAGTTTGAAGCCTCCCCATCAACAACTACCCGTTGTCTTCTGTCAATCAGCCATTTTTCTATCCAGTTAATTGTACCATTTCCTATGCCATCGGCCTTTAGTTTAAGCAGTAATCTTTGATGTGGCACTTTGTCGAAAGCTTTTTGAAAATCTAAGTAGATGATATCTACTGGTGATCATCATCTACCCACTTAGTGATATCTTCCAAAAAACATAACATATTTGTTAAGCATGATCTCGCTTTTAGAAACCCATGTTGAGATGGGTTTATCAAGTTATGTTTAACAAGAAAATCCACCATGTGATCTTTAATCAGTCTTTCTAATAATTTACAAATCACCGATGTTAAACTAACTGGTCTATAATTATTTGACTTGTTTCTCGAACCTTTTTAAATAACGGTATAATGTTTGCTTCTTTCCATTCTAAAGGAACCACTCCCTCTTCTAATGACAAGTTGAAAACTGTTGCAAGCGGTATGCTAATTTGTTCTACAATTTCCACTAGTAGTTTGGGTGGAATACCATCCCCTCCAGGTGATTTATTTTCCTTCATAGCCCTAATTTTCTTAGCTACCATTTCTGGGGTTACAATTAACTGTCTTAAATAGTCTGATTCTGCCCCCTTGAACTTAGCCTCTGGTACTGGCAATGAACTAGTGTCTTCTCTGGTAAACACTGAACTAAAATACTCATTTAGGTCTTCTGCCATTACGAATCCTTCTGATATTATATTTCCAGCACTATCTTCTAGAGGACCGACCTTATCCTGAACTTTCTGTTTGCTTCGAACATACGCATAAAACTCTTGCTGTCATGTTTTATATTACAAGCTAATTTATGTTCATAGCTTCTCTTTGAATTTCTAATTTCAGCTGTAGCTTGGTTTAGTGCTTCTTTATAAATGTTGTAGTCTTCGTCATTTCCAGTACGTCTATATGACTTCCACATCATTTGTTTATGCTTAATTTTTCTAATGGCTTCTTTCGATAAGTATTTCTTTCTGGTCCGTTTCCCTTGTTTTTTGAAGGGAACAAATTTATCTACGATGCACTCTATTTCATTCTTTAAGATATTCCAGCATTCTGTTGCTGTCTTATTCTTCAGTGTATTATTCCAGTTTATCTTTGCTAAATATTTCCTCATTTCCTTATATCTTCCTTTGTGGAAATTTCTCCTGAACTACTTTTTATTATTTCTTTCTGATTTTACTTTGATGGTAAAATGTATCTGGTTGTGATCACTACTTCCCAGAGGCTCACATAATTTAACATTGTCAACTAATTCATTATGTGAGGACAAAACTAAGTCTAACACATTCTCTCCCCTGGTTGGTTCTAGCACATGTTGAGAAAGGAAACTATCTTGTACTAAAACTAAAAACTTGTGGTCCTCACTACCCATTCGCGGATATCAATTAGCAAGTTAAAGCGATGTATCTCATCCAGGTTGGTACTGGGGAGCATTTTTATTGTGTGTAAACTAACCAATATGCAATATGTATTTCAAACATATATACTAATATATACATTTATTTGCCATTAAAAGGTTTTCGCATGGTATCGCAATTTCTTACAATTGTTATGTTTTTTTCGGAGAAAGATGATCTCGGCAAAATTGGACTGGGATTACACATAAATTATTTATGCATACGTATGTAATATATTTTAATGCTTACATATAATATTTAATATTGGAATAAAGCTTGTTTCTTTCTTTTAGTATTTACAAGTATTCTAAAAAATAGTCACTCACGCTAGTGCAACCATTTTTACATTTTGTTTGCCTAGATTTATTATACATCATATGGCATATTAGTTGTGCGTATCTTTTTAATTATGTTTGAATGCCGGGTAGTTTAAGGAAATAAGACAATATGTCCAGGTTTATATATATATATATATATATAACAAACTGAAGAAAACGCGCTACAAACTGAAGATGCACCAACATCATCATGCTCAGAAAAGCACAAACAACTTCTGCAACGACGTGGATGAAACCTTAGAAAATTTAACCCACTGCATGACAGTTATTTGAGACTTCAATGCACAAGTAGGGAAACGAACAAACATTTCGGAAACGGCAACAGGCAAATTTGGTGTAGGTGTGAGAAACGAAAGAGGCGACACGTTGGTAAAATGGGCAACATCAAGAAAGTACAAAGTCATGAATACTTTGTTTCAGAAGAAAGCATGGAAGAGATGGACGTGAAAAAGCCCAAATGGAAAAACGAAGAACGAAATTGACTACATCCTGACAAACAGGCCAGACATAGTCACTGACGTAACTATCATCAACCAAGTCAACATCGGAAGTGACCACAGAATGGTAATGAGCAACATCAAACTGGACGTCAAGGCTGAAAGAAGTTGAACAGTTGATAAACAAGAGACCACTAAGAGTAGATACCACACAAATAGGAACAAAAAGATCGAATTGCAACTCGAACTACGAAATCAATTCGAGACACTACAATAACTAGACGACTTCGACACCATGAGCGAAAACATCACTGAGATAATCCAACTAAGTGCGACATGTGTAGCCAAAGCAATGAACAGGCTTGTGAAGACGAGAATATCGTCACCGTCACGAGCATACATGAAGAAACGACGAGAAATGGTGGATAACTGCGACCGTAAAAAACAAATAGAGTACGCAGAAATATACAAGACCATCAAAAAGAAATCGAAGGAGGACACTCGGCATTAGCCAGGCACTAGGCCGAGACAGACTGATTACACTTCGAGGCAAGCAGGGTAGAGAAATACAAGACCAAGATATGATCATGGAACGAAAAGAGGAATTCTACACCGAGCTTTACGACAATGAACAGAGTACCGTAGTTCACACCGACCCGAAAGAAGTACCAGAGATAACACCATGGGAGGTGGAAGCAGCGCTATGAGATATGAAGAATGGGAAGACATCAGGCAACGACCATATCAACATTGAAACAATTAAAGCAGGAGAAGATACCATCTCGAAAACACTGGCTAAGCTGTATACTAAATGCTTATCAGAAAGACGAATACCCATCGCATGGAAGAACGCAAAGATGGTAATAATGTTTAAGAAGGGAAATAAGAAAGACTTAAAGAACTACAGACCAATATGTATGTTATCAAACAACTACAAATTACTCAAAAAGATACTAACAAATGGGCTATAGAAGACACTCGACGAAAACCACCCACAATGTATTATCCCGTTCTGCATCGCTTTCGTCGACTACGAGAAGGCTTTCGACTCGATGCAAATTCAACAAATACTGACCTCCCTTCAAGAACAGGGAATAGACGACGTGTACATAGAACTCCTGAAAGACATGTACTTCAACAGCTCGGTGATGGTCCAAGATCAACACCAAGAGTACGATAAGGTGACACCATATCGCCCAAGCTGTTCATGGCAACACTCGAAAGCATATTCCGAAGACTGACCTGGGAAATCAGAGGCTTGAGGATAGATAGAGAAAATCTATGTCATCTTCGCTTGGTTGACGACATACCCTTACGCGCTACTACACCACAAGAACTACCAAAAATGCTGCAGGAACTAGCTGATGAAAGTTAAAAATAAGGTCTGAAGATGAACATTTCGAAGACCAAAGTGATGCTAGAAATTGACACACTAATATACACGTATATCAACATCACGCAGGTAGAGAACGTTGAAAGCTACGTTTATCTCGGACAGCGATGTAATATTACAGACAAAAAATCAAGACAAAGAGATTCAAAGAAGAATCACCGACGGCTGGACAGCATTCGCCAAACACTACGACATCTTCAAGGGCAACTTTGAAACCTGCTTGAAGAGACAAGTCTACAACTCATGCGTACTTCCAGCGATGACATACGGCGCGGAACCATCCAGGCAAAGAACAAGCTAGCAGCCGCACAAACAAAGATGGATAGAGGTATGTTAAATACCACATATCGGGAGAGAAAAACAAACATGTGGGTAAGAGAGAAAATAAATGGCATAGACGTGATACAACAAATCAGAAGACAGAAGTGGACCTGGGCAGGGCATATCAGCAGACTACGAGATAACCGATGGACATCGCGTATCACAACCTGGATATCTTACGAAGGGAAACTATCTAGAGGAAGACCGGCGAGACGGTGGAGAGACGAACTAGACGAGTACTGGAAGGGCACCATCTGGCAGAGGATAGCGCAAGACAGGGAGATTTGGAAACGACATGCTGAGGCCTTCGCCCAACAACGGGACACTACGGCCGCACAATGCTGATGATGATATGTATATATATATATATATATACACCGTATGGTTTAATTATATATGGTGCTTCAACTGTAGTAACCTACACCGCAGCAAGCTGTCTATAAAGAACAACCGATTGCCTCAACCGTCAGCGGCACTGATCGCTGACTGCATGTCACCGGCTTGAAACATTTTTGCCAAAGAAATCTACTACGTCAAACATGCAGCTTACGATCCATTAATATGGGGTGTATGACGTAATAGTCAACTCATAGGGAGTGGCCTAAAAAGTTTGCAATGTTCAGAAAAACGTGGAACCTTTCTCATTGGTTCAAACCGCCACCATCACCACCACCACCACCACCAATGCCCACCAATACGTGGTATGAGACGTGTTATCATAAGCGATCCGAAATGGCTTCCAGAACCACAGCCATTTCCCCAGTGATATGTCAACATGGTGACGACCAACCCACCAACCATGGATACGTTGCGCGTTGCGTGGGTAATTGATATTATGATTGGCCTATGCGGCCACTCATAACATCAATCAAGACAGTTGCATAACTGCGTATAAAGCCAGCTGTATCGCAGAACAACTTAGTAACATCGACATGCAGACAACGACAGTCTTCTCTTGGCAACTTCTGGCGCTTTATGCGGTGGTTCTGCTGCTGTGCCCCACGCCCGCATGGCCCTGCAGGTACTTGGTATTTGAATATAACTGCACCTTTGCGAATTTTATGCAGCTATAACTAAAACGATACGGTAGCGATGGAACACACAGAGAACGCGCGGAACATCAAAGGGCATTTCCTGTTAAAATAGCTATGTCCTCAATACTGCAAATATAGGTGTATATAATATGTATACATAATAATTATATATATATATATATACAAATATATATTCTAGTATTAAAATATGATAGTACGAAAACAGGGAAGAGACAGGCTTGTTTTATTGCTTTTATTGTCGATAACTGACTTCATTTTCGCAGCAGCAGCAGCAAACCGCCGAAGAAGTTCAATCATGACATTAATACGCAGAGCGGGCTTACTGCTTTGTACAACACGCGTGTCGTGAAGGCGACGCGATACGAGCGACCTTTGTCAGGGATGAGCTGGAAGTTCGGTCCTCTCAAACACTCAGGTGTCGTTGTCGTTTTGCCCGACGGCATGAAATACCTGATTCACAAGGTAACGGCGACTGTGTTTAGTTGGGTCATTACGTATTCCTCTTCGGCCTCGTGGCCCACAAGGCTTCAGTGCATTTTCTCCAATTTGCCATGTTTCTTGCCACCTGTTTGACTTTTGTCCTCATTTTCCATTCGAGTTGTTGTCTCTTTCTGAAATGTTGTTCGTCTGGTTTTCTAAGGGAGACCCACTTTCCGGGTCATCAGGCAGTGGCTCTCTTCATTTTATTCTGCGCATATGCCCAATACATCTACTTTTCTTGGTGTTTACGTTGGTCTACTTTTCCCTTGCCTTAATCCAGATATTTTTCTTTGATCTCAAAAAGCTACTGATAATGGACTGTTTAAAAAACAAGTTAACCTAGCTAGGCGTGCAATGTTCAGCATCACAATCAAAGCGAAGAAGCTAGATTTACCGATAGGCATACTGTGTGAACTATTTAACCAGCTTGGTAAGGTAAGTAAGGTAACGTAAAGTAAAGGTAAATACTTATGCATACATACACATACACACATGTATATATATATATATACACACACACACACACGCACACACACACGCCGCAGCGTACGCACACGCACGCACGCAGCCACACGTTAATGATCAGTCACTATGTTCATCGTAGGGCAACCAGTATGGCACACCAACTGGAGGCCAGACGGTGGTGACAGCTGCCAGCCATATGAACCCAGGATGGACGAAGGTAATCGACAGTAGCAAGACCGTGCACTCGTCTATCGTTGATGACTATGTGAAGGCCGGAGGCAGCGTCTACTCGACCTTGTTCGACAACTGCCACTACGCTGCTAGCCGCATGATGAAACTTCCATGAAGGCATCGTACCAGTACAGTTTTAACTCTGACACTATCACTGTCTGTGCACGGATAGTTTTAGTGATTAATAAAAGAACAGCACAAACTGTACTTGGTTGTTTGTTATATTTTGTTACTGAAATGAAATCACAATTCGCTGATGTATTTTTAACGTTGTAATGATGTTATATGATGTGTTGGCCCGACATGATACTTGAAGCGCGATGTTCACCTTATCCTGTGTGACACTTTGTTGGTGTCCAATATATTTAGTAAGACTGCGTGTTTTCCTTGTTTATCGTCAATTAGTTAGAGCTGTTGCCGGTGTAATTAAATGCCACTGTAAATTGACCATGACATTTGATGGTTTATATCATATCTGATTCTACACATGTGGAATTCACCCAACCTTCGCGTCATCTTACACATACACGCACGTCATCGGTAACCATTCCGAAATTGTATACAAAGCTACATATCTTTCACCTCCAACATTATTTCGAACTCTGCACCTTTACATTTGTTCATGTTCATTTATCTTAAGTACTTTTTTATTTGTATAATGCTATTTTGCAACTTAATTTCGTTATGAAAAACGTTCATAATGCATGAACATTAATAAATACAGTACCTAAATGCTTTTTGTAAATATGGGATCATCAGTTGCCGTCTGATGGCATCACTGTTGCAAGTGAACATTTAAAATGCGGCTTTTCGGCCAGACTGCCGTTTTGGCGAGTTCACAAAGGTATGTGATAGTTGGATAAGCGAGATTACTAGTAGCTAAGACAATTCACTTTCTATTTATCCACTAGATGTCACCGTTGTTGGTAAAACGAGGTCTTACAGAAGCATGATATTTGGATTTCTTATTGTACATATTCTTGCTTAACTGACTCTCGCCCGGCTGCGTGACTTCGCCAGAAAGATAGTCTGGCATAGAACCAGCATTACTACTAAAAAACGTAGCGCAGTTGTCATTTTAAAAGCATACACGAAGGGTGCCATTTGTGAATGCAATTTGTAGAAAGAAACCAAAATTGTAAAATACTATTTTGTTGCAGACAACAACCGAAGCGGCATTAACATGAGTAACTGTAACTAGTATAAGCACAGGTAGGTGTATAGTAACTGTAACTAGTATAAGCACAGGTAGATGTAAAGTAACTGTAACTAGTATAAGCACAGGTAGATGTATAGTAACTGTAACTAGTATAAGCACAGGTAGATGTATAGTAACTGTAACTAGTATAAGCACAGGTAGATGTATAGTAACTGTAACTAGTATAAGCACAGGTAGATGTATAGTAACTGTAACTAGTATAAGCACAGGTAGATGTATAGTAACTGTAACTAGTATAAGCACAGGTAGATGTATAGTAACTGTAACTAGTATAAGCACAGGTAGATGTATAGTAACTGTAACTAGTATAAGCACAGGTAGATGTATAGTAACTGTAACTAGTATAAGCACAGGTAGATGTATAGTAACTGTAACTAGTATAAGCACAGGTAGATGTATAGTAAATGTAACTAGTATAAGCACAGGTAGATGTATAGTAACTGTAACTAGTATAAGCACAGGTAGATGTATAGTAACTGTAACTAGTATAAGCACAGGTAGATGTATAGTAACTGTAACTAGTATAAGCACAGGTAGATGTATAGTAAATGTAACTAGTATAAGCACAAGTAGATGTATAGTAACTGTAACTAGTATAAGCACAGGTAGATGTATAGTAACTGTAACTAGTATAAGCACAGGTAGATGTATAGTAACTGTAACTAGTATAAGCACAGGTAGATGTATAGTAACTGTAACTAGTATAAGCACAGGTAGATGTATAGTAACTGTAACTAGTATAAGCACAGGTAGATGTATAGTAACTGTAACTAGTATAAGCACAGGTAGATGTATAGTAACTGTAACTAGTATAAGCACAGGTAGATGTATAGTAACTGTAACTAGTATAAGCACAGGTAGATGTATAGTAACTGTAACTAGTATAAGCACAGGTAGATGTATAGTAACTGTAACTAGTATAAGCACAGGTAGATGTATAGTAACTGTAACTAGTATAAGCACAGGTAGATGTATAGTTTAATTAAAGTGATTAATTCATTGTCGTTCCTGAGTTGACACAGCCCTATATAAAGACACACATTTGTTATTACAAGTCTCATCTACCCCTTGTACGTAATTGTTACAGTACTTTTTGCAAATAACAACAAGTGTACTTGAAAACATGTTATAAAAAAATAAATAAAATGTGTGAGCATAATTTGTTTTACGACCATTCTACGAACATTGTATATGGAGTGGGACAGGCAAAACTAGTAACTGTTTTTCATATATGATATAATTTAATTGATTATGAGGTAAACTATCGGAACTTATTACTTTTATAATACAAGTATATATTGTTCGCAACATGTATACATAAATTGGTTTGTTTTGTTCATTTCCGTGGCTATGAGGGCATATTAAACCTTCGGGACTTAGAAAGTATGATTGATATATTGGATTGTTCTAGACGTATTTGTGTTAGCCCGAATGAAATGTAATTGTTATTAAGATATGTGCCTTGTTATTTCTTAACTAATTTAGATTTAGTTGTCAAAGCAGTATACAAATTTGCGCTGTTAGTTTCTGCATTTTATTCTGCTGATTATTGTAATATAATCTGCTCTTCTGATGTTTCAATAACACAAACAGAATCCGTGTCATTTAAACGATGGATATAACGAAACTAGACTAGAACAAAACTTGGAAGGTGTTATGCCTACAAATCCATTATGACCGGTAGTCAAATGGGTATGACATCGTGGATAACCAACTATATTATGTTAGTACCAACAACTGTTATGTATAGTACTGTAGTATATCCTTGGTAAACTGTCACCACGTTAATAGTGTCACCTCGCGAGCACTGTCAATCTGAGAGAGTCCCAGGTGATTTCGGTAATAACATGTATAAATAGCATTATATACCAGTCCTGCAAATACAATTACCGTACAAATCAGGAATACAATCAGCAACAATAGTCCTTCCTCCGTTAAAGGCAACACCGACAATACGAATGAGAAGACACCGCCAGCAAGCGTGCTGTCACCTAGCGGCTTATAAGTGACTACCGCCCATTAGCAATAGTGATCTGTCTCCCAGCAGTTTGTATGAGCCTCGCTCTGGTCGGTCTCCCGATCTTCGCCCACCTCGTGCGTGTTGTGTGTTTAGAGTCTCAGACAAAGTTGAAACAATAAAGACGCTTTACGTTTCACTGTAGTTCGCTTATTATCTTGGATAGTGAAGGCGTAATCTCCCACCTTGGCGCACGCACTTTCGTGTAGTCGTGCAGTCAGATAACGCAGTCCTGTATATCTTTTGAGGATCTTGTTGGTCGACACTAATGTGGGTTGACGGTGTCGCGCTTACATTTATCCGGGCGTTAAATTTTATCCGGGTGATGTTTATGTGCATATGTATGGCATAATATTTGACACCAGTAGATCACTAGTGATAAATAATATACAGTAGTTAAATATGTTTCGTTTGTTATCGTAATACGAGCGTTATAGTTAGAGTACATAATTATAAGTTGCTGTTTCAGATATGTGACCATGTATAAGAGTAAGTCACGTGACGTGTGCGTGGAGAGGAAACTGTTTTACGACAGACTTTTTTTATATGTGGGAAGCAAACATTTTATAATTTATGTATACATATAGACATATATGTAATTATATATATACATATGAACATACACAATGCCCGGATAAATGAAAACGCGACAGTCGTTTTAGCTGGTGCTAAATACAATCCCCTAGATACGCGCACGCGCAGAAACGTCACCCGGATATTATTTACCGCCCGGATAAATGTTAGCGTATTACATTAAATTTTTATATGCACACATGCATGCATATATATATATATATGTGCGTGTGTGTGTGTATGTATGTGTATATATATATACCACTCGCAAAACGTTTATTCTTGATGTTGCGGTGCAGGTCGACGCTCGTGATCGTTTTCCCGTAGGAACTGTTGCCGAGCAGTTTAAACGTGTCGGCGATGATGGCCTTGTCGGGATCGTCGTCGCCCGCGCGTCGCGGGCGGAGACCGTGTCGCCGAAGCGGCGAAAGCACGCGACCGGCTCGTACTCGACGATCTGGTAGACGCGCTCGACGACGAGGCCGTGCCGCAGATACCACCGCAGTAGCGGCGTCGCGAGCAGAATCTTGACGCCGAAGAATCTCCCCACGAGCGTGCGCTGAGGCCGGACGAGGAGGTCGTGCGTTTCGGCGTAGCGACGCATGAACGGGCTGAGATCGTCGCGCTCGATGTAGGCGTTCTTGAAGATCGGCTGCATCTCGGCGAAGGCGTCGCGCAGCGCCGCCGGAACGGCGATGTCGCACTCGACGAGGCCGAACAGCGTGCCGTCGAGCACGGCCTTCAGGATCGTCGGCCGCGTCACGGCGCCGTCGCCGGTCCAGCTCCGCGGCGGCGGCGGCGGCGGTCTCGTCGCGCGCCACTGGCACTCCCACATCTCGACGACGGCGACGAAGCGGCGAAGGTAGGCCGTGACGGCGGCCGTCTCGGCGTACAGTTGGCTCATCGGCTTACCGTTCACCGCGTTCGTCTCCCTCCCCGTGCACGGACAGCCGTGGAAGATGCACCCTTGGAACTGGTACGCCGTCCGCGTCGCGCCACACCAGCCGTCGACCCGGTACTTGCCGACGCGCTTCTCGCGCCCGTTGAGCTGGTGACGTATGTGGGCCCCCGTCCGCGCCGCCTCCCACGTCAGCCACTCGACGGCCAGGCGGCCGTAGCGGTGTACGCGCTCCGGCCGAAAGGCGTTGTCCGCGCGCCGGCGCGTGTACCACCCCGTCGGCATCTCCTGCGTGATCGCCCATAGGTAGAGGCCGTTTGCGTCGAAGCCGACAATAAAGCGACAGGGACGCGCCGACTCGCCGTACTCCTCGCGCCGAAGGGCGGTCACGCCGGCCTCGTGATAGCGCGCGAAAATGATCGAGGGGCCGCCGACGATCTGCGACTGTAGGAGCCGGTGCAGGTCCTTGTTCGACTCGTTGAAGAGCGTGAAGTGGAGCGACGACGGCAGATCGTTGAACAGATACAGCAGCGTCAGGCCCGGCACGCTGATGGCGTCCTTGAACATGTCGATGCGGCGCTGCCGATAGAAGGCGAACTGCTTGTCGACGGCCTCCAGGAACGGCGCCACGTCCCTATTGTTATACCACACGAGGTAGTCCCGCAGCGTCGTCATCCCCTCGTCGCGCCATACCCGCGCGCAACCCTCGTATTCGGCGGCCGAGATGCCTTCGCGCTTCAGGCGGCTGTAGAAGACCTCGCGCGGTGGCAGCCGGGTCTCGGCCAGTTTACGCGGGTCGTCGAGGTACTCGTAGGGGAAGTGCCCCTTCGTCGCCTCGCAGCCGTAGGCCTTCAGAAACCGGGCGTAGCTGACGCCGGGGGCCAGGTAGTTGGTGATGTCCAGGAACTTGAGCGTCGCCGTCGCCAGGCACATGAAGTTGTTCTGACGCTTGATCGTGAACGCCGACGGGATGCTCTGCGCCTCGTCGGTCATGAACAGGGGCGTCAGATATTTCTTAACGACGTTCAAGTCGTACTTCCCCGAATTGAAGCCGAGGACGGGGAGGCGGCGCAGGTGCTGCCACAGACGGTCCCCGAGCACCGTGTACGGGCTCTTATCGCGCGCCGCCTCCGCCGTCGCGTGCGCCCGCCATTCGGCGTCGAGCGCGTCGATCGCCTCGAAGGTCGCGTCGAACGACGGCCGCAGAGCCGCGCACGTCGCCTCGCTCATGGCCTCCAGGGCGTCGATCAGGCGCTTCGCGAGGTCGCCCGAATCGCCGGACGTCACGAAGCAGCGCGCCGTCTCGTGCCCGGGGACGTTCGAGGCGACGCTCACGCTGAGTAGTTCGTGTCGCGCTATCCACCGGCATTTGGCGCTGTCCGCCGGCAGATCGTGATCGTCGAAGTAGCACTCAAAATCGTACGTCGCCCTGTACGGATAGTAGCGCAGGCGTTCGTCCACGTAGACGCCCTCGTCCTCCAGCTGCTGAAACACGGACGGCGTCGGATGGTAGACGCCGCCGGGAAAGACGTGGCGAACGCCGCCCTCTCACGTCGCCTCGTGACGCCGCAGCCGATTGGCGGTGCGCCACAGCGCATCGCCGCACTTGCCGCATCGATACGAACGACAGAACAGCGACACGTCGGCTATGAAGGAATAGTGCGTTTCGAACAGATTGACGCTGATGGTGGTCGGGTAGCGATGGAGGGAGCGGCGGACCACTTCGGCGGTGGCGTCCTCCGCCGACAGCCGATACACGGTCACATTCGTTTCGAAGGCCGCCTCCACCCGGTCGAGTTCGTTCAGCGGGACGCCGGCGAACGCGCAGTAGGGTTGGTCGCCGTAGTCGGCGTAGAGCCTTAAGGCGGCGGCCGTCAAATCGTCAGCGCGAAAGTCGGCGCCCCGATGCAGCGCCAGACAGCGGAAGAGGCACAGGTTGTCGGCGTACGGATGCCCGCGGCGATCGTTCACTAGGCTGACGAGCCCCGCGTTGCGGCGCAGATAGGCGGGGACGGGCTGCTGACGGGCGCACCCGATAGGATGGTGGATGATGGCGTTGAGGAAGTACGTAACGTTCGTTACCAACTCGGCGATCCACCCCGAGTCGGGGCGCTGCGCTATCACGTACTGCAGAACGTCGGGCTGTCGGGTGGCGTCGAGGAAGCGTTCGAATGACGCGGCGTCGGAAACGAGGACGGGCGACTCGAGATAGCGGCCGCAACAGTTACACGAAGAATGGTAGTAACGTAGTCGGCCCGTCTCTCTGTGCCGCAGAATAAACCCGTACGATAAGTTTATTTTAAAGGCCCGAGTCTGCGCCTCGAACATCAGTCGTAGTTGGGCTTCGTGCGCGGCCGTATCCCCGTGGCCGGAGAAATGGAAATTATACCTAGATTGAACGGGTCCGCGCGCCACGGACGTACGGATGCTCGCCCAGTAGTCGCGCACGACGCTCTGTAGGTCGTCGTCGACGACGTCGTCATCGCGACATAAATGGCTATCGGCGTGACCGTCGAACGGTCGATTGCATTTTGGACACACCTCATCGGCGACGCCGCCGCAAATTCGCAGATGCCGCAACATTTGGGCGCGCAGCGCGAACGATCGATCGCATTTCGGGCATACGTATTCATCGCTGCCGCATGTTTTTAGATGCTTCGACAAATGCCAAAGATGGACGAACGATCGATCGCATTTCGGACACACGTGCATCGTCGGTCTAGGCGGCGCGCTATTAACTACGACGAGGCGCGTCGACGCCACTTATATGGCCGCCCTAACGCCCGCTAGGGGCTTTCTAAACGACGGCGGCGGCGGTTTTCTCCTGGTACAGTAATGTGACAATTGTTATCCGTCAGGTGGCGGCACTGCTGCCCCCGTCGTCCGTGGACCGCCGAGGTGGCGACAGGGGAGCAACGTTTTTGTGGTGGCCGACAGGTGGCAGCGCTGCCCCCGTCGAGGGATAGTTTTACGTTTGGCAGTTCGCCTGTCAGCGGCGCCCGGCGGCAAAGTTTTTGTTTACGCTTTGTAGTAGAAATTTCGGCTGTCAGCTGCTCCCGGTTCGCCTGTCAGTGGCGCCCGGATACGGCGGCAAAGTTTTTGTTTACGTTTTGTAGTAGAAATTTCGGCTGTCAGCTGCTCCCGGAGTGTTTTTTTTTTGCGCAGCAGTTGGACAGGCATTGAATGTCAGCGACGTGCGTGTTTGGATGGCAACAACAGGAGGCGGGAATTGATTTTTGTTTTCATACGTTTTATTAAGCAGTCTCGTACTACTACATCACCACCACAGTAAGGCTTTATGCCACGGTAAACAGTAAAGAGGCTTTATGCCACAGCAGAGTAAATAATAAGGCTTTGCGCCTCCAACAACGGCCTATTGCCATTTCCTCATACCCCTGGCATATTGTGCGTAGAACGTGAGCCCGCGTTCGGCCACATTTCTTTGCTAAAAATTAGCGATGCTCCGGGAATTTGGTGACAGTAGCTGCAATAGTTAGAGGAATTCCTTTGTACATCGGTGTGCGGGAACTTGACATTTTCTGGCTTGAAGTTGGCTTGTCAGCTTCCTGACCAGGTGTAGGGTGATGATCTTTCTCGTCGGGTATACCATCAGATGTGACGGCAGTGGACGTATCATGGCTGCTTGATGAAGTGGCACTCGGGCGAGAGCACGACGAAGGCAGTATCTCTATGACTGGTGGTACATCTGTGTCTTTGGGTCTGTCATCATATATTCCGTGCCGAGGGGGAGTAGTGTGGGAGATATGTTTGCGATGCATAGAGATTTCGACGGGTGATAATGTTGAAGATTTTTCGCTATGACGAGGGCGATACTGTTGGACATTTCGACTGATGAGTGTTGGAGACTATTGGTGTTGTGCCCAGGGGGTATTTCATATAGCCATGGTATACTTTGGACTCGTACATATCGACGACACGTTGTTTACTCATGTAAAATTAAATGCGATTCAAATTAAATCCCATCATAACCATAATTTATTTAAACAATGATTATTGTGCCATTGTATATTCAATGTATTGATTGCATCTTCAATGCATTAATTGCATCTTCAATGTATTGATTGCATATTCAATGTATTGATTGCATATTCAATGACAACAATTATATTAATAATTATATATCAATAAATTTGACCTCATCGACCAAGTAGTGAGCATGTCTAACGCAGTCTGCTTCCTCAGTCTACTGCAGGTCAAACAGTGTGTCGTTGTACCGGCAGCCAATGGTGCAGCCTCTGTAGTCTCACTAAGTATCGTCGCTGTCGTGTTGCTACCGTTGCAGTAACTTTGTGTGTTGCAGAGCGTTGTTGATCATGTCGCCGCCTGTCGCGCACGGAGAGGCGCCGCCAAAGAGGGGCAGCAAGCTGAGGGAGGTGCCAACGGTGGCGTCTGGTGGCAAAACGAAGCCGGCGTCGGAGGCCAGCGCGAAGGCGCTTCCGACGGCCGACGTGGCGCCTACTTTCGAGGCCGTGGTGAGTGCGTCCGATGTATCGTTGAAAGAGTTCGTGCTGGCGTGCGATGGCACGTATAAGATTGTTACGCCCGTAACAATCGTTGGCGTGGCTTGGAAAAGCAAATGCACGTACATCGGCTGTGGCGTTTGCAAGCGCAAAGTGAGAGGTCTAGAAAGCGGTGGCCGGATGTGCGCTATACACGGTGTACAGGCAAAGGCGAAGACGTATTTTTCGGTGCGCGTTTTGGTGGAAGACGAAAAGGACGCCGACACTGAGGCCGGCATTTGGATCACCCTGTTCGACGAAGCTATTTCGGCGATAGGCGATTACAATGCCGATCATGTGTCAGGCCTGTTGCCCGACCAGTTGCGCAGTAGCTTTGTGGCGAGCCTGGTTGGCACAGTCTTGGAGCTGACCGTGCACAAGGTCGTGTGGGGTGGCATACTGGACACGTATACGGTCCGTGAGGCGCGGGTCGTGACGAAGAAGGCGAGCGAGGCCGGCGTGTACGTTTGAATGACTAACGTTTGGCTAGTGTTCTGTAGACCGTTGTAATTGCTGCTTTGGTTATTGTTCTGTAGGACGCTGTAATTGCTGCTGCGTTGCGCGGACTTATCGACGCTGCTGACGAGTGCGCACCCCCTGCCGAGAAGTGCGCTAAGAAGGAAACGACGCCACGCCTCGCCGGCTCCAACGTCCCTCCACCGCTGGCGAGAGAAGAAGAAGGGATATCGTACTGGCCTGAGGCGGAAGACACGCAGCCCATGCCACCGCACGACCTGGTGAGCGACGCCGGGACGCCCACGTACGTTGCATTAACCCCGGTGGTGGTGGTGGTGGCGCCAGACGAAGCAGCAGCAGCTGTGCCATTAACCCCGGCGGCGACAGCGGACGCCGCAGCAACCGTGCCATCGTCGCCACTGCCTCTGGCCGTGCTGTCAGTTTCGTCGGAGGACTTCATACCGTGGGCCCGCAACAAACGCCCTGTGATCGTGGGCACACTTCAGGGCGATTCGGAGTGGAGCGTTCTGCACTCGTACGCCGGACGTCAGCGCTGTATGATGGCCACGTTTGCCGAGCTAATCGGCGAGCGCGTGATGGACACCGCGCGCCAAGAATGTGGTGAGTGCCCCCCTGAGGAGGGGTGCCCCTTCGTTCACATGTGCGGCTACAGGGGAAGGAAGCCGAGCCGGCGGTACAACATTCTGTACGAAAACGTGGCGGCCCTGAATGTGTGCTTTTTTTCAACATCACTCGACAGCTTTCTACAGCAGACGTTGTTGCTCCCCGCTATTCGTATACTCTCGGTACTGGAGGAGCGTTGCGTTCGCGGCGATCGCGCTTCGGAGGGCGCCCTCATGCGCCAGGTGGCCGACTGGCTCATGGGGACGGATTGGACGGCGCCGTTCGACCGTGCTCTGTTGGAGGTCGTCGTGCAGTATTACCTGTTGAAAAGGGCATGCCTCGACGTCTGACGTATTCTCCGCCGAACGCTTAATTTTTGCCTATGAACATTTAGTAATTGAACATTGCATTTCGCTATGGCATAAAGCCTTATTATTATTAGTAGGTACGCTGATAAACATTAGCAGGAAATTGAATAGTAAAGCCGATAAACTTAATCGGGCGGCCTATAGTCCGCTGTTGCGCCCCTAAAGCGTTATTATTTACTCCGCTGTGGCATAAGCCCCCGCCGAACACTTAGTAGCGATGAACATTTTCATTTTGCTATAGGCCGTTGTTGGAGGCGCAAAGCCTTATTATTTACTCTGCTGTGGCATAAAGCCTCTTTACTGTTTACCGTGGCATAAAGCCTTACTGTGGTGGTGATGTAGTAGTACGAGACTGCTTAATAAAACGTATGAAAACAAAAATCAATTCCCGCCTCCTGTTGTTGCCATCCAAACACGCACGTCGCTGACATTCAATGCCTGTCCAACTGCTGCGCAAAAAAAAAACACTCCGGGAGCAGCTGACAGCCGAAATTTCTACTACAAAACGTAAACAAAAACTTTGCCGCCGTATCCGGGCGCCACTGACAGGCGAACCGGGAGCAGCTGACAGCCGAAATTTCTACTACAAAGCGTAAACAAAAACTTTGCCGCCGGGCGCCGCTGACAGGCGAACTGTCAAACGTAAAACTATCCCTCGACGGGGGCAGCGTTGCCACCTGTCGGCCACCACAAAAACGTTGCTCCCCTGTCGCCACCTCGGCGGTCCACGGACGACGGGGGCAGCAGTGCCGCCACCTGACGGATAACAATTGTCACATTACTGTACCAGGAGAAAACCGCCGTCGTTTAGAAACCCCCCCTAGCGGGCGTTAGGGCGGCCATATAAGTGGCGTCGACGCGCCTCGTCGTAGTTAATAGCGCGCCGCCTAGACCGACGATGCACGTGTGTCCGAAATGCGATCGATCGTTCGTCCATCTTTGGCATTTGTCGAAGCATCTAAAAACATGCGGCAGCGAAGAATACGTATGCCCGAAATGCGATCGATCGTTCGCGCTGCGCGCCCAAATGTTGCGGCATCTGCGAATTTGCGGCGGCGTCGCCGATGAGGTGTGTCCAAAATGCAATCGACCGTTCGACGGTCACGCCGATAGCCATTTATGTCGCGATGACGACGTCGTCGACGACGACCTACAGAGCGTCGTGCGCGACTACTGGGCGAGCATCCGTACGTCCGTGGCGCGCGGACCCGTTCAATCTAGGTATAATTTCCATTTCTCCGGCCACGGGGATACGGCCGCGCACGAAGCCCAACTACGACTGATGTTCGAGGCGCAGACTCGGGCCTTTAAAATAAACTTTTCGTACGGGTTTATTCTGCGGCACAGAGAGACGGGCCGACTACGTTACTACCATTCTTCGTGTAACTGTTGCGGCTGCTATCTCGAGTCGCCCGTCCTCGTTTCCGACGCCGCGTCATTCGAACGCTTCCTCGACGCCACCCGACAGCCCGACGTTCTGCAGTACGTGATCGCGCAGCGCCCCGACTCGGGGTGGATCGCCGAGTTGGTAACGAACGTTACGTACTTCCTCAACGCCATCATCCACCATCCTATCGGGTGCGCCCGTCAGCAGCCCCTCCCCGCCTATCTGCGCCGCAACGCGGGGCTCGTCAGCCTAGTGAACGATCGCCGCGGGCATCCGTACGCCGACAACCTGTGCCTCTTCCGCTGTCTGGCGCTGCATCGGGGCGCCGACTTTCGCGCTGACGATTTGACGGCCGCCGCCTTAAGGCTCTACGCCGACTACGGCGACCAACCCTACTGCGCGTTCGCCGGCGTCCCGCTGAACGAACTCGACCGGGTGGAGGCGGCCTTCGAAACGAATGTGACCGTGTATCGGCTGTCGGCGGAGGACGCCACCGCCGAAGTGGTCCGCCGCTCCCTCCATCGCTACCCGACCACCATCAGCGTCAATCTGTTCGAAACGCACTATTCCTTCATAGCCGACGTGTCGCTGTTCTGTCGTTCGTATCGATGCGGCAAGTGCGGCGATGCGCTGTGGCGCACCGCCAATCGGCTGCGGCGTCACGAGGCGACGTGCGAGGGCGGCGTTCGCCACGTCTTTCCCGGCGGCGTCTACCATCCGACGCCGTCCGTGTTTCAGCAGCTGGAGGACGAGGGCGTCTACGTGGACGAACGCCTGCGCTACTATCCGTACAGGGCGACGTACGATTTTGAGTGCTACTTCGACGATCACGATCTGCCGGCGGACAGAGCCAAATGCCGGTGGATAGCGCGACACGAACTACTCAGCGTGAGCGTCGCCTCGAACGTCCCCGGGCACGAGACGGCGCGCTGCTTCGTGACGTCCGGCGATTCGGGCGACCTCGCGAAGCGCCTGATCGACGCCCTGGAGGCCATGAGCGAGGCGGCGTGCGCGGCTCTGCGGCCATCGTTCGACGCGACCTTCGAGGCGATCGACGCGCTCGACGCCGAATGGCGGGCGCACGCGACGGTGGCGGAGGCGGCGCGCGATAAGAGCCCGTACACGGTGCTCGGCGACCGTCTGTGGCAGCACCTGCGCCGCCTCCCCGTCCTCGGCTTCAATTCGGGGAAGTACGACTTGAACGTCGTTAAGAAATATCTGACGCCCCTGTTCATGACCGACGAGGCGCAGAGCATCCCGTCGGCGTTCACGATCAAGCGTCAGAACAACTTCATGTGCCTGGCGACGGCGACGCTCAAGTTCCTGGACATCACCAACTACCTGGCCCCCGGCGTCAGCTACGCCCGGTTTCTGAAGGCCTACGGCTGCGAGGCGACGAAGGGGCACTTCCCCTACGAGTACCTCGACGACCCGCGTAAACTGGCCGAGACCCGGCTGCCACCGCGCGAGGTCTTCTACAGCCGCCTGAAGCGCGAAGGCATCTCGGCCGCCGAATACGAGGGTTGCGCGCGGGTATGGCGCGACGAGGGGATGACGACGCTGCGGGACTACCTCGTGTGGTATAACAATAGGGACGTGGCGCCGTTCCTGGAGGCCGTCGACAAGCAGTTCGCCTTCTATCGGCAGCGCCGCATCGACATGTTCAAGGACGCCATCAGCGTGCCGGGCCTGACGCTGCTGTATCTGTTCAACGATCTGCCGTCGTCGCTCCACTTCACGCTCTTCAACGAGTCGAACAAGGACCTGCACCGGCTCCTACAGTCGCAGATCGTCGGCGGCCCCTCGATCATTTTCGCGCGCTATCACGAGGCCGGCGTGACCGCCCTTCGGCGCGAGGAGTACGGCGAGTCGGCGCGTGCCTGTCGCTCTATTGTCGGCTTCGACGCAAACAGCCTCTACCTATGGGCGATCACGCAGGAGATGCCGACGGGGTGGTACACGCGCCGGCGCGCGGACAACGCCTTTCGGCCGGAGCGCGTACACCGCTACGGCCGCCTGGCTGACGGGGGCCCACATACGTCACCAGCTCAACGGGCGCGAGAAGCGCGTCGGCAAGTACCGGGTCGACGGTTGGTGTGGCGCGACGCGGACGGCGTACCAGTTCCAAGGGTGCTTCTTCCACGGCTGTCCGTGCACGGGGAGAGAGACGAGCGCGGTGAACGGTAAGCCGATGAGCCAACTGTACGCCGAGATACCAAAAAAACATGAAGATGTAGATTACATTGTTACAAGTTGTGTTGGGGACGAATTATATTCAACATATTTATTACACCAACTGACACTGTCGTAACATAATGACATAAAATTGATAAATTGTACTTCAGAATGTTTACCAGGCAACAAAGCAAAACTAATAAGAATTTATAATACAAAAAACAGACATCAGCATTATGTTAATTTCTGTACATGACTTACAACATTATATTATCTAAAGTTATTGACAAGATGACATAATTAATAATGAAGTATTACAACTTTGGAATATACTGTTATCTGGATGTAAACAAAACACGCGCTGACGATGACAGGCCTCGACATTAACACTGGCTGCTGGCCCGGCGCCTTTTTGAGGCTGTCGGGCCAGTTCGGGCCACCAGTTTTCATATTTTACTGGCCCGCCAGGCCACTGGTTTCAATCCAGTTGACCACCATCGGGTTACCGGTAACCCGACCATACCTAGAAAAATAGGACAACCCTAAAGCCTAATTTTTTTATTTGATATTTAAATCAATGTTTGTTTTTGTTATAACTAATTAAATAAGAGCAACTAAAACTCAGCCATGCACATATACGATGACACGTATGCACTGCCAAACTCATTTGTAACCACCCGTGTGATTGACGAATGGTGGGGGGGTCACTAATTATTCACCTAATAATCAGTCTTGTTACACATTGGCTACGAATGGCAGGCAATCTCAATTGTTGTCTGCATGATAAAACGCTAGTGCATATGATATTCCATAATGGAAAGGCATCAAGGACATTTGTTATGCTGTCAAACATTTGACAGCATTGCTAAAGACCATGGCTGCAGCGGTGGATCTTATAATACAGCTGTACCTTGGGTGGAATGAGAGCAAGGACTCGGGACAGCGTTCACATTGTTGCACACCGACAGCCACTCGTTGTTTGCATCAATCATCGCCAGTCATAATGATAACGTGATACACATGGCCTTAATGTCAAGGCCTGGACGATTTTAAAAAGAAATCTTAGGTGAAAACTGAAAATATTGTATTGTTGATTAAATACAGATATTTACTACAATGATTTGATTTGAACCAATGAACAAGATGTTAATAAAGCCACACTTAAGGTAGCTGCACTGGGTATCATGTCAGTTGATTTCTTTATTTTTTTCTTCATAGAACATTAGTAGGTGTCAGTATGAATATGTGTACTATTAAAAAAACCAAGGCACTATCGCCATATGTCACCAATCAATCCTTTAAAAACTAGTATTTTTAGTGTGACTGTGGAAAGTCCCTTTTCCATAGTGATGATCACATGTGCGTCAGCCCAGTTCAAACATAAATTCACCATGAATGCAGAGCATATAGTCTGCTTATTCTCATGCCACTATGCTGTTGTATTATAATTACGTAAATGCATCAAACTGTCAAACCACCAAATACTGGCAGTAGTTTTGTTTATTCTCCGATAATGCCTGACATCAGCTGCCAGTTGCACCAGCAGGTGTCAATCAATTTTGTCTATCACAACAAGTTCAGGGGTCATGTTCTAGTTAGACTTCCTGTCCGTTGCACACGAAGAAAAATGCAATGTATTTTTGAGAAATGATTTTTTAGAAAATTCACATGCTGTGACATAAGTGCATTTGAGTAGGGAGATTTTCACGTGTGATTGTAGAAGGTGTTGACTGTAAAATGGTGGATTTCTAGATGATTTGAATAAGCGGAAGGATATTTGGCAGCAATTTGCCTGTGTGACCTGTTTGCGGAGTAATTCTTGCCGGCATTTGTATATATTTCTTATAATCAGATAAAACATTAACATTGTCGCCTATGGGAAAACCATCAGAGGGCTGACCCCAGTAAAGACCCTGGCAACGGAAGCATGCTATTGTCATTGCACAATCATGGAGGACGCATTTTACTTCAAATGTCTTGAAACAATCACTGATAATATATGTATGCCAAAACAACAGTTGAATGGGACAAACTGTTTTTGGATATTACAATTTACAGACTTCTCATCAGTCTGCAAGTCCAAATCACAGTGTCGGAACACATGTCTTATAAGGGGGGGGGGGTGTATGCTACTAGTTAAGCCTCAATTTACAAATCTGTATGAAAATGAACCAATGACATTGTAGCAGGGTGATGGTTAATCTTTTTTGTTTATTTCTGCTAGTTAAACACACTTGAAGATCTTGTCATTGACCCTAATGAAGCCTGATGACAGTGACTAGCTGGAGTTGGCTGTAGCTGGAGCCTGTTATCAGATACTGTCTACTGGCAGGACCTTCTGGCCAATCAAGCAAGTGGCATTGTTTTCTGAATGTCTGCTAATTAGGCTGTGTAATATTACGTAATTGAACTGCATAAGATGTCTGGCCTTTTGAGAATTCACACCCTAAGGTGATTTTTTTGTTGATTTTTACCTTTGTAAATAGGGCACAAGGTCATAAAATCAATAGAAATTTGAAGGTAACATATAACAACTCGCTGTATTGAATATTCTTATAAAACACATATTGGACTTTCTGGAAAACTTTTATAGGAGTTCATACGTGCCACCTGAGAATGTTGTGCTAGATTAGGAATTGTCCGACAGTGAAATGCTTATTCACACGGTGCCCTGTCAAGTAGGGTGGCTCTTTTGAAATGTGTATCAAAAACAAACACGTGGATGAATTACAAAAAAATACCACACAGTGTGTGATATAGGAAAGCCTATCAAATGTGTTAGTTTCAACATTTTTCTCCAAAATTGCCTTGCCTACTTGGGGTCATGTTCTAGTTAGACATCCTGTCCGTTGCACACGAAGAAAAATGCAATGTATTTTTGAGAAATGATTTTTTTAGAAAATTCACATGCTGTCACATAAGTGCATTTGAGTAGGGAGATTTTCATGTGTGATTGTAGAAGGTGTTGACTGTAAAATGGTGGATTTTTAGATGATTTGAGTAAGCGGAAGGATATTTGGCAGCAATTTGCCTGTGTGACCTGTTTGCAGAGTAATTCTTGCCGGCATTTGTAAATATTGACGGGTGTCACACATACAGGCATTTTACGAGAGTTGGAAGTATGCAATTTTTGTTAAAATCTATCGGCATGTCAATGAGATGATGATAACAGCAGGTGAGAAGTTTGAGACATTTTGCAGATCACGTCCTCTTATAATCAGACAAAACATTAACATGGTCGCCTATGGGAAAACCAACAGTGTCTGTCAAATCGTGTTGAAATAAACCACATGCCAGTGAAAAAGTCACATTTCTAAGCAAAAAACAATCATCTGGTGACACTTGTAGTATCAAGAACAACCAGGAAGTATTACTTAATCTCAGTTAAGTTTCAACATGCGTTCAACTGTTGAATCTCAGTTGAGTTTCAACCAGCATTCAACTGTTGAATCTCAGTTGAGTTTCAATCCGCATTCAACTGTTGAATCTCAGTTTAGTTTTAACCCGTGTTCAACTGTTGAATCTCAGTTGAGTTTCAACCCGTGTTCAACTGTTGAATCTCTGTTGAGTTTCAATCCACGTTCAACTGTTGAATCTCATTTGAGTTTCAACCCGCATTCAACTGTTGAATCTCTGTTGAGTTTCAACCCACGTTCAACTGTTGAATCTCAGTTGAGTTTCAACCCACGTTCAACTGTTGAATCTCAGTTGAGTTTCAACCAGCGTACAACTGTTGAATCTTAGTTGAGTTTCAACCCGCGTTCAACTGTTGAATCTCAGACTATTCTCAGTTGAGTTTCAACACGCGTTCTACTGTTGAATCTCAGTTGAGGTTCAACCAGCGTTCAACTGTTGAATCTCAGTTGAGTTTCAACCCGCGTTCAACTGTTGAATCTCAGTTGAGTTTCAACCCGTGTTCAACTGTTGAATCTCAGTTGAGTTTCAACCCGTGTTCAACTGTTGAATGTAAGTTGAGTTTCAACCCACATTCAACTGTTGAATCTCAGTTGAGTTTCAACCCGTGTTCAACTGTTGAATCTCAGTTGAGTTTTAACCCGCGTTCAACTGTTGAATCTCAATTTAAATTTTTTTGCAATTCTGTCACACTTATTTCATATGAATATATAGATTGTGTCCATCTTGCTGCACGTCTTTGAATTACCTAAAGGCTGTTAATTTCATTCATTAGGAATGGATTCCAGATTGTTGCAGCATATTCCATTCCAGCTCTTACTAATGAAATGTATGCAATTGTTTTACATTTTTGTGAACAGCCCCTAAGATTTCTACGTAAAAATCCAAGTTTTTGATTACCTTTCTTAACCACTTCAGTAATGTGCTCAGACCAAGTTAAATCATTTTATAAAATAACCCCCAAATATTTTGCATCATTGACCTCTTTCAAAATTTGATGAACATAAATGAAGACCAGAAGTTTTTGTGCTCATTATATTGCATTTAGAAATATTAAATGTCATGCCCCAATCAACACTCCACTTAACAAGGCTGTCTAAATCTTGTTGCAATATTAGTTGATCTTGTAAAGACTGAACTGGGCTATGAATCAAACAATCATCAGCAAAGAGTCTCACTCTTGCACCTGGAGAAATAACACCTGGAAGATGATTACAGTATGATAAAAACAATAGTGGTCCCATTACTGTACCCTGAGGAACACCGGATGCTACTTCTTCATCATCAGAAAATTCACCATTTACCAATACACGTTGAGTTCAACCCATTAAGAATGACTTATCCAACTTTTAATATTTCCATTTATACCAAAATAATTCAACTTATTTAACTGTCTGTGGTGTGGTAGAACATCAAAAGCTTTAGAAAAATCGAGAATAGCAATATCCACTTGTAGATTCTGATCATGTAATTTTGCAATGTCATTTGTTGTTAGTAACAGTTGAGTTTCACAAGAATGTTTCTTTCTAAAACCATGCTGAAAGGGAGATAGAATGTTGTGGTCATCTAGATGTTGACAAATATCGGAACGAATCATGTTCCATTATTTTTGAAACAATACATGTTAGTGATACAGGCCTGTAATTGCTTGGATCACATTTTACACCTTTCTTAAATATTGGTGTGAACCATTGCTTACACCATTCAGCTGGTACTTCCCCAGAATGCAACGATTTTATGAACAAAAATGTTAGAAAAGGAACTTTAAATTAAATATGAGATTATCAATATCTGGAAAATGAGGACCATCAAGTTTCATATTTCTATTAGGACAATCGGTGTCTTTAGTGAATACCGGTTTGAATTGCCTAGATAAAATGGAGGCTTTACTGCCAGAATCAGAATAAAATTGACCACGAGTTTTTAGAGGGCATATACCAACTGAATCTTGCTGTTGAGACGTTATATAACGCCTAAATGGTTTTAGGTTACCGTTATCCTAAGCAGTCTTAAAAATACCATTCAGGTTCTGCCAGTGAGCTTTACATATCTGTTTTCTATTTTGCTTAGCCAATTCTTAGTATTTTAAGCAGTGTGTTGGGTTTTTAGAATGTTTTGCCCGATTATAGAAACGCTGTTTTTTCCTACAGTTCCTTTTCAAACTGTTTGATAACCAAGGTAAATCAACTCTGGTTTTAGACCAGTATGTTGGTACATATTTATCCATCATATTATGTATATGTTCTGTGAATAATAAATAAAGAGACTATACACTTTGTTCTTCTGAACTCCGTGAAACATCCAGTAAATGATCTGTGAATAATTGAGTATCTCTTTTCATTTGACCCCAATCTGCTTTAGACCATTTATACAACTTCCTTTGTTGACATTGCTTTAGTCATAATATCCACTACTATAAATCATGATCTGAAAAACCTGGTACAGTATTTATAGATTTAAGTAGACCTGGTTTATTCGTACAATAAAGATCAAGAATAGCATCATGTCTTGTAGGAATTCTTTGTAACTGATTTAAGTTATGCTCCTCCAGTGTTGGTAGAATAGCATCACCTAATCCTTTCTGGTCTGAATGTAAGGACACCATACATGAATTCCAATCAATATCACCTGCATTAAAATCACCACCTACAATTATACTTGCATGAGTGTTGTTCCTAGTAATATGAGAAATATATGCCTTACAAGTGACTGAAGACTTGTATTAGATTCGAATGAGTAATCAGAGGTCGGCCTATAGTTCGAAGCTATATAAACTGGACTTTCATTATGAATAGATAAACGTGCCCACACAATTTCATTGTAATGAGGTAAATCTGGTTTATCTAACTCAATTTCATCTATAACCAAATCTTTCATATGAATTATCATGACACCACAACCATTAAGCGTACGTTCATTTCTCAAATGACCTACATAATTAGGAGGCAAGAACGCAGAATGTTTTATTGATTTATCTAATTTAGACTCACTAACTAATATGATATCTGGTTGCATGGTATTACAAAAATGTGCCAACTCTGCCTTTCTACCTCTAGTACTATTAACATTTTCAATTGTTATTCTTAAATTGTCTGATGATTTATCTGAACCATTACTTTCCTCAGATAAACAGTTTGCAGATAAAGATGTGATATTTTTAACTTGGTTATTATGTACTGTAGATGTATACAGGCGTGGACTACTATGAGCAATAGGTCTAAAGTAAACAGATCTGGTCAGAGACTCCACTGAGTGCTGAAAAACTGAGTCATCACCAGGTATACCTGATAATAAATCATAACTGTGACAGAATTGCAAAAAAAATTAAATTGAGATTCAACAGTTGAACGCGGGTTAAAACTCAACTGAGATTCAACAGTTGAACACGGGTTGAAACTCAACTGAGATTCAACAGTTGAACGCGGGTTGAAACTCAACTGACATTCAACAGTTGAAGAAACTCAACTGAGATTCAACAACACGGGTTGAAACTCAACTGAGATTCAACAGTTGAACACGGGTTGAAACTCAACTGAGATTCAACAGTTGAACGCGGGTTGAAACTCAACTGAGATTCAACAGTTGAACGCTGGTTGAACCTCAACTGAGATTCAACAGTTGAACGCGTGTTGAAACTCAACTGAGAATAGTCTGAGATTCAACAGTTGAACGCGGGTTGAAACTCAACTAAGATTCAACAGTTGTACGCTGGTTGAAACTCAACTGAGATTCAACAGTTGAACGTGGGTTGAAACTCAACTGAGATTCAACAGTTGAACGTGGGTTGAAACTCAACAGAGATTCAACAGTTGAATGCGGGTTGAAACTCAAATGAGATTCAACAGTTGAACGTGGGTTGAAACTCAACAGAGATTCAACAGTTGAACACGGGTTGAAACTCAACTGAGATTCAACAGTTGAACACGGGTTAAAACTAAACTGAGATTCAACAGTTGAATGCGGATTGAAACTCAACTGAGATTCAACAGTTGAATGCTGGTTGAAACTCAACTGAGATTCAACAGTTGAACGCATGTTGAAACTTAACTGAGATTAAGTAATACTTCCTGGTTGTTCTTGATACTACAAGTGTCACCAGATGATTGTTTTTTGCTTAGAAATGTGACTTTTTCACTGGCATGTGGTTTATTTCAACACGATTTGACAGACACTGTTGGTTTTCCCATAGGCGACCATGTTAATGTTTTGTCTGATTATAAGAGGACGTGATCTGCAAAATGTCTCAAACTTCTCACCTGCTGTTATCATCATCTCATTGACATGCCGATAGATTTTAACAAAAATTGCATACTTCCAACTCTCGTAAAATGCCTGTATGTGTGACACCCGTCAATATTTACAAATGCCGGCAAGAATTACTCCGCAAACAGGTCACACAGGCAAATTGCTGCCAAATATCCTTCCGCTTACTCAAATCATCTAGAAATCCACCATTTTACAGTCAACACCTTCTACAATCACACATGAAAATCTCCCTACTCAAATGCACTTATGTGACAGCATGTGAATTTTCTAAAAAAATCATTTCTCAAAAATACATTGCATTTTTCTTCGTGTGCAACGGACAGGATGTCTAACTAGAACATGACCCCAAGTAGGCAAGGCAATTTTGGAGAAAAATGTTGAAACTAACACATTTGATAGGCTTTCCTATATCACACACTGTGTGGTATTTTTTTGTAATTCATCCACGTGTTTGTTTTTGATACACATTTCAAAAGAGCCACCCTACTTGACAGGGCACCGTGTGAATAAGCATTTCACTGTCGGACAATTCCTAATCTAGCACAACATTCTCAGGTGGCACGTATGAACTCCTATAAAAGTTTTCCAGAAAGTCCAATATGTGTTTTATAAGAATATTCAATACAGCGAGTTGTTATATGTTACATTCAAATTTCTATTGATTTTATGACCTTGTGCCCTATTTACAAAGGTAAAAATCAACAACAAAATCACCTTAGGGTGTGAATTCTCAAAAGGCCAGACATCTTATGCAGTTCAATTACGTAATATTACACAGCCTAATTAGCAGACATTCAGAAAACAATGCCACTTGCTTGATTGGCCAGAAGGTCCTGCCAGTAGACAGTATCTGATAACAGGCTCCAGCTACAGCCAACTCCAGCTAGTCACTGTCATCAGGCTTCATTAGGGTCAATGACAAGATCTTCAAGTGTGTTTAACTAGCAGAAATAAACAAAAAAGATTAACCATCACCCTGCTACAATGTCATTGGTTCATTTTCATACAGATTTGTAAATTGAGGCTTAACTAGTAGCATACACCCCCCCCCCCTTATAAGACATGTGTTCCGACACTGTGATTTGGACTTGCAGACTGATGAGAAGTCTGTAAATTGTAATATCCAAAAACAGTTTGTCCCATTCAACTGTTGTTTTGGCATACATATATTATCAGTGATTGTTTCAAGACATTTGAAGTAAAATGCGTCCTCCATGATTGTGCAATGACAATAGCATGCTTCCGTTGCCAGGGTCTTTACTGGGGTCAGCCCTCTGATGGTTTTCCCATAGGCGACAATGTTAATGTTTTGTCTGATTATAAGAAACATATACAAATGCCGGCAAGAATTACTCCGCAAACAGGTCACACAGGCAAATTGCTGCCAAATATCCTTCCGCTTATTCAAATCATCTAGAAATCCACCATTTTACAGTCAACACCTTCTACAATCACACGTGAAAATCTCCCTACTCAAATGCACTTATGTCACAGCATGTGAATTTTCTAAAAAATCATTTCTCAAAAATACATTGCATTTTTCTTCGTGTGCAACGGACAGGAAGTCTAACTAGAACATGACCCCTGAACTTGTTGTGATAGACAAAATTGATTGACACCTGCTGGTGCAACTGGCAGCTGATGTCAGGCATTATCGGAGAATAAACAAAACTACTGCCAGTATTTGGTGGTTTGACAGTTTGATGCATTTACGTAATTATAATACAACAGCATAGTGGCATGAGAATAAGCAGACTATATGCTCTGCATTCATGGTGAATTTATGTTTGAACTGGGCTGACGCACATGTGATCATCACTATGGAAAAGGGACTTTCCACAGTCACACTAAAAATACTAGTTTTTAAAGGATTGATTGGTGACATATGGCGATAGTGCCTTGGTTTTTTTAATAGTACACATATTCATACTGACACCTACTAATGTTCTATGAAGAAAAAAATAAAGAAATCAACTGACATGATACCCAGTGCAGCTACCTTAAGTGTGGCTTTATTAACATCTTGTTCATTGGTTCAAATCAAATCATTGTAGTAAATATCTGTATTTAATCAACAATACAATATTTTCAGTTTTCACCTAAGATTTCTTTTTAAAATCGTCCAGGCCTTGACATTAAGGCCATGTGTATCACGTTATCATTATGACTGGCGATGACTGATGCAAACAACGAGTGGCTGTCGGTGTGCAACAATGTGAACGCTGTCCCGAGTCCTTGCTCTCATTCCACCCAAGGTACAGCTGTATTATAAGATCCACCGCTGCAGCCATGGTCTTTAGCAATGCTGTCAAATGTTTGACAGCATAACAAATGTCCTTGATGCCTTTCCATTATGGAATATAATACACACGGGTGGTTACAAATGAGTTTGGCAGTGCATACGTGTCATCGTATATGTGCATGGCTGAGTTTTAGTTGCTCTTATTTAATTAGTTATAACAAAAACAAACATTGATTTAAATATCAAATAAAAAAATTAGGCTTTAGGGTTGTCCTATTTTTCTAGGTATGGTCGGGTTACCGGTAACCCGATGGTGGTCAACTGGATTGAAACCAGTGGCCTGGCGGGCCAGTAAAATATGAAAACTGGTGGCCCGAACTGGCCCGACAGCCTCAAAAAGGCGCCGGGCCAGCAGCCAGTGTTAATGTCGAGGCCTGTCATCGTCAGCGCGTGTTTTGTTTACATCCAGATAACAGTATATTCCAAAGTTGTAACACTTCATTATTAATTATGTCATCTTGTCAATAACTTTAGATAATATAATGTTGTAAGTCATGTACAGAAATTAACATAATGCTGATGTCTGTTTTTTTGTATTATAAATTCTTATTAGTTTTGCTTTGTTGCCTGGTAAACATTCTGAAATACAATTTATCAATTTTATGTCATTATGTTACGACAGTGTCAGTTGGTGTAATAAATATGTTGAATATAATTCGTCCCCAACACAACTTGTAACAATGTAATCTACATCTTCATGTTTTTTTGGTATTAGTTATGACTCATAATAGGTTAATCATTGTCTGGGTTCTGCTAAGACTATGCACTGGTATCATTTATTCACACAAAAAGGTAGAATTAGTGAATGAGTTTTCAATTTCATTACCCATGGTTATGTATATCAAAAATTTAGTGCAGCAACATAAATATGTTATTTAAAAAATATGCATGAATTGTATACATTACATGTTGTTAAGACTACATTATTAACAATGTTATTATTATTATTATTGAGTGGTGATATTGAAGTTAACCGAGGTCCACGCTTGGGCTTGTGTTTATCCTTGTGGAACATGTGATTTGAATGTAGACGGGTCTGATGTTGCAGTATGTTGTGATAACTGCCAAGTTTGGTTTCATAAATCATGTGCCAGTTGTCATCGGTCGAGTTTAACCAAACTGAAAATAATACATGGCATTGTTGTCGTTGTAATTCTGTCAATTGTTCTTCATTCCTTTATCAGGCATATAACATTAATGTTTCAAACAGTTATGATTTATTATCAGGTATACCTGGTGATGACTCAGTTTTTCAGCACTCAGTGGAGTCTCTGACCAGATCTGTTTACTTTAGACCTATTGCTCATAGTAGTCCACGCCTGTATACATCTACAGTACATAATAACCAAGTTAAAAATATCACATCTTTATCTGCAAACTGTTTATCTGAGGAAAGTAATGGTTCAGATAAATCATCAGACAATTTAAGAATAACAATTGAAAATGTTAATAGTACTAGAGGTAGAAAGGCAGAGTTGGCACATTTTTGTAATACCATGCAACCAGATATCATATTAGTTAGTGAGTCTAAATTAGATAAATCAATAAAACATTCTGCGTTCTTGCCTCCTAATTATGTAGGTCATTTGAGAAATGAACGTACGCTTAATGGTGGTGGTGTCATGATAATTCATATGAAAGATTTGGTTATAGATGAAATTGAGTTAGATAAACCAGATTTACCTCATTACAATGAAATTGTGTGGGCACGTTTATCTATTCATAATGAAAGTCCAGTTTATATAGCTTCGTACTATAGGCCGACCTCTGATTACTCATTCGAATCTAATACAAGTCTTCAGTCACTTCTAAGGCATATATTTCTCATATTACTAGGAACAACACTCATGCAAGTATAATTGTAGGTGGTGATTTTAATGCAGGTGATATTGATTGGAATTCATGTATGGTGTCCTTACATTCAGACCAGAAAGGATTAGGTGATGCTATTCTACCAACACTGGAGGAGCATAACTTAAATCAGTTACAAAGAATTCCTACAAGACATGATGCTATTCTTGATCTTTATTGTACGAATAAACCAGGTCTACTTAAATCTATAAATACTGTACCAGGTTTTTCAGATCATGATTTATAGTAGTGGATATTATGACTAAAGCAATGTCAACAAAGGAAGTTGTATAAATGGTCTAAAGCAGATTGGGGTCAAATGAAAAGAGATACTCAATTATTCACAGATCATTTACTGGATGTTTCACGGAGTTCAGAAGAACAAAGTGTATAGTCTCTTTATTTATTATTCACAGAACATATACATAATATGATGGATAAATATGTACCAACATACTGGTCTAAAACCAGAGTTGATTTACCTTGGTTATCAAACAGTTTGAAAAGGAACTGTAGGAAAAAACAGCGTTTCTATAATCGGGCAAAACATTCTAAAAACCCAACACACTGCTTAAAATACTAAGAATTGGCTAAGCAAAATAGAAAACAGATACGTAAAGCTCACTGGCAGAACCTGAATGGTATTTTTAAGACTGCTTAGGATAACGGTAACCTAAAACCATTTAGGCGTTATATAAAGTCTCAACAGCAAGATTCAGTTGGTATATGCCCTCTAAAAACTGGTGGTCAATTTTATTCTGATTCTAGCAGTAAAGCCTCCATTTTATCTAGGCAATTCAAACCGGTATTCACTAAAGACACCGATTGTCCTAATAGAAATATGAAACTTGATGGTCCTCATTTTCCAGATATTGATAATCTCATATTTAATTTAAAGTTCCTTTTTTAACATTTTTGTTCATAAAATCGTTGCATTCTGGGGAAGTACCAGCTGAATGGTGTAAGCAATGGTTCACACCAATATTTAAGAAAGGTGTAAAATGTGATCCAAGCAATTACAGGCCTGTATCACTAACATGTATTGTTTCAAAAATAATGGAACATGATTCGTTCCGATATTTGTCAACATCTAGATGACCACAACATTCTATCTCCCTTTCAGGATGGTTTTAGAAAGAAACATTCTTATGAAACTCAACTGTTACTAACAACAAATGACATTGCAAAATTACATGATCAGAATCTACAAGTGGATATTGCTATTCTCGATTTTTCTAAAGCTTTTGATGTTCTACCACACCACAGACAGTTAAATAAGTTGAATTATTTTGGTATAAATGGAAATATTAAAAGTTGGATAAGTCATTCTTAATGGGTTGAACTCAACGTGTATTGGTAAATGGTGAATTTTCTGATGATGAAGAAGTAGCATCCGGTGTTCCTCAGGGTACAGTAATGGAACCACTATTGTTTTTATTATACTGTAATCATCTTCCAGGTGTTATTTCTCCAGGTACAAGAGTGAGACTCTTTGCTGATGATTGTTTGATTCATAGCCCAGTTCAGTCTTTACAAGATCAACTAATATTGCAACAAGATTTAGACAGCCTTGTTAAGTGGAGTGTTGATTGGGGCATGACATTTAATATTTCTAAATGCAATATAATGAGCACAAAAACTTCTGGTCTTCATTTATGTTCATCAAATTTTGAAAGAGGTCAATGATGCAAAATATTTGGGGGTTATTTTATAAAATGATTTAACTTGGTCTAAGCACATTACTGAAGTGGTTAAGAAAGGTAATCAAAAACTTGGATTTTTACGTAGAAATCTTAGGGGCTGTTCACAAAAATGTAAAACAATTGCATACATTTCATTAGTAAGAGCTGGAATGGAATATGCTGCAACAATCTGGGATACATTCCTAATGAACGAAATTAACAGCCTTTAGGTAATTCAAAGACGTGCAGCAAGATGGACACAATCTATATTTTCATATGAAATAAGTGTGACAGAATTGCTAAAAGATTTAAATTGAGATTCAACAGTTGAACGCGGGTTAAAACTCAACTGAGATTCAACAGTTGAACACGGGTTGAAACTCAACTGAGATTCAACAGTTGAACGCGGGTTGAAACTCAACTGACATTCAACAGTTGAACACGGGTTGAAACTCAACTGAGATTCAACAGTTGAACACGGGTTGAAACTCAACTGAGATTCAACAGTTGAACGCGGGTTGAAACTCAACTGAGATTCAACAGTTGAACGCTGGTTGAACCTCAACTGAGATTCAACAGTTGAACGCGTGTTGAAACTC
>CM034535.1:66996317-67032796 GCA_020002185.1 Paraescarpia echinospica | reverse complement strand
CGTGTCTGTTCACTCACTCACTCACCCTGCGTATCTGTTCACTCACTCACTCACTCACTCACTCACCCTGCGTATCTGTTCACTAACTCACTCACTCATTCAATCACACAAGCCCTCACTCACTCACGCCCTCCCTTCGTCGCTTTTCTAACATTTTATCTTTTCAACATGTTACCGTGGTAACATTTTCGTATTTTAGTGCGTTCAATTCATCTCGCCATTCATTTCATTGCTTGCACTTGAACCACAAACACCTACATCATGAGCTTATGGAGTAGTCTACCAGCTGCCAACAAGTCCACACCATCACCATTCCAGTGCCCAAATTACAAGAGACATTTCTCACGTCGGAACAACTTGAAACGGCACATTGCCTCCATTCACGGTGGACGATTGACAAACACCACGTCACTGGATTCACTTGTCTCGGGGCGCACTATGACACATGTACCTATGGTTCCTTCAATAAGCTCGACATTCCCGGCTCCATCTCAGGTGACCATGGAGTATACAAAGAAGATGGCCCTGGTCGATCCCCGTATTTTGGAAAACATTCAACCGCAACGTCCTTCGACTGCTAACCCTATCGAAAGGGTCTTGCAACGACTCGACAATGAAATGCTAGACATACTAGAACGAAACGATATACACGAGAGGGAAAAAGTTGTGTTGTATAACCAGGTGTTGAATCGGTACAACGATCTTTCCGACAAACGTATCCAAGAACCCGTGCGTGTGGTCATCGAAAAAATTCCCAGTGAAGAGAAAAACAAAGTACAACCTGCTAACGAAAATGAAGTCGTCGAAAAGGAGAGCATCGAAAACGAAATCATCGACAGCGTTCCAAAAACTATGAAGCAGAAAGCACGAAGACTACTCGATAAAATTAAAGGGGCCGTAAGTTGGAATGATCGTGGCGAGATGATGTACAGAAACAAGGCGGTTCCCGGAAGTAATATCGTGGACCTTGTGAATGACGTGTTGAGAAAACGGAAGTCGTTTGAACCGGTGGGATGGGAAACCTTTGCTCGTGGTCTAAAGGATGTCAACACGCCAATGGATTTAGTGGGTAATCTCGATCGTTGGCTTTACATGCAGACAGCGTCAGTGGACGGCGACATATCAAAGGAAACCAGCATTCCGTTTGACAGTGGTCGTCGTCGGAATCGTAGACGACATGCATCGTCGCGGCGCGCAGCTCATTCGGCGACACCTTTCCAAATCACACGTTGGGAACCTTATTAGCATTACCGATTTGAAATCTACAGGAAGAGTGTGCAAGATATATTATATGTGAAATATTCAAATAAAAAAATCGTATCTTGGGCGTCTGAATAAAGCATTTCACAAACGCACATATGGTGTCGACTTTTTTATTGCTTAATTAAGGTAATACAAGAATGTGCATGCCAACATTACATGCAAACGTTACTTGGCACTCTTAACAAAATCGAAAACACGACAGTCATTGTTCACTAAATCGTTACCGAAAGTGTTCACAAACGTCTTCGTAGGTACGCCTCGACTTCGGTGCAGCAAGTACACGACACAGTATTGTCCACACACGTTAGACAGCGGGCTCTGAAGCGTTCTCTTGTTGAAAGTCCAAGTCACGCAGTTGCTCTGTAGAAAATCCACGAATTCGTCGTGTTGAGGTGGCAAACCGTAGGAGTCGAAGTAATCTCCACGTCCGTCTTTTGCGATAAACATGCAGATCCAATGTTGACCCGGTTCATTGCTCGAATGAGTGTTGCACACGAAAGCTGTCGGATAGGTCGTCATAGGAGTAGTGGGTAACCCGTCTTTAGGTAGTACGCCTCGAACAACGGTTCTAGTGTAAGCATCCGCCGCAAGGAGTCTTTCTATCTGTGCCGTATCCATCAGTAATCGTAGACGACGTTTCTGTTGCGGTCAATCTCCAAAACCGTCTCGAATTCTCCGTAGACGACGTTGATCGTTTGGTCGAGAGGTTGATTAAAGTGCATCTCGACTCGTAGGTTGCCTTTATGTACCAAATTGAAATGGGGACCGTCACAACAATCTGGTGTGATGTCAAACGCAAACAGGGTATATCCTTTGCCAAACTCGTCACGACTGATGTTGTTTCCCTCGTCTTGAAACATCTTTCCCGTTCCAGCAAATAGATTACTGTAACTTCTCACGTAGGAACCATCGTTGAAATTAGGTTGGAGTGGTTTCGCAGGAACTTGTTGCCCGTCGACGTACAATGCAAGAAAGTTCAAGTTATTGTGTTTTACGTGGAACGGATTCTTGGCGAATGTTCCGTTGTATGCGTCGTTGTCTATACAACACAAGACTATTCTCTTGGGTAAGACACCCAAATAAACGTTTTCGTGAGTGTGCGACATGGCACCTCGGGGTATTGAAAATACCTTGCAATCGACTCTTCGCAACGGATACTTGGCCGTTCCCTTTTGTAGCGCTTTGATGTGACCCATCTGTACGGCAGGATTCAGTTTAGCTTTTCGCGCAAACAAAATTGCTTCGACTATGCGTACCTTGTAATCGGCATTGTCACCACCAGCACCCATGAGTGCAAAAGCATCCTTGCTCTGTACTAGTCGAATTTTCACGTCGACGCCGTTCAATAGATAGCGGTCTTGAAAGAAGAGGTCGACGTGTAGACGGCCCATCATATCGACGATTCGACTACCAGAAATATAGGTCTTTCTTTTTTGCAGCCCCGTGTTTGCGTCGTCGGTGGCATCCATGTGTCCAGCCGTATCTTTGTACCACAAGGCACTAGTCAGTTGACTCTTCTTTGCTTCTGCTCCGTGACTCAGTAACGTTTCTATGTACGCTCGATAAGGATAGGTATTCGTTGAAGGTGTGACGAGGGTACCGTTCAAAGACACGTCGACTTGACTAAACAGAGAATGCATCCAGTTGTTTACTGGTCCAACAGCTGCAGCTTGAGTGATATCGTCCCCGTTTCCTTTGACTACACGTGCTCGCACCAACAGGTAAGTATTGGCCACGTCCAGGTAATCGTCTCCCGATCCGGGCAATAAGAATTCGATAGGGCCACCCGAACCTATCGAGGCGACAGGTCGATGCTCGATCCACTGTGCGTGTTCGATACTCGTTTGTGTCGTCGGTAAACTAAATAGGTCCAATTCGCTTTTGACTCCCTCACACGACAACTGGTGGACAAAAGCCATGTCTAGTCGAATATGTCGTCTCGACGCGTCTTCTGTCGTCTGCGTCTCTTGGCGACACTGGCTAGGGTTCTCGTCGGCTTGCGTTTTATAGGAGCGTTGCGTATGCCAGGAGGTCCACTGCTTCCCAACACTCTACTGATCATGTCCTTTCCGGTTTCTTTCGCACGCCTCTTTGCAGATTCTTTAATGCTATGTCCAGACAACACGTCACCGGCCACACCCAAACCTGTCTTTAACGCTCCTTTTCCCAAAGCGAGTGCGCCTCTTTTTATGAGTGGCATAGCACTTCGAATGAGACCACCGAACAAACTACCTAGACCGTGACCTCGTTGCACCCTTGCACCAACAAACACGGGCAACCCGTTACCGACTTGTCTGACGTAATAGTCTTCGTAAGAACGATTACGACTCATGTTTCAAAAAATGATGGTTTGCGGCGTCGAAAGTGAAGTGTTGCCGTCACTCTACCTCGCTCGAATGGTACGCGACGTCCCGTGTCGTCTCTTATATCGATCTCGATGGTCGTAAATTCTTTGTGCAAGACGGGAACGTATTGTACATTATCAAAACTTTTTGACACCACGTCTCCGTGATTTCCTTCTATCGGTACAAGCCTCAACAGAGGGACTACGGTATCCCCGACCACACGTGATTCAACAACGTCGGTGTAGACGTACAGCGAGTAAAATCCCTGCGCCATGTCTACAACGGAATCGGCTTCTTTGCGGAAGGTGTACTCGTCGTTATTTGGTGTATCATACACGATGGACGACAGCTTGAGATCTATGTCTTTTTTACCTAGCTTGTACTCGCGTGTGTCCGTTGCTTTGGGACTGGTGACGGCGGACGGGTGAAAACCTAGTATGGACTGCATGGCGCTCTGAAAAGGTATGTTGAACACAGTGTGGGGTGTCATGCGCAAGGTCACCCGCTGAGAAATGTCGCTGTAGATAAATTTCGCCTTCATTCCGTCCTTTGACATCCTCGCCAGAGCTTTGTTGATGTGGTATATCAGTATGACCGGACTGTAGTAATATCCATGCTCGATTTTGGCAGTGTTGTAGAGTCCCGTGTGATCCTGTTCATTGAGGTAGAATCTACTGTCTGCCTCACGAACGTTGTACCAACTGTGCGGGTATTGAATCTCCACCAGTCCACATTCCCACTGACCGACTAAACTGATGCGTTGCGGCAAAGCCGTGACATAGTGGGTCAACGTGTTGTCGGGATTTAACTCCATAGATGCGTTGCTGGGCAATGTCAGGTAAAAATCAGACGACATGGTCACCGCGTTTCATAGACGGATTAGGTAACTGCTCAACAACTTGCCCCAACAAACACGGGCAATCCGTCACCGACTTGTCTGACGTAGTAGTCTTCGTAAGAACGATTACAACTCATGTTTCAAAAAAATGATGGTTTGCGTCGTCGAAAGTGAAGTGTTGCCGTCACTCTACCTCGCTCGAATGGTACGCGACGTCCCGTGTCGTCTCTTATATCGATCTCGATGGTCGTAAATTCTTTGTGCAAGACGGGAACGTATTGTACATTATCGAAACTTTTTGACACTACGTCTCCATGTTTTCCTTCTATCGGTACAACCCTCAACAGAGGGACGACGGTATCCCCGACCACACGTGGTTCCACAACGTCGGTGTAGACGTATAGGGAGTAAAAACCCTGCGCCATGTCTACAACGCAATCGGCTTTTTTAACGTAATAATAATCTGGTCCTTCTTCTTCGGGTGTGGTGTAAACAGCCTGGCTTAAACCTAGCAAATGCTGAAGTTTCAACGAGTACACTGAGAATGAGATGTTTTCTATCATGTGTATAGTCACTTTTTGTGTGGTGTCACTGTAGCTTAGTTTTATTTCCTTTTCTTTTATCGGTGACTTTATGATTCTGTTGATTGCACGAATGAGCGCTTGGGGACTATCGTAGTGGCCTGCCTCGATATTCACCACATAAGTCGTACCATCGACATTCACGGCAAAATAAGTTTCCTCTTCTCTCACGTTGTACCAACTGTGCGGGTATTGAATCTCCACCAGTCCGCACTCCCACTGACCGACTAAACTGATGCGTTGAGGCAAAGCCGTGACATAGTGGGTCAACGTGTTGTCGGGATTTAACTCCATAGACGCGTTGCTGGGCAATGTCAGGTAAAAATCAGACGACATGTTCACCGCGTTTCATAGACGGATTAGGTAACAGGTACCCCAGGCAACTGCTTAACAAAGCCGTCCACAGATTAGAGTTTCCGTCTACTTTAGTAAGGTTGTAGATACTGACCAATATAACGATGTACAGTATGACGATTTGGCAGAAAAAGACGATTTCCGATTTCGGGCACGTATTTCCAAACAACACCCAACGTCTGCTGTTACTTCCTGTATCTTCGAGCTCTGTGTTTTCGAATCGAACGTCCGTCGTATCTTCCATGACACGAATGACGGCTCGACCGGTGTGTACTAACCTTTATACGCGACGAGTGACGCCTTATCCAACCAGCTGTTAAACGAGTCGGAATACCCTACCCACTTGACCAGGACCTGTGTCTTTCTTCCTCGCTTGCGCTGCTGCAACACTTTCTCGATACGATAGAGTTTATCCTTGGCCACAACCACTTTCTGTAGTTCTTGTTCGTAAAATGTTCCCTCTATCGGCGAGGCTTCATCATCGATCAAACGATAAACAGGCGGATCGGAAAGATGAACTGTTTTGATGGTAAATATCTCGTCACTCCAGTTGGGTAAGTAACCTTTTTTGAATTGTCTCTTGACTTTGCTGATACGCACGTGATCGCCCACTTTTAAAACCGGTTTGACTTTTCCGTGTCCTTCATTTCCGTACAACCTTTGCCAAACCTCTTCTTGATTGATCACGTTCACTTCAGATGGCGCCATTCCAATACTTCTATGATAACTGTCGTTGTACGAATCGACTAGGTGGTGTAATACGTCCAGGTACTTTAACGTCTGGTTTTTTGTGAAATATCTCCACATACGTGTCTTCAGAGTACGATTGAAACGTTCCACGATACACGCCTTGGTCTCTTCGTTGTGTGTCGTAAAATGGTGGATACCTTTCTCTTTCAGAAACTCTTGCAGTTGCCTATTCAGAAACTCTTTTCCTTTATCTGTTTGCAATGACAGTGGGCCATCATTGTCCTTTAACAACCGACGAAACGCCGTCGTGAGTGACGGCCCCGATTTGTTCTTTAAAGGAACAGACCACGCTTTCTTGGAGAACACGTCTATCACGGTCAAAATGAAAGTGTGACCGTCGTTGTACCTTTTCAAACGTGACATGTCTACCAGATCGGCCTGCCATTGTTGATTTATACCACCCACTACGACACGTCTACGCCTGAAACGATATGTCACCGGTTTGTGTAGTGTGTAAGTGTCTTGTTCCGACAACCACCGTTTCACCTCTTTCGACGATGCACGTGAAGCATGTGAAGCACGTGAAGCACGATGCAGGGCATCAACACCTCCGTAACTCCCGGTTAGTTTCGTGTCGTAGTAAATACTTTTCAATACATCGTGTGAACGCTTCGTCTTCTTACCTACGCGAGGAGACATGTCGTAATAATGCTGGTGTCCTGTCGTGCAAGACTATTAATACGGTTCCCAACGCAAGTGTTGCATCGGTGTAGCCGAATAAACTGCGCGCCGTGATGACACCGGACGTCTTCGATGTCGATGACGAACACTCCCTATAGGACTGGTCGAAGGAGGTTGCAGTTGAACGTTATCCAAAATACGTGGATCGACCAGCGCCATCTTCTTTGTGTGCTCCATAGTCGTGTAGTTACGACTGCAACAACGTCGTCACCAAAGGGGCTAGAAGGGACGTAGCCAAGGGAGCTAGTAGGGCCGCAAGGAAACCACCTTTCTGTAGAATACGTTTCTTCTGATGAAGCCGGTTTTCCTGATGCCCAAGGTTCTGAGGTCCTTCTTGTACCGACGCAGTTTAGTCTTGTGATCTTTCTTTAGTGATACGTTCCCTTTTAATATGTTCTGTGCACACTCGCACAGACTGTGTACCAGATCGGGTTTTCCCTTGTCGATGATGGCTCTGGCTAAAGCAGGATCCGCTTTAGCGAGGAGACAAAGGCACAACGCATTTCTCTTTACTCGCGCCGACATGACGAATGACGAGTGTCACGGCGTGCTTCTATTTATATCTTCGGAAGGTAGGCGTACTGAAATTTGTTTGATTCCTTAACGATATTAGTACGCAGGCGCAAGTGTTCCGGTGTGGCCTGTTTGAGGTCGACGAACAAATACCCGTGTGGTACGGACGTTGCGTCTCTGAAAGCTTCTTGCATGTACTTTATTCGACCCGGATACATCTGTTTGGCCAAGTTGACCACTTGTGTGTTGTCGCGAGGGTTCTTGAAGAGTACCATGTACTGTGCGTTTATACTTATAGTGCGACTCTCTTTCCCTTTGGGAAATACATTTTGCACTAAATATATTACGGACGTGTTGCAATGATGACTCTTCTTCGTAAACAGTTTGGTGACCCTCTCGTCCGTTTCCGACATGAGATCGTCGATAACTACCAAGTTTCTAGTTTTAGGATCGAAAGACGACACATCGGGAAGACCTTCGACAAATTCTATGTTCGGATGTATCGTAGAGAGCGTGAAATACAACGTCTGCCATTCACCGAAACACCACGTGATCTTTTCGGGCGGTGAGTTTACGAGTGTGGCAGAATGACGTAGTAAAGAGACAACAAACGTCGTTTTACCACAGCCCGTTGGCCCAGCAACGATACAAGTAAAAGGATGAACTAACCTCGTGTCCATACTTTATGCAACTGATGAAAGAGACTAAGATGCATGGCACTTATACTACTCATACTTCAAAAAATGACACAATATAAGGGTTGAACATTTTATTACAACACAAACGTATTTACAGGTCGCGCTCCATAACTGTAAGAACCAGAGACTGAACATTGTTTCGACACTGCTATGACACAGAGGCTTGCAATGAACTATATATATATATATATATATATATATATTAAACAACGCAGTGTCTACAAGTAATTAGCGCGGACAGTGCATAATAGTTTTCCGAGAGTGTTTCGTCCCTTTTTGTAGCCACGACCAAGTCCCCAAAAGCCCCCTTTCGATGATTCACGCTCCACCAGTTCAGCATTTCTGGTTGCCAACAATACGGTTCGCAAATCCTTTGACGCTTTGAACTTTGCGAGGAGCAAATGTCGCATCCAGTGAACACGGACGTCGTTCCAACCAGATCTCGTCTCTCCAATCTGTTTGCTTTTTCGTTTTGCCAAGCGCGCATGCTTCGCAGCTTTGATGTGCTCTGCGCATTCGACGTCGCCGTGATACAATGCCTTCCTGTATTGATAAGCATGCTCGACCGATTTAAAAACCCGACCGAAAGCTTTGACCCTGCAAGGGTAAAGGTTTGACAAGGGAGAGTCGGCCCCTGAAAATTCAACTCGTTTCGGTTTCACAGCAACCTCCGGTTCGGGTAGAGGTTCCGGTTGCGGTGAGTAGAGGCTTGACGCAACGACTGGTTGATTGACAGACGCTGAATGTGGACGGCTGGTAGATGCTTCGAACGGTCGGCTAGTTGTTTCGTCTACGTCGCTGTCGCTGAAGGCTGCAGGCGCATGGTAGTTGGGTGTTTTGAGGTTGGCGCTATCGTGATACAACGGTGATGGTGGTCGGTTGACATCCAGTGACTGCGGTCGGGTGCCAGATGCTTCGAACGGTCGGCAACACGGTTCGTCTACGTCGCTGTCGCTGAAGGCCGCAGACGTGTGGTAGTTCGGTGTTTTCAACATGATGTTGACCATGGTGACGTCGTGATACGAATGATGGGCCGATTGGTAAAACACCGCGCTTATATAGTTAGAGAATGTGCCGAAAAGTCACGTGGGCGTGCCGAAAAGATTATGGAACAGAACATAAAGGTCACGTGGGCGTGCCGAAAGATTATGGATTGTAGGATAGTACATTAAGGTCACGTGGGCGTGCCGAAAGATCACGGCTTGTAGAAAATTCAAAAGCACGGACTGCTGAGTAGAATGTACACAAGCGCGGACTGCTGAGTAGGTATTTAGTTCACCACTTATCTAACAGGGGTGCTTTCAGTTGATGATTATATATCCACCAGGTGTTTATGGACGAGAAAAATCAAGAGACACGAATATTTGCAGTACTCATATGTGGTTCGCTCACTTGTCCACTAGGGGATGATGTTTGTAGTTCGTGATGTACCCGTCAAGGGGCTCTATTGCACGCAAGCGTGCAAGAGACACGAATATTTGCAGTACTAGAACATTTAGTTTACAACTTGTCCACAAGATGACACCACTTGTATAATTGTAGTTCGACAAAATTCCGCTAGGTGGCGATATCTAGTTTTGGCGGGAAATATTTTAGTTCACCAGCTATCCGACAGGGGCGCTTTTTAAGTTTTGGCGGGAAATATTTTAGTCGCGAAAAATTCCGCTAGGTGGCGATATCTAGTTTTGGCGTGAAATATTTTATTTCACCAACTATCCGCCAGGGGCGCTATTTTGGTTTTGGCGGGAAATAATTTGAGTTCACCAACTATCCGTCAGGGGGAGCTATTTTATATTTTGGCGGGAAATAATTAGTTCACCAACTATCCGCCAGGGGGCGCGATTTTGGTTTTGGCGGGAAATAATTAGTTCACCAACTATCCACCAGGGGGCGCGATTACATTTTTTCGGGAATATTTTAGTTCCGAAAAATCCGCTAGGAGGCGTGCTATTCTAGTTCCGAAAAATTCCGGTAGGGGCGCCACGTGACCTTGGCCTACATCCGGATACTTGACCTTGACCTACATCCGGGTACTTGACCTTGACCTTTGACCTTGACCTACATCCGGGTACTTTACCTTGACCTACATCCGGGTACTTTCCTCTTCCTCCGCGACGCGACAACCATGCGCGGTACTTAACCTCTATTACTACTTTCAGGCATTTGTTCGTGATGAACAAGGAACCGCCCGGGCTGAGCGACAGGCCGCTCGCGAGGCGGAGAAAGAGAAGCTCCAGGCCGATATGGAGAAAGAGAGGCTCCAGGCTGATATGGAGAAAGAGAGGCTCCAGGCTGATATGGAGAAAGAGAAGCTCCAGGCCGATATGGAGAAAGAGAGGCTCCAGGCTGATATGGAGAAAGAGAGGCTCTAGGCCGATATGGAGATACGCGCGCGTGAAATGGAGCATGAAGAAAAGATGGCCAGGCTCCACAACGAGGCTACGACCGTAGAGAACCGAGATTCGGTGAGTAATGCTTCAGCCATTACTAAGGGAGTCCGTAGTCCTCCGTTACCCTGTTTTAACGAAGACAGGGATTCGATTGATGCATATCTCCAGCGATTTGAAAGATATGCTGAAAACCAGGGTTGGGAGCGTGAGAATTACGCTATATTTCTGAGCGCATTGTTAACCGGTCATGCACTGGAAGTTTATTCCCGTTCCCCGATTTCCGTGGCCAACGATTATGACCAGTTAAAGCAAGCATTGCTAGGATGGTACCGACTGACTGTAGGCGATTTTCGTAAGAAGTTTTACACCTGTTCTCTAAATTCGACCGAAACAGTGTCGCAGTATTTTGCTCGTATGGAACATTATTTGACTCAGTGGATTTCTTTGTCAAACATTAATGAGTCTTTCGAGGGCCTTAAGGAACTCATTCTGAGAGAGCAATTCTTGTTTATGTGCCCTAGGGAACTGTCCGTGTTTCTGAGAGAACACAAACCGATGGGGAAAGAGAATTTGTTAGAGTTGGTGAGAACATTTACAGATGCCCATTCATCATATGGTAAACGGGAAAATCGTAGAGACCGAGTCCGACCCACTCCCGTCCCTTCACCCGTCCCGAAAAGTAGATCAGGGGAGGGGAGATACCCTATTTCTAGCCCTACCCCGCGGCCCGTTCCTCCCCCGCGTACATGTTTCCTTTGTAATCGGCCAGGTCACATCGCGAGACAGTGTACAGTGGGAGTGCAGAATAGGAATCCTCCACCGCAAAGGATGAAACCAGTGGTTGGGAATTGTGCAGTTGTGCTAAACCAGAATTCCCCTAGTCACCAATGTCCTGTGGGTGGGACTGATGTCACGTTGCAATGTGGATGTAAGATCCCCGTAATTGCTAGTGCTTGTGTACAACATGAAAACAGTTGTAACTTACCGGTTGTAGAGGGGTATGTGGGGGGATCCCCAGTGAAAGTACTACGCGACAGCGGGTGTAACGGAGTCGTTGTACGGCGTAGCCTAGTTCCGGAGAATCAGTTAACTGGGAAAACCAAAGTCCATATGCTGATGGACCGATCCGTCATTGAAGTCCCAACTGCCCGGTGCTATGTGAGAACTCCCTTTTTCACAGGAGAAATTGAAGCCCTATGTCTAAACAACCCCGTTTATGACTTAGTCATTGGCAACGTTGTTGAATTAAATTTGCCCTGTTCCGATAACATTGAAGGTTCTCCTTTTCGAGGAACCAAGTCAGATGGTATCCCCGTTACTGTTGAAACCCCTTTGAATGACGCCCCAGTCACCGGTTGTGCTGTAGAAACCCGTGCTCAACGGGAGCGCCTTTCTAAACCCACAAAACCTTTGATAGTGCCTCAAGTTGTTGGTGCGAGTATATCTGCCGATGATTTCTTGAGAGAGCAAAAAGGGGATGAGACCTTAAAGAAATGCTTTCATTCGGCTGAAGAGACTAAAGGGAAACCTAAGGGAGAACAATCAAGTCAATTCGTGATCGAAAGGGGGCTCCTTTATCGCTTGTATCAGAAAGAGAAAGAGGGTGAGACTGTGAAACAACTAGTAGTTCCCCGAGTGTTGCGTAATCGTGTCATGACGTTAGAACATGAAACCATCCTATCTGAACATCAGGGAATGAAGAAGTCGCTAGACAGAATCCTCCTTAACTTCTACTGGCCAGGGATAGTAGGTGATGTCCGTAGATTCTGCCAGTCATGTGACATCTGTCAGAAGCCCGTTAGTCGAGACAATGTCCCTAAGGCTCCTGTACAATTGAATCCCATTGTAAACACGCCCGTTGAAAAGGTAGCGATAGATTTGTTAGGTCACTTAACCCCAGTGACAGAGAGAGGTAATGTGGAGACGCTAGGTTTAGCTGCTGTTGTCGAAGAACAACCTGAATGTGAGACTGATGAGGATTTTCCCATTCCTGAGAGAGAGGACGTCCATGTGAATGATAGTTTATCACCTGATCAGACACGAGACTTGAAACAGCTAATGGAAGAATTTCCTTCCATCTTTTCGAGTACTCCGGGGCAAACTAGTCTCTTGTCCCATGCCATTGAGGTAACGTCCTCTAGTCCTGTGAGATGCAAACCGTACCCTATTCCATTAGCCAAGTTGGGAGTGGTAAAACAGGAGGTTGAGAAGATGCGAGAAATGGGCGTGATTGAGCCATCTCATTCACCGTACTCATCGCCTTTGTTACTAATTCGTAAATCTGACTCCACATACAGACCGGTAGTAAATTTTCGCCAGTTAAACAAGGTTACTAAATTCGATGCAGAACCTATGCCAAATCCCGATACTATCTTGGCTGAGGTGGGGCAGGATAGGTACTTGTCCAAACTAGATTTCTGCAAAGGCTACTGGCAAATAAGGATGGAACCGGAAGATAAGGAGAAAACCGCATTTTGTACTCCCCAAGGGTTGTTCCAATTCTGCGTCATGCCTTTCGGTCTAGTCAACGCCGGCGCATCGTACAGTCGCATGATGCGCATACTCTTAGATGGCCTCGGTGGTGTTACCAATTATGTTGACGATGTATTGATTCACACCTCAACATGGGCCGATCACTTATCAACACTGCGAGCAGTGTTCGTCCGAGTGAGACAAGCGGGTCTCACTATAAAACCGTCGAAGTGTTATCTTGGGTTTGAATCCGTCGATTTCCTGGGACACCAAGTAGGACAAGGAGAAGTGAAGACCCAGGAAGACAAGGTAAACAAGATTAGGAATGCGCCCATTCCTACCACGAAGAAACAAGTGAGGTATTTTCTAGGTTTGGCAGGATATTACCGGAAGTTTGTTAATGGGTATTCCAGAATCGCGGCTCCATTGACTGATCTCACAAAGGCAAAACAGCCTAACAAGGTAAGTTGGAATGATGAGGCGGATAAGGCCTTCATTCAATTGAAGCAGGCCCTGTGTAAGGCGCCTATCCTCAAATTGCCTGACGTAAACATACCCTTTGTCTTGCGTACAGATGCGTCCGATACCGGACTCGGAGCAATGTTACTCCAAGAGAATAACGGAGTGTTATTCCCAGACGCGTTTGCGAGCAAGAAGCTCAATCCCACGCAAAGGCGATATTCCGTAGTAGAAAGAGAATGTCTGGCAATTGTTTGGGGACTCGAGAAATTTCACTTATACCTATATGGGCGAAGTTTCATTGTGCAGTGTGATCAACGATCCCTGAAATTCCTAAACACTGCGAAGTTAACAAACAATCGAGTTATGCGATGGGCTCTTAAAGTCCAACCCTATCGTTTCCGGGTAGAGTAAATCCCTGGAACAGATAACATAGGTGCAGACTACCTAAGCCGAATGGAATAGATGTAGGTTCCATCAAATTAGTTGAGACAATGAAGTGTCATGAAACAATTTTGTGCAACTAGATAGTTACTAGTTCGGCGAGTGATCGCCAGGTAATTTAATGTATTAAATGTAATATAGTAAATTAGTGTATTGAATTTATTTCTTAATACTTTTGTTCAGGAAGTAGATTCTTAGCGGGGGGTAATGTAGCATTTCTGCTATTTCTGAATGTTTAATCTACTTTCCTGAGGTCTAATTTGGGAAATGAGGAATGTTAATCCAGTAGATAGACATATTGTTGACCAACCGCCTTAGTTACGTAATTACAGCAACTCGGTTGCAGATGCGCTCAGTGAAGCGTGGTATTCTGTTGCTAGTGTTTCTAGGCAAGCAGGTGGTTTCACTGTAATCGTAGAGAGGGTGTTCCACAATGCCTAGTTTGAATTGTATATTACATTAGCCAATAGAAATGATGGAAACCTGTCATATGATGTGTCATTAGGTCTGCTTATATAAACGTTTGTTGTACGCATTTCGCCATCTGGGCGCTGGCGAAGGACTGGGACAGATCCAGGGTTGAACGAGACAGGTTGCCCTGCTGCCAAGAGAATGGCAAGGAAAGTCGTAAAGCGTGGTGGGAATCGTTAACGTGGGTTATGTTCCCAAGCTTTTGTATGTGTGTAATATTCAGTGTCCAGAGTGACTATTCGATCGAACTTCGAAGAAACCAAGCCGCCACGTCAGCAGTACTTTGAGACAACGTTCCGGTCGGCCCCAACGTATTTGCGTCGATGAGCGATAATCGCGACGCGCTCACCCAGCACGGGTCATCCTCGAACATCGGTCTCACAGCGACATCGTCAGAAAGCTTGACCGAATGCGACTCGCAGCGGCCGGCGGTAAACGTATACTGCCAGGCGTCGTCATTCGCGCAAACCCGTTTATCCGACTTCTCGATCGTTTGCGACAAAACAAGACCTCTCGTTCGAATTCGTAGCGGCCGGCGGTAAGCGTCTATTGCCCGGCTTCGTCTTTCAGTTGAACGTATTCAACTGACTTCGCAATCGTTTGCGACCGTGCGATCATTGAACGGACGCGACTCGAGAATTCGCGGCGTACGACGGCAATCGTAAGTGCCCGGCATCATCACTCGTGCGCCCGAGATACACCGTTCTAATTGTGTTCCGAGCTCGGCGTGTTGACTTCAACAAACGTTCGTATATATTCGAGATGGGACTAGCCCAGTATCAATGTCTATTTTCTGATTGAATGTATCTATTATTTGCTGTATTATGATTGGTAGTTATCTGTGTTTTGAAGTGAGTTATTATTACCCTTGAAGTATTCACATATATATTTATATGTGTGTGTTATAACATATTACTGTGATGAGAGTCCGCGAGGACTAGCTTATACTGTGTATTTATATTATGGGAGTTATTCTTAGATAACACTTGGCGCCTAGTGTATGGTCGTATAGCGGTATAATCCACCTTAGAAAGGAAGTGGAATTTGATAATCGAAAGATTCAGTGTTATTGTTTATTATGTTCTATTAAGATTTGGTTAAGGGATTTCTTTATTTTGTTAATTGAGATATTTACCAAAAGGAAGATATCTTGTAATAAAGTTTATTAAATTTTCCTCGTTCTTTGTTGCTTGTTCACGATCACCGTTCCTTCTCATATGCGTTGACCTTGATATATAAGAACCCTACTAGATTGAGCCATCTAGTGTACGGAGACCTCGCTAATCCGTGACATAATTGGGGGCTCGTCCGGGATTCCGGCGAGGGGAAAATTAAAATAACACCTTCGGTCAACGCTATGAATTGCGGGTAACACGTGACGGCAACATAGAACATGCCTGAGAACTTAGCTGCACTCTGGTTCCGTGGTGTGTCAGCGTTGCTCCGTGGCTAGAGACGAAACCTACATCTATTCCAGTAGCTGTAGTGTAGGGTAATTCACATGCCCCTTGTCGTTTCTGCCCGGACATAATTCTGAGTCCCATATTTCTCGTTACATTTATAGTGTGTCATTCACGTTTTGAGGCGTTAGACTTGTTATTGCAACAGTAAAGGACCATGAATTAATCGTATAATTATTGTAAGTAGGAGCTTTGTTATTTTTCAGCTGTATGAGGAAGTTGAATTACTTGTTGCAATTGCAATATATATATATACACTTCTAAATGCAACTTATGTCGACCGTTTATACATATAGCGCCGCGTTATGCAGACCGCTGTTTTAAGCAGACCAAAGCTGGTCTGCCTAAAGTTTTGACGTGTTAGTTCGCAACTAACACGATTGAGTTTACCATTATCTTTGTTAGTGCACACAGTTCATCCGAAAATGAAGTAGTATGCGTAATTATTTCAAAAATGAACAACATTTTAATTGATTTTGAGCATGTTTTTCCAGCGCCGTGTATATTTGAAAGTCCATATCTACACTACAGGCGTTATGCAGACCGGGTAAAAGTGCTTATACATTTATATTTCTGCTATATATTGATTGAAGTGTTGACATTTCGTGTTCAATGTATTATAAACTTCAAAATAATATATAATGTTTCATAATTATGTGTAGATTAAGAAATATGCATATTTTATGTCCATTCGATGCATTCGCCCTTCGCTTCGGCTTCCAGTTCAGTTCATGCCGCAAAACTTGCGACATTCGCTAAATACTCTACTGTATAACATTGAAAGTTATGCGCTTACTGTCATTTGTTGAACATAAATGCTTAATTAATTTGTATAATGTTTGTTTAATTCATCAAATGTTATGCGATTTTTTGAAAAATTATGTTTGTCGTAAATCAACACGGCACGATTTTCGTCACTGACCTGGGTGGCGTGTTTGTTGGTTGCGAAGTTGCATGAACTTGAGTATTGGTAAGTATTTCACTCAACATCATACTCAGTAAATTCAATAATTAATTCATCACACTGACGTTTACTTGTATTTAGAAAAATATTCTGATTTGTGTCTTAACGCACTTTTGAGGCCGCTGCGGCCGTTCAGTGACTATCATATCAGTCTGTGAGCATGAGCGATAAAACTACTCGGTTTCTGCCTCATTACGATTATAAAGCTGGATCTCATATTAAATACATCTTTACTCAGAAATATATATGTCTGACACAATGAGCAAAGGACGTCTACAAACTTGCAACAAAGTTATTTGTCTCAAATTAAAACGAGACAAAACAGGTTTTTGACAGATATTTCGATAGCGAACTGCACCACATCGGTGACGGTGATGTAAACAACCGTAATATTACAATTTATCGGGCGAAATTGTATGCAACTATTCACCCTAATTACCACAAGAAAGTTAACGAACAGCCCGTGGAGTTTATACAGTGAATGCGTTGCGACAGTGATGATTTTGAACACGATGAGGCATAAACCGAGTGCTTCCGTATGGCGCGTGAAGTGATTATCGTCTTACGAATATTGTAAGTATTTCACTAAAAACAACTTATTTGACGCTTCGTTTGCATGCCATTGATGAAATAAGTGGTTCTGATTAATAATATTGATACGTTACTGGACGATTTATAAAATTGTTGGTGACAACTGCATATTATGCTTGTGTAAGGCAGAAACCGAGTGGTCCAGTATACTATAGCGGCGTATGTTGTGGCAAACACGAGCACTATTTACGCCTCAAAAGTGAGCTAAGATGCAGTATTTGTAAACGTAAATATGTCTGGGATGATATTGAATGATGGAATTAACGCACTGATAATAATGTATCAGCAAATGAGTTGTGCTGATAGGTTTGTAATAAGTTGCATTATTAAGAATCAAAGAAAGTACACAAACTATTGAAATACATGAATTTCAATTAATTAAACACTAATGTATGTAGATCACATATATTGGTTTTTGATAAAGTCAGTCCTACATAATATGCTTTTGAGGCATGTATCAAATTACAAGAAATTTCAAATGAAGAACCTACAACAGGTAGCCAGCAAATAATTGTGTTCATTTATTGATACAAGTACAATGTATGCATTGTCTTCCTCCTTGGGCATTCTTTAGAATGCATGTCACTGAAATGTTTATCCCATATGTTTCCTTAATTATTGCTGGAAGCTTCTTATGTATATCTACCTTGAAAACAAATAAGGACAAAGGGCGTGAATACCTCCAATCTACATAGTATCCACATTACTATGTGAAAGGAGGTTGTCCCATTCACAATGGCCACTGTCTCATGAATTCATGACTATGACAAGCATTACAATTCTGCTTTGATTTCATCAAATATAATATATAGAATTCACAAAAATGACACAATTTTAGAATTCTTGAAATTGTGACCTAGTAATTTTTTTTATTTTGAAACACTAATTCATGTCTTTTGCACTACTTAAATTAAATTTTTATGACTCAAATGCATTTTAAAAACATGTTTTCACAGTGCATTGAAATATTAGATTGATTACAAATAGGATGGCGACATTAAAACCTTATCAGTTTAACAAGATTGCCATCCAGAAAATTTACTCTAGATGGCAGGTGGACAAGGAAGTCTTTTGGCTTATCGAGAGTCCAATACTTTTTATCTACGTATATTCCGCCTTTTTAAGGTGTGTGTCGATTTTATTTTTAAACATATCCACGCTACTAGCACCTACACATTCAGGAGATAATCTGTTCCAATCATTTACAGTCCTTTGTGAGAATGAGAACATTTGTAATATCTAATCTACACTGCTCCTTTACTAATGTAACTTCATGCCCTCTGGTCCTTCTATCTTTCTTAACTGATAAAAAAATATTTCTATCAATATTTTCATAACCATTCAATATTTTAAACACTTCTATCTGACCTCCTCTCAATCTCCAGGTTTCTAGTGTTGTTAAACCACATTTTTTAGACGTATTTCATAACTAAGATCCCTCAGTTTTGGTATTATTTTAGCTGCTCTCCTCTGCACCCTTTCTAGCATATCTGTCCTTTCTGCGATAAGGCCACCATGCTTGAATACAATGTTCTAAATGAGGCCTAACTATTCTTTTGTCCAGCGGTATTATTAGCTCTTTTTCCTTATACGTTATGTTTCGCCTAATTAATCCAAGGATTTGATTTCCCTTTGAAGCTGCAATTCCGCACTGCTCTGAAACCTTCATATCAGCACTAATGGTTAACCCTAAATCCTTTTCTTAGTAGTACTTAGTACAGAGCCTCGCAATGTATATTGTAGATCTTCATCCTCATGTCCTGTGTGGAAGCATTTACATTTTCCCAAAATTGAACAACATTTGCCATTTTTCAGACCATTTTATCAATCTGTCAAGATCATCTTATAAATGCTGTCTATCTTCATCACATTTAATCCTTCTAAAAAATGTTGTATCATCCGCAAATTTCAACACCTTTCTTGCTAATTTCTAACAATTGTATTTTTGCGAATAAGACTTGTACACATTTTCATACATCAAGTTCGTTATCCATCTATCAGTGGCATGGAAAACTTAGTAGTGTAGAGTATAATGGCATTAGTGTGCACAGTAGTTTCCTAGATCATCGATTGTTTAGTATATCAGCAACTGCTTGCAAAGCTATGCAGCAAATGAATCCCAACAAATTTGTGATAAGAATAAACTTAAGATATAAGGATCAAATAAAATACACAAACCATGTAAAAGATTAATTTCAAGTAATTTAATCCAAGAAACAAAATTATTAAAGTAGATCACATATATTGTTATTTAAGAAAGTTAATGTTAGTCATACTGAATATGGTGTTATATGTTTGCCTATTTTACTGAAATTACATTCTTTCTGACATGAAATACATATTTCTCACAGGACTGTGATGACATTGAAATACCAGATTGATCACAAGAGGAGTGTCACATGGATACCTCATCAGTTACTCAGACAGGTGATGATTCTCTTTTTGCATCTGAATCAGTGGTAACATGGTACAAACATACTACTCATAAAATGACAGGTAGCATCAACTGATTTGACATAAATGTTTAATCAAGATTAGGAATATGCACATTAATGGCATTGTACCCACACATGCTAACACCTGTCAGACAACCTGCACCAGTATTGTCTCCTGCCAGCTTGCAGTCTGGCTAAAGAACAAAGGGGATATTGAACCATGGACCTTGACAGGTTCTAATCCACCTTCTAAGGAGTAGTATTTGTGGTTGTTGTCACCTCTATAATCAGCACTGTTGGATGAATGACATGTCCACATTAGTGTCACAACTCACAATGTAACTCTGATAGTATTGGGATATTTGCATGACTGAAACAAATATGTGATATAACTGTTTTGGTAGTGTTTTAGATAAGGTTTGAGATCAGAAAATACAGGAATTGATTGTAATTTATGTAATTGTTTCAATAATACAATGTACATCAGTTACAATTATAGAATATAAACTGAAATGCATTTAAAATAAATATATGTCATATCATCAAGGAACAAGTTGAAAGTCATAAATATGCACCACAATGTACCATTTTGAAGCAATACAATACAATAAAACTTTATTGTGCCATGGAGGGAAGTTTGCTTTGCTACCATTTAAAAAAAGATACAACAAGTTGCGTCTCTTATCCCCCAGATATGCTTTGTGTCCTTTCAGCACTCCCCTTGTCCACCCCACAACCTTGCATATCAATTTACCCCCATGACAACACTATACCAACCATAATTACCATTTAAAAAATAAACGTTACTCCTACATAATATGTTTTTACATGCTTGCACTACTGAAATATATTCATTCTGACACTAATGCATGTGAAAAACTGTTTCCACAGGTTTGTGATGACATTGAAATACCAGATGGATCACAACAGAACTGTTACATGGAAACCTCACCGGTAAATCAAACACAGGTGACAATTCTCTTTTTACACTTGCATCAGTGGTAACCCTCAACATGCAATAAAACAGCTACTTTTAAAATGATAACACTGTTTGTTTTGAAACAGGATTGTGTTATTATTATTTAACCACATTCATTTACAGTGGAAATATCTAGAGAGTACAGGGTATAATAATTTCCTTTCTCAGCATTTGCTAGAACCAACCAAGGGAGAAAGTGTTATATATGATTTTGTCTGCACTAAATGAATTAATTGGCAATGTTAATATATAATGGCCCACTGGGTACCTAGTAGTGGTCATAACCAGATACATGTTGCCATCAAAATAAAATTAGAAATAAATACAAAAAAGCACTACAGGAAAGACTTCCAGAAATGTAGATAAATATATGAGGAACTACTTAGCAAAGATATACTGGAATAACACAAATTGAGTTATTGTTTTATTAGTCATTGTCATAATGACTAATATGACAGCAATATAATGCTGAAATATTTTAAAATGTGAAACATTGTGTATAATTTATCAGTTTGTTCCCACGAAAAAACAAGAAAAACAATCCAGAAACAACATTTATCGAAACAAGCCATTAAAATATTTAGTTCAACCAAATGAAGTGAATTCAAAGGTATATATCCATACTGGACATGATGTAAGCTACACTAGTTACAAATAGGCACTTAATCAAGCTACATCTGAAATTAGACATTAAAAAGACGCTATGAACAAACATTAGCATATTCTATGATATAGTATAAAAATGACAATACGCACAAATACAAAGTCTGGTCTTAATTTTCCATGTAGTTTAGTAATAATTGCCATTTTACGAAACCAAAGCTAAAAAATCACACATCATTGTCATGCTATAGTTCAAGTCACATAATCACAGGATCTTATGAATTCATGATTTAATCTTTTGAATTGATAAAAAGGGAGACACGAATAATTCAGAATAAAGCAGGGTGGCATTTTTCAGTAGACCCTGAATGCACAGAGGCTACTGAAAAGTTACAAAATTTAAATATTTCCTTCCAAGCAGTCCTGGTGGAGAATCTGTAACACAACTTTACATTAATTTCAGCAATTTTTTTACTTGCTTAATAATAAGTCCACCATATTTGCAGAAATTGCTGTACTATGTCATTTATTGAATAAGGCAAATTATAGTTGAGACATTTCATTGCAAATTCTTGTATTTTTAATATTTTGATCTCCTGGTTTACACAAATGTCATGTTATTTTGAAACACCACTATTGCATGTTTGCGTTACAGAAATTACATTCTTTCTGACTCTAATGCATTTTTTAAATGTGTTTTCACAGGACAGTGATGACACTGAAATACCAGATGGATTACAAGAGGACAGTGACATGGAAACCTCTTCAGTTAATCTATCACAGGTGATGATGATTCTCCGTTACACCTGAATCAGTGGTATCCATCAACATGCTATACACCTGTTACTTTTAAATTATTACAAACACCCTTGTGTCTTATTACAAACAACATCGGTTGATTTGATGTTTGTTTAATCAAGATTAAGAATATAAGGGAAGTGAATAAACAGGAATGTATTATTACTTACCCATAGACATATACAATGGGAATATGTAGATAGTAGAGGGGTGAGGGCAACACATTTCTTAATATATTACAAGATAGTTTCCTTTCTCATTATTAAATAAGTAATTGTAATTGATTTGAATTGTGGACCCAGCCCTGAAGCAAAGTGGCATTTACCAGTAGTCATTGAGTGCTCAGAGTTTGCTGAACAATCGGAAAATTGTAGAATCAGTGAAGAGAGTTTATTATATATAGTATTGTCCTCACAAAATTAATTAATTGATAGTGGTAAGATATAATGAGCTACTGGGTTGTATATATAAGTTACCATCACAATTAAATCAGAAATGAATAATTCAAAGCATTACAGGAGAAACGTTCAGGTAGATAAAAAATTGTCATGAAAAACAATGAAACCATTAAGAAAACAACACTTATTGAAATAAACCATTAGACAAATAACGTTCAAAAAATCAAAAGATGTGGAAGGTTTGTAGACATACTGGAAATAATGAAAGCTATGTGCAACAGTTACAAAGAGGCACTTAATCAAACTACGCTTAAATTATGCATTCAGAGAGAAGCTACAAACTCAAATTAACATGTAATATAAAAATGACAGTAGGGTCATTTCATATCAACTCAACTAGCCCCCAAGCACTTTGGTCTCAGATTCATTTCATTTTTTTACCATTCCACAGTCAACGCCATGGACATATCTGAAGTTTGGGTTCTTAATTTTGTGTAATTAAGAAGTAACTGCCATTTTGATAAGCCTAAGCTCAGAAGTGCAGATGTCATTGTCATGTGTATATTTCAAATCATATTATCTCAGAATCTTATAGAGGCGTGACATTTTCTGTGTTAACCAAGGAGGCTTGAAATAAAACTGATATTTTAGTAGTCACTGAATGCACAGAGGCTGCTGAAAAGTCGGAAAATTACCATATTTCCATCCAAGCAGCCTTGTTGGAAAATCTGGAACTTAATCTTAAATTTATTTCAGCAGTTTTGTTATTTTAATAACAAGTCCACCATATTTGCAGTATAAATATCGACTATATATGTTTCTTAACTATTGACACTGGTCTCAAGATGCGGTGAATATTGGGGGGAGAGGCTCTCAAAAAAAAACCTTGAAGCTCACCAAACAACCACCTGAGGCTCTCCACAATGTTTCTAATGGAGCGAAACCCAAAGTGGGCATACTACAAAATCCTCAAACTAGTATTATTTTGTAAGATAATGGTATGTAGTTTTTTTTATATCTATTCAGGATCCCTTCATGATGAACTTAATTCTTCAATTTATGTACCAAACCGATTATATCCTAGGTCATAAACATTAAATTCAGAAACAACTAGAAATAGGAAGCAACGATACATAGATAAATGTAATAACTGTGATGTTAATTAAACTGAAACAGTTAATTTAATGTTGACGCTAATTCATTTTACCAGAATTGGTGTATGGGAAATTTATTTTATTGAGAAATATCTTAATTAATTGTAATTTAAATGACTTTTCAAGTTAATTGTTCTGTGTCTGATACACTCGCCCTCAAATTCAAAACAGCACTTGCACTGACAATTGTGTATGTCAAATTCAATTAATAATTTTAATAATGCAATAAAAAGCAGACATCGCAGCATGATTCACAAGTGTATTTGGGCTACATTAGATACTACCAGTATGTTTATGTATTATTTTTACAGATGGTGTATATGCCAAATCAGTCAAAATACAGTTGCTTTGAAAATGACTAACCTTGATACCAAAACCACTGAACAACTATTTATAAACAAAGACTTCAGTCCCTAAATTAGCACATTATAAAATTACTTGTATAATTTGTACCATTTCATTTCAAGAAATATCCTAGTACAATGATGGGAAGAATGCTACAGGAAGTAATCCTAACAAACTAAGCATCACTACTACTTTATGTGCAAAATGTATGGCAAACAATTAATCACCTTTTGTATAAATACATTCCAGGCACCAGTACACCAATTCCGTCAACTTTGGGCTTGGAAATGTGCAGAAAATCAACAATCAGTAAGTATGTGAGTTTTTCAAGTTAAATAAATAATTATGTAATAGCCTATATAATTGTTCAGTAATAAAAATTATCATTTAAGTTTTTGTTGTCATTTAATGGCACCATTGAGCATCAGATCCTTCTCATGACTCGCCTCGCGATTACATTTTGCTGATCACATTAGTGATGGTTTAATTCATAAGGACCATGCATAATGTATTATGTGCAATACCTGCTTAGTGTTTTATTTTATTTTGCAACATGTAACAGTTTGTGACTTCACATATTTTGGCATCTTTCTGAGAAATAATGGGATGGTTTTCATTTCCCAAAACTTATTTAGGGTAATTGATAGCAAAAACACACTGATCACATTCAGTATCACCATCATTAATTTTACAATTACAATATGTTGTAGCTGTGGCAGACAACAACAGCAGCAGTGTCGACGATTCACCACAACCAAGAAAGAGAGGTGACTGCATTATGATTGAAAGAAAGTAATGAACCACTAACATATCCATCTAAATTCATTGATGTTTCACATCTATATGTATGTATATATGTGATAGGGTAGAAGGGATGGTTTTCAAAACTTATTTAATTGATAGCAAATACCATCATACAATTGCAATAAGTTGTTTGTTGGAATGTTATTAAATTTAAGAAAGTGGTTATGGGCTTTGACTTTTTAAGTGTTACGCATGACCATATATAATATAATACCTGTTTAGTGTTTTATTTTATTTTGCAACATGTAGCAATTTGTTTTGGCTATGTGAACATGGGCCTTCTATCGTTTATGACATCAGTAATAACTGGTTATTGCATCTATATTGGTTGTCAATTAACAGTAATTTATTTTGTAACAGCAGCAGTTGACACCAACAGTGACAACAAGGAAGCAGTTCCACAGCCAAAGAAAAAAGGTACACATGATTTTGTAAGGAATTACAGAAGTCTTGCAAATTCACAAGTAACATCTATGCATAGAAACATTTAAAAAGTCATTTGATGAAGAATGAGTATATTAACTGTTTTGTATATCATATAAAACAATTTGTTTCATATGATGCAATCTATAAACAATAATCACTGCTAGACCAGTCAATCAGAATTTTTGTCTACGTTATTATTTCCTCTTCAATGCTTAAAATAATAATGACAGCATGTATATTGATCCTGGATTATTTTACATTCATTATGAACAAAAAGAACACATACCTCAAAAAGTCCTGACAGCTCCGTTGAACAAGAATCAGGATTTTGAGAGGTCCCTGCTATTATTTCATAATAGTAATAATCTTTATTAAAATAAAAATTAAGTGAGTAAAATATGTCCAGACGTTTAAGATACAACATTGATAATGTAAGTTCAGTTATATATTTACTCAGCAAGTCACAAACAGGGTGAATAAATAATTTTCCTTTAGCTGTGCAAGTTGAAAAGCACAGGCCTATTAATTATGTAATATGTATATAAATTACGTAACATGTTTTCCTGGTTTTACTACTACAATGGTGTCACTTTCAGCAAAGAACATCCATTGGCAGGAGGTAGATAACGTTATGCTTGTGGAGCATTTCCAGTCTTTCTTCAATGGACAAAGAGCAGAACATGGCACAAAGTGCCATTTGCCAAGTAAGAACAACCATGCTGGCAAGATACATACATACTTGGAGTAGATGATGAAACTTAACATACTTTTTATGGAATCCAACCATTAATATTCTGTAGCAGATCATTATTTCATTATCCTATTAGACTACCTTGCATTATGCCATAAGAATACCGACAAACTAGTTTTTAATACATTACAAATAAATGTATTACAAATATGAGGTTGTTAGTGCATGGAGAGAGTAATACAGAAAACAACAATGTAAACACGAATGATATCACTAGTATTATCATACACTAAATTGAATATTCTCTAAATGGCCATTAAAATTGAGAAGAAGGATATTACTTTATAAATGCACTTTTTGTGAAGAAATGTGATTTAGAGATATGTGTTTGTTATAACTGTGAACCATATTGATAGTAAAAAACTGTCACTACAGCAGACACATTTAAAGTATTTGTTTCAAGACTATTTTCATGGATAGCCTTAACAATAACGGTTACATCGCACATTTTTTTTGCAGTAGAAAAATTGTGTAAAGTGTTTTGTAATATAATGTTTTAATGTTTCTTTTCAGACAAAGTGGAAACCATGGCTTTCTTCAGCGCGTCGATGCCACCATGCTTAAAGCATCTGGATGATCACTCTGTCTATTTAAAAACAAGAGCTCAGTTATTCAACAGGAGGAAAACAAAACAAATGCATGGTGGCAATGTCACTCTGAAATGGCAAGCATCGATAAAGGGCTGTGTGGTCTTGTTGTAAAATGTAGTTTCAACCTTTGGTCTATTTCTAGCTGTCTTTCCCAGCCAGTGGCAGTAAACACTGACATGGAGGGGTTTGTCCTCTATATTATTTTCCATGCATAGATAAGATGTTAACAAGACTCGGCATGTCCAGGTTTGTTTCTACTTTGATGGTATGCAAGAATTATTTTTAAAATGGATTTATTTAGGCCACAATATTGGTCCTAACACTCACCAGGCTATGGTTAAAGGCTTGTCATTTATGTATAATTATGACATATACATTCATTATCTTCTTGTGTTGTATTTGTACTCAACCTAGGCATTGTAATGACAGTCATGTTCATGTCACAGGGATTACATAGATTACCCAAATGCTGAGTACCGCTATTTTTTTGTTTTAAGACACGTATGACCTAGTCAAGCAAATACACATACATGACTATGACACAACTGGAAATGTTGTATACCTTTACTTATAATTTAGTCTATATCTGATACTAATTTAAAATAAACTTATACTTAAGAATACTCTTATTGCACTAAACTGAGAGCTGTACTATATTTTGTTTTCATGTTATGTTGTGCTACTGTATATGAACTGGGTACAGTGCAGTTAATTCACTCTTGTAAACTAGTATATGCATAGTATTAGTACGTTAGTTTTATTGTATTGATACATTGGACAAGATCACTATGATGTTTATTGCTGTACCGTCTTGTATGAAACAAATTTCTGATTGAATTGATTAAAAAAAATGTACTAGAAGCATGAATTTGCTGGTTCAAAGTATTGGAAATAGGTATGTGTACAACTCCTGTATTGTGAAATGGGTACTTGCAGTTTATACACACCTGTAAGCTTGTACATGCATAGTACTGTTATGTTAGTTTTATTTTATTTAGAAATGATCATGATGATGTATATTACTGTACTATTTTGTATGAAATAAATGTCTACTTAAACTGATATATGGCTGCTTGAATTGATTGAAAATAATTTGTTCTTAAATAGTTTACTTCATTAATTCCCTTCCATTAAAAAATGTACTAGAAGCATGAATTAACAGGTGTTCAATTAGTTTTAATGTTTTTCTGTCATAAAAAATGGTGAGAGGTTGGCCCCAAAATAGGTGGGAGATGGGATATTGAGACCCCTGCCACATCCCCTCATGACCACCTAAAACAAATTTATTTATGGTACAGAATTGTGTAGACGTAGTATTGTTCCCTACATGATTACGTGCTTGGAATCAAACTGGTTTTTAATGAATGAACAAACAGTATTTTTTATTTTGGTGATTTATTAAAACAACTTTGTCATAGCATCATTAACATCATCGTGGGTGTTCATTTTATACAATCATCATTAAAATGGCAATGCCATTATGGTATACAAGCTAAGTAACTTGGGCTCCTAAGCTAGGCATATTTGTCTTTTTGTGTGTTTACACACATAACTGTGTGCAAGGTAACTTGCTTTCTAACTAGCTGTATTTATATTTATTACGAATAATTAAAAAATTTAATGTAAACTAATTTTTTTTAAATATCACCTACCAACTCTCTTGGACTTGTGAAACTCCCAGCATTCCGGAAAACAGAAAAAAATCTCGCAGATTACAGGTTTTTATATATGCAGTTGTAAGTTTCTGGAGAGGCCTTAATGGACGGGTGCAGTTGGTCCCCAGGTGGGTACAGTTAAAGGTTATTTGTTGGCCTTTAAGGGGTGCATTTGGAGGTCCCAATGGGGTATGCAATTGGAGGCTTTTGGTGAACCTGGAATCTCCTGGGTTTCGAAACTTACACGTTAGCAGGTATAGGACGGATTATTGCTATGGCCTATGCCTATAGGCTAGGCATGCACGTAGACATCCATATGTAACCATCGCTCAGCTGACTTTTAATATAACACCAACTCTTACGAATTATGAAAACTATTAATTAATTATCAAGAAATGTTCATATATAAATAATTTGCCATTTGACGTATATTAAAACCGTTCATTGGTTAAAACAATTCCAACTGTACACGTTAATAAATAATTGTGTTCGCAATTGTTTAAAAAAATAACGTAAATCGTTTAGAATATAGGATGCTAGAATCAATTTGAAAAACATTATTTATAAATGAACAGCTGCGTGACATTACAGCCCAAAAATAAGAGGCCAGACCGACATCAACAAAGCATTTGACGTGATGTAGCAATGAGACCAGACTGCCGAGAGGAGGTCATAAAGATACAACGAACGCTGTTATCGTGGCTAAACGACTAGCCGAAGGACATAGTTAGGCATTAAAAAAACGGTTCCAATGTGTGGTGTAATCTATATTATTGATCAGATTAATCCCGAATGCAATTGACAGTGAGTTCAGTTGCTTCATGGAGGAGCTGAGACGGGAGGTTGGTGTGAAAGAAAGTGTCAAGAAGACGCTGGCGAGGTGTCAGCTAAAGTGGGCTGGTCACGTGGAGCAAACGAGAAGAGAACAACTAGCGAATAAAGCGGATGTCCTGAACGTGGAAGGTAGAGTTTCCAAGAATTATGATGACCCAATTAGCGGAACTGACGAGTCATTCTTTCGTATAGCAATCATTTGTGTGTGTGTGTGTGTGTGTGTGTGTGTGTGTGTGTGTGTGTGTGTGTGTGTGTGTGTGTGTGTGTGTGTGTGTGTGTGTGTGTGTGTGTGTGTGTGTTTATGTGTGTGTGTGTGTGTGTTTATGTGCGTATGTGTGTGCATGCGTGCGTGCGAGCGCGCCTGTGTGTGGGGTGTGCGTTTATACATTGTTTGTGTTATTTTGTTCATTATAAAAATACTTTTGTGTAAAATAACATTTATTATTATTAATATATATATATATATATATACATATCTTGGAAGTGAGTATATATATATATATATATAAAACATATTTATTATTATATAATAATAACAATAAATATGTTATTTTACATAAAAGTATTTTACACAAAAAACAGTATATATACATATACTGTTTTTTTGTGGTCATCAAAACATGCTTTGAGGGCCACATTGGAAATAAGTATAATTTTATATGTGTTTTATACAAATTATCCTCGGTGATTTGCTAAATATGCGTTGTTATTATAAATGTTTAACAGTTCAGTCAATCAATATCGTTAAGTAATAACGACACATGGCATGCCATAGACAGAGATTCAATGCACTGTCTGGTCATGCATGGGTAATCGGCAGTATAACTCCGTCTAACGTAAAACTACTTTTACAAGACGCTGTCACGGAAGCCATTGTAATGTGTTGAAAGAACAGTACCTTGACCTCTTCGATGAGACGTTTATCTTCAACGACGTCGCGACTGATGGCGACCAAGACCTTTTCGTAGAAACCATCAACCAGGGCGACGTCTGCCCATTTTGGTCGTGTGCCAGAGCGTACGTCGTGTAACAACAACACGACACACAACGCCGTCAGACAGAGCAACTGCATGGCTCACTGACACGGACCCTTACTGAGTCCTATCCTAGCCGTATCCAGTCCATTTCGGTGTCTGTCAATGTGAGCGCTTACGTGCGACTAAGTGTTCCGGCTCTAAACTTACACAGTGGCTGGTTTGTGTATTCTACCGTTCCACTGTCAGTTCTCGTGCAAGACACCTTCTCTCTCTACCTCAACCGGGAAGTTAACGTCATCGATACTGTGATAGGTTGCTCATAACCTCGAGAGTTCACGAACTCTAATCGGGACCCCTACAACGGTAACACGAATTTTGAGGGGGTGCACCGTTCAGCAGGACAAGCCAAGCGTGACGAACCGGCCGTCGACCACGAGGGTGGAGCTTTAACTTGCCATGTCACCCGTGACCAACATTGTGTGTGATTCGTAACAATGTGTCATGTTTCGCTCGGGGTTTTCCCGAAATAAATGTGATGGTGGAACTTGCTCAGATGTCAGAAAGTCATACTAATTGTTGTATAATTTTGCACAATCTTACTATAATATTAGTAATAGTATCTAGTAGACAGAACATGATAAATCACATCATCCATATAAATATGTGCGTGTGTGCGTGTGTGTCTGCGTGTGTGCTTGCGTGTGTGCGTGTGCCGTGTGTGCGTGCGTGTGTGTGTGTGCTTGCACATTCCCCAGTCTAACTGTGGTACATCTAAAGGAACTATTTGCAAAGAGCTATGTAGGTGTGTGCACAGAGAGGTCTTTAGACTGTAGAATGTGCAGGTGAATTATGGTATTCTTACACTTTGGACTTGATGCTTGCTGAGTTGGTCTCATATAACGGCTAGTTTTTTCAAATCAGGAATTTATTAACTGATCGTATAGAATAATTCCTGAACATCCGTTGAATAAAACTGTGGGTCAATGCGTTCCTGCCATGATCTTTTACTTCGTCGTTTTCTGTCTATATTCCCCCAAGTCTCAACATGCTGACATGCATACTTTCCCTAGCATAGACACGCTGTTTGTTCTGCAGCTGTCACTGTACAAAGAAACGCATCTTTTATGTTTTTCCCTGTGCTTTTTGAGGTGTTAAGTTACGGATTTTTGTGAAATGACCGAGTGACCTGTCAACCTACGTTCACGCCCACCACCATATCGTGACTGAAGGGCCACTGAGGTGACCGATTAATAATAATAATAATATATATATATAATATACGCATGCACGAACGCACGCACGACGCACGCGCTCGTGCACACAGGCGCCTACACACACGCGCGCACGCACGCACATACGTACACACGCACTCACGCACACACGAACGTCGTCAACATGGGCGTTAACCATTTCAAATGTGATCTATACTCCTTCGTCACGGTCGACGTTCTTCTCAGAGCCACGATGCGTGCCGTTGAACGGAACGGCCCCGGTGTGGTGCACAGTCAGACAATTTACGAAGCGGAAACATCGTCGTCTCTGCGAAGGCGTTGGTATGAGTGGTCAACAGTGGTGGCGACTGGCGGACCAAAAAGTGAACACAAACTTGGAAGTGAGTATACTATCATCATATAAGCTCACCACAGACGATCTTTCCTTCCGGCCGCCTCTAGCTCACTGTGGCACGTGTTACAATAGGTGAGAGAGAATGTTTCCACAAAGAAGTCAACGACTCCCACGGTGCCTGGTGTCAGCACTCACTCCGAGAGTGGAGAAGGACAGCGGCTTCGTCAAGGAGGCAACCAAGATCATACCAAATACTATGCATATATTATAAGATCATTGTGCAATTGTGCAATAGGGCGGTGAACGGTTGTTCAGCGAGAAAGGAGTTTTATCCTCTAGTTACTGCTCTGGAAGTCTGTTGATTTCGCTCAATTCCCATTCCCCGTTCAATAAACAAGTAGGCCCATTTTCCATTAAACTGACCGATATCTACGTTAATAACTTTCGCGCAGTTGCTGTATCAGTCTCAATATTCCCTACGTAAGTCGTTTTTGTGTTGAATTGTGAAAATGTGCCAAGTGAGACATGTAAAACGATTTAGATAATATTTTTTATTTATTGATCAATGGTAAGAACCTACAACGAAATCGAGATTCATTTAGTGTATTGCATAATCCTCAGTTTCCTCTAGTTTAAAATTGTACACACGACCCATAACACCATAAACGTTGATAGCTCTGGGATTTGTTGATCGACTGTTTGAGTGTTTGTTCACTGTATCGTCATCAATTACTTCCTGTACCTTTTTTGGTTGCAAAAACCAAAACCTTATTAATTGTGTATGTCGATTGATCACGCTCCTGTTTAATCTCAAGATAATTTTGTCATGCGTGACATGTCAGAATTGCAGATCTGGCCGCTGTATCATAGTCCTAAATCGTGTCTAATGGAGGATGTCATACAGAGACAGCTGAACTGGAGAATATCCGCGTAACTGCAAGCTGTCAGTTATTTGCCAGGATTGTGCCAAGCAACAGTGCCTGCTGTCGTTGACAATCTTGACCATCTATGTATGCAATGTTATTACTTTGTTCGGTATCTGAACGATCGTTCTATCTTATTATTTACATTTCTAGGCATTCATGCTCCATTGTGCAACGTCTTCGTTTGAAATATGTCATGACCTTGCATTGTTCCGAGAAATATATTTTGGTTGCTGCCAATTGGTAGTGTATTAGCGAGATCCTCATCATCATTGGCTGGCTGAAACCGGAGAATTGACGAATAATTTATAGTATGGATGGTCTGTCCACCACTTCAACATAAAGCTTTACGTAGATCAGTTTGGAATGCGTTTTGCATTGTTTCGCTCCTGTTTTCTGGCCATCAGATGAACACAGATACTGCTTCTTCGTTGTGGCAATAGCACTTACTAACACTAACCAGTAGGAAGCGTCTCGACTTGTTTGATAGATTGTATGTGTCCTCGGGACAATGGTTATTTATACCATTCTGTGTCTAAATAATAAAGGTGATACGTGATACATGTCATATACCTTCTGAATAATGTATATCTGCCGATTGCCACTAACCGTCATAGTCTGATACTTCATATATGTCCCGAGTACGTTCTTTGTTTTGAATCCCATCCCACTGGATTTAGACCCTTCGTGTCTAAATGATAAAGTTGATACGTCATACATATTCTGAGTAATGTATGTCTGCCGGTTGCCACGAACTGCGATGTCCTGCGACTTTGTTATGACCTTAGGACGTTCTTTGTCTATAATTCCATCCCACATATACTTAGACTTTTCGTGACTAAACGATACAGGTGATACTTGATAACTGTCACACACCTTCTGAGCGATGTATATCTGCAGGCTGCCCTGAACAATCATGTCCTGAGACTTCCCGATTGGTGCCAAGTTCCCTGTACGTGGCAGGGAGTCCTTATGACAGCTCGTAATTACTTCCTGCCAAATGTTCCAGACGCTGCTAAATACTGCATGTCCTGTTATCGTCTGTCGCGTGTCTGGTATCTCAACAGTGTTTCCGTCTCGTGCGTATGTAGAACGTTTGTCTCGCAATATCCAAATACCCATCACGTTGCCTGACAGTTCAGATACACAGTTGCATGTCTGTATCGAGTAGTGCTTTTTCTATAACATTATATAATATTCCTATATAAAATAGTACCACTAATAGTATGCTTGCCCCATGTATTGTACGATTTGTAGTATGCCTATTTCACGTTTTATGCTTCACCATGTAGTATGCACTATCTCTTGACAAGAAATATTTCGAACTACGAACCACCCCAATGGGCCCGCAAAATCGCACACACAATTTCAGCACCATACATGCAAAACTAACAGAGATACAGACAGACGGACAGACGGACAGCCGGACGGACGGACGGACGGACGGACGGACGGACGGACATACACACATGCATACATACAGACAGACAGATAGACAGACAGACAGGCAGACAGACAGACAGACACACAGACACGCAGACACACAGACAGACAGACAGAGAACCGTGTTGTTGTATAATATAGATACACGACGCTGTTAACCTACCTCATGTATTCTATGAGTCGATGTATGGTAGAGTCACAAAAATACTCGTAATAAAATAATAACATATTGGATAATTATTATAAAAAAGCAAATACGCGTTTTGTCCTATATCTAAAAACATCGTTGTCACTTGTTCCTTTTTGCCATTTCACGACCTAAAGTGTCGATATTCTAAATGTGTTCCCATAAAAAATCTGGAATGTGTTAACTTTCGGCAATTGAAAGGTAATTTTGTTGGAGAAATTGGAATAATGCATTCGAGGTGGAGAGTTTATACATGAAATGTCAGAAAATGGAACGATGAAGAAAGATATACAAATATGCATTATACGTAATTATATTTAAATGTGTAAATTCGAACGAAAGTTTCAAGTGTAATTTATGAATTAATTTAGACATTACATGCTACAAATTTCACTATATTACACACAAGGATAAAACAGCATGTTGTTGATCTGATTGACCCTTTGTAAGACTGGCAAGAAGATAAAACACGTGGGACTGATATAACAGACGAACTGACACAGGTGTTCTACCAAATCGTTGCAAGGTATGGTAATACATTTGATCAGCTAGTTAAGGCATTTATCTATATTGAATTGAAGTGAAGACAACATTTATTACACATAACGAAGGACACCAAATCGCGTGGAGTTCATAATGTTTAAACATTTGTTGTTTCTTTACTTCAATTCTAATTAGTCCAATGACCCAGTAACAGAACTGACGGTTTATTCAGAGTTCTTCTCCAGAGTTTGTGAGGCCACGTAATCTGTGTTTACATTTCCCTGTGTGGGATCTTATACTTCACCTAACATAGACATCTGGTAGAAGTGACCAACGTTTTTTTGTGTCTCTTCCGAAGGACATACGCAACGTGGGGTGAACGAAATTGCCCAAGTTTCATAACGACGGCAAGTGGAATTGCACTACCGTCCCCTCAATCGATAGCCCGGAGCTTTGACCACGCGATCGCTTTCTACCATACAGCGAGCAATTAAATATAGTACTTTCACAGGCGTCAGAACATGCTGAATATTGGGGACTGAAGCTCTCTAAAAAACCATTGTACACCCCTTGGCTTGTGGCTCGCAAAAATACATTGATTTGCACGCCCCCCCCCCCGAGCCTCGCATAAAACTCCACCTTCACGCTCTCAAAAACATCGATTTGCACCCCCGAGCCTCGCCATAAATCTCCAACTTCACGCTCTCCAAAAACATCGATTTGCACCCCCGAGCCTCGCCATAAAACTCCACCTTCACGCTTTCCAAAAACGTCGAATTCCAACCCCCTAGAGACGCGCCAAAACAGACAACTTTACGCTCGCCAAAAAACCTCAATTTGCATCCACCTGAGGCTCATCAAAAACCACCTTCAGGCTCTAAACATTGGGGTAATAGTAAACAATTTCCCGACAGCTGTCAAGTACTCCATGTAGTATGATTTCATGACAGTTGTCACATTATTTATGTAGGATGATTTCCAGGCATTAACCACCTATTCTATATACAATATATTTGCCCCGCAATGACATGTCATGTATGTGTTCCAGTCTGGCAGCAGTGCGAATACATCCAACTGTATGTACCCGTAATGTATGTTGCCAAAAACTGCACGCATTACGTCCGCTAAGTATATTTTCACGGCGTCTGTCAAGAATGTTCGGCACAAGCGAAGGCCTTCGGCGATGGTCAATTCCCCCATCGACTATCTCATTCAGTCGCACCAAAATCGCATTACGCCGATGCGGTGTGAAAGGAATATTAGTCGCTGCTAAATACGTTACCGCCAACGCGCCACCTAATTTGTGAGTGACCTTTCCGGTGAACTAATAATCGAATTCGTGAAAATGTCCCTACTATTATTGAACTAATCACCGCAAACCTGTTCCTGACCGTGATTACTGCATCGTTTATCAATTTGCATGAGCGAGGATTTTTGTTAGCGGCTGTGCCGCCGTGGCTCCCCGAGCGCGGCATGTCAAAGCCATCTGGGAATTAAGTCAGAAGCCGATCGACCCATGCGATGTTCGTCGTTATCCTCGTCGACTTCATCGTCTTCGTTCGGGTGTGTGTTCCCGAAGTATTGTGAGACGTCGCTCGGATCCTCATCCATCACGACGCCTTGTCGAATGTGTCTTCTACAGCCTCTGTCAATTCTATGTTTCTCCTCAACATGTCCACCATTCGTATTCTTTGGCGTCCCCTGACATGTTTGCCATCCACCGAAAGCCTCAGTTGATCGTATTGTCTTCCGCCATCCGTACAATGCATATCCCTTGATATATTTGCCATCCACCGAAAGCCTCAGTTGATCGTATTGTCTTCCGCCATCCGTACAATGCATATCCCCTGATAT